>AZGZ01000011.1:430988-445903 GCA_001636715.1 Ascosphaera apis ARSEF 7405 | reverse complement strand
TTCAACTCTGCTCTAGGCCCATACAAGGGTGGTTTGAGATTCCATCCTTCAGTCAATCTCTCTGTCCTTAAGTTCCTTGGTTTTGAGCAGATCTTCAAGAATGCCTTGACAAACTGTAAGTTGCCATCACTCCCTCAATGAAGTGTGGCAGAATTGCTCGTGATTGGAAGAAAAAGTCAACTAATCTGTATCTCTGCAGTGTCTATGGGTGGTGCTAAGGGTGGCTCTGATTTCGACCCCAAGGGCAAGTCCGATGGTGAGATTCGCAGATTCTGCTATGCTTTCGCTACGGAGCTCAGCAGGCATATCGGTGCTTCTGTCGACGTCCCCGCTGGAGATATCGGTGTTACTGGCAAGGAAATCGGTTTCATCTTTGGAGCCTACAAGAAGCTCAAGAACGAGTGGGAGGGTGTTGTCACTGGCAAGGGCGCATCCTGGGGTGGTAGCCATATCAGACCCGAGGCTACTGGTTATGGTGTCGTCTACGTATGTCATCTGCCAATCTGACAATTTGTGAAATGGCAAACAGCTGACAATTTTTACCTAGTATGTCGAGCACATGCTCAAGCACATCACGAAGGGAGAGGGCTCTATTGCTGGCAAGAGAGTCGCAATCTCCGGTTCAGGCAATGTCGCTCAGTATGCTGCTCTCAAGGTTATTGAGCTTGGCGGTATCGTCGTTTCCCTCTCAGACAGTGTTGGCGCTATCGTCGCCACTGACAACAATGGCATCACTGCTGATGACATCACCGCGATCATGGTTCTGAAGGAGCAGAAGAAGCCCCTTGCGAACCTCTTCGTCGGTGACAAGCCTATTCAGGAGCGCGTCAAGTACCTCCCTGGCGCAAGGCCCTGGACTCACGCCGGTCCTATCGACATTGCTCTGCCATGCGCTACACAGAACGAGGTCTCTGGAGATGAGGCCAAGTTCATGGTCAATGCTGCCACAGAGGCCAAGCTGCCCTTGTTCATCATCGCAGAGGGTTCGAACATGGGTTGCACCATCGAGGCCATCAACGTCTTCGAAGAGGCCCGCCGTGCTGCCAACAAGAAGGTTGCCGGTGCTCCTATTGTCTGGTATGGACCCGGAAAGGCCGCCAACAGCGGTGGTGTTGCTGTTTCTGGTTTGGAGATGGCTCAGAACTCACAGCGTGATACTTGGACGCGCGAGCAGGTTGATCAGCGCTTGCACAAGATCATGGAGTCCGCCTTCTCGACTGGTCTCCAGACTGCTGTTGAGTATACGGTTGATGGACAGGATGATGTGCCCTCTTTGGTTGCTGGTAGCAACATCGCAGGTTTCAAGAAGGTTGCTGACGCCATGCTTGCCCATGGCGATTGGTGGTGAAGTGCACAGGAGTCAGTAGAAAAACAAAAGCATATTGGGTGATACCGGCATTGCCACGGATTGATTTTGCTGCGCAAAAAAAAAGGATAATGTTATGTCACGCTAGGATCAAGACGTTCGAGAACAATGAAAACATGCATTGATAATATATATGACTGTTCAATTCACAATGATTTATGGATATCTGACTTGGACTTGAGCATGCCAATCCATCATGTCCCGTCTTCGGATGTCCTCGTTTTCAATTCTTACAGTAACCTCCACGGTGGTTATTATATTGAAAAAGCAGTCATTCGTATAATGTGGTTAATGTCAGTTCCATGGACTGCCTAGTGCAATTAGGTTTACATTGTACACTTCTCACTTCGACGGAGCATCTGGAATCGAGGTCGAAAACTTAGCCAGGCTTAATAAGAGAGAGCTCACGAGTAATACAAATGCCAGTATCACCGTAGAGGGATATAACCAACATTCAAGTGGGGGGAGTTGTTCGTCCATGGAATAGAAGATGGGACGCAATCGTAACAGGAAGCTGACGCCTGCTTGGAGCCACCTCGGGAGACCATCAAAGCAGAGAAGCCACGGAGCATGTTCTGGCCAAAGCATCAGGTTACAATCTTCATCCAGCGTACGAGAGCTACGTCGTCAGTCGTCGTGATGCTGGAGTCGCAGTGTCTTTACCTCATGACGGGTTCCTGCAAGCGGCTGGCGAGATATTGCATGTTCCTCTGCGCAGATCCCAGTGTGCAATTGCACATATGAATCCCTGAACCCAGTACACTTCAAGCCAGATCTATGTACGCAAATCACAGCGTGCATCCATGACATGAATGAAGATTTTCAGTGAGATGAGGGCTTTACCTGTGACTGATCATCTAGATTAGGGCCACCAAAGGCCCCGAAAAACTGACAGCTCTAGATCTCGAAGTGATTTGAGTCAATGTCTTATATGCAGTCTTCCACAGGTGTCACCTTTGCTCTAGAATCATGTCAAAATGATAAGGTGAGGCTTGATGTGGCACTGTATGTATTGCCATCTATAAGATGATCGATGATAATAAGTCAAAGCTTTGACCTTTTCAGGGCTTTATTACGAGCAATTCCCAATGGAGCGGTTCAAGGATAAGAGGACTGCAAGCTTGCCACCCTTGACGATGGCTCTGTACACCATCACTGCTATCGACACTAGACTTGTGACTAGGAATGTGTCTAGGGGATTGGGCTGTATCGAAGCACGGTCATCGACAGACAAACGTGGCTGTCTATGCAATTAATTCATCTATACTGTCTGGAAGTTTCAACGTTGGAGTGCACGCAGGACAGAGACGCACGCCCATAACATGATATCCCTTCTATAGTTTAATGTTGGTCCCGGGCAGAAGATGTTCGAGAGAGTGTGAATGGTTCTTCAGGCAGCTGGCACCATCGTCATACGGGCTTTTGAGATCGATCGGGCGACTTTTACTCAGCTGTGCACGCAATTAATCTTCATCCCCTTTGCCAGACACATTGGCGGCTCTCGTACAATTCATCGTCTTCTTCTGCTGGACCTTTACGTCACGATGGCGCTCCGAGAGAACCTTCTTGACACGATCATAGTTGCTAGTTGGTCATCACAAAGAGGCCGATGCCTCTTAGAGACTCACTGTGCCACTTTGGATCTTTCCTTCCTTCGTATCGTCAAGGATTACAGTATATATACATACTGGGCATGGAATACCCCGGATTCCGCAGACATTTAGTATTGCTAAGATCTGTCCGCTTGATGCAGGCTTCCATAGGGCTCTAGACCTTCAGGCTTTGCAGCTCTCGAAGGATTGAACATTGGTTCTGTAGCAAAAGTTTATTGCGAGTCCTAGATCAATCGAACACTCCATCGTCATGGAGTCAGATTTCGGATGGCGCAATACTGGTGGTTTTTACTGCCCTAAGCGGGAAATGCCGGCACTGAATGTGGAATATGGAATATGGATTATGGCATGAAATTTGATTGCTTCTGGTGCTCAATCATGTTGTTGTTCATGTTGATGATGATGATGATGTCGGTTGAAGTGCAACAGTGCTCTTTACGCTCAGACAAGGCACCGGACGCTAATTTTCTTACACAGGGCTTGCATTTCTGCGACAAATCCTACATCGGGCGCAGCTCAAGGCCCTAATAGAATCCCGCATGTGATATTGAGATATGTCCAGTACAGCACATACAGTACGGACATTGCTCTTTCTCACGGCGTCTAGGTGTGATTGAACACTTCTACAGGGGGCCACCATACTGATGACAGAGACCACACTCAATTTGCCCATTGACTAATTGTCACCTTGCAGCGTCATCTTCATAGACAGACACTTCAGCCTCCGAGGACTCTATGTCCTGGCCGCTCTGAACATCGCGGCTAGCTTAGAGGTCGTCGGTGGGCCATTTAGGTAACAGCCTACGTACCCCCTAAGACTTCGCCCAAACGGACGTACGGTACCAGGCTGTCCACGACCGTATGGAGCAGGAGAAACACTTGCTTCAAATGGGGAGAAAGCGGTTATCTGTCCAGGGAACACCCAGTTGACGAAACAGGAACATCTCAAACCCAGAGGACAGACCAAACGAGATTTGACGAACGTCTCCATCGAAAATGACACATGTGTTTATCTCATATGGGTCGTACTGCACACGGGCCCTCCCGACGGACAAGAAGAAACAAAACCCCTCTCCCTTCCTATGCGTACCGCAACACGCTAAAAAGAAATTCAAATTTAATGGTGCCTACGTGTGTGCGGAGCGATATTATGCAAGTCAACATACTATGTACTCCAAGGGATCTGATCGTCTCGTATGGCTCACTCAAAAACCCAAGATTGCAAGTCAAATTACCAATTGGACGTCCCAATTTCAATCTCTAAAACTTGAGTCAAGCCTATGTGGGAGCGAAAGCAAGCGTCAGCTGAAGTACCCCGGTCCAGCCTGATCCGTGCCGAGCCTGGGTCGTTTTGCCAATACGACTGCTACACCGAGCACAACGGCTAAAAAATCGTCCAGGGACTCTTGGGAAAGCAGAGTCAGTTAGAAACAGGAATTCTGTAACATCTGGTCATTGTGGGTCCTCCATGGAACCCCTGGCGCAGGGGACGAGCTGAGCGGGCAATCTAGCCCCTATGTGTACCAAGTCTCAACTATAGGAAAAAACCCTTTGAGCATAACAGTGCACTTTCCCTCTCGAGGGAAATGGCGTTGGAGTGCAGAGGTATTTATTTGGATCGTCCCGCCTTGTCTTAGACGCCTCACTTTCCTTTTTGTTTCTGATCTGCTCGCACCTCACTTCGTCGTCAGCAAAGCGCATTGGTTTTGATAAAAAAGCAAAAAAGTTTCTCTTCTGCTGAGGCTATTGTGCGCAACACGCTCCTTCTGCTGACTTGACGCTAAGATCGTCATTTCCACTCCTTATTTCTCGGCCTGCAAGTCATTCCCTCTTCTCACCCCTAGCGAATATTGGGTCTGAGATTAAGTACAATTTCTTCAATTTCCACTATTCGAAACATAAAAAGGGCGCTGCTCCGTGGGCCTTTTCATTCCTTTCTCATACTTGAGTCAATTCTCTGGTTCTCCAACGTTTGATCAAGTTCTTTCGGACACTTTACGCCCTTGGCCTGTGGCTAGTTAGTTCACCGTTCAACGGCAAACCCCTGAATCCGAGCTAGTCTCTTTTAACGACCAAATTTAAAAAGCTCACACAACTCCCCTGTGAGCATACAATTATCGAAACCACCAAAAGGAGGAAAAAAGTTTTGCATTCAAAAAGTTTTATCTTTTACTCTGTTCAATCTCATTTTCTACGATGGCACCCGTCATGAAGTCTATGGCCCTTGCTGCTGGGCTTTTCTCTGCCGCAGCTGTTGCACTTCCAGCAAACCATGGTGGTCATCATCACCATGAAAAGCGTGCTCTCCTTACTGTCTGGGAGACTGTTACAGAGGTTGTCTACTTGACTGTTACAGACTCCTCTCAACCTCAGGTTGCCTCTGCTACCTCAACTGTTGAGGCCGCTTCTCAACCTACCTCAATTGCTCAGGTCTCGTCAGCTGTCGAGTCAAGCGCTCCCGCTCCCTCTCCCTCCTCCAGTGCAACTCCTGTTGTCTCATTTGCTCCCACAACCCACTCGGTGCAGCCCGCTCCAACTCCCTCCAGCAGCCCGGTGAACACTCCCGTCAGCTCACCTGTCAATGCTCCCGTCAGCTCTCCTGTCAACCCCCCTGTCAGTTCACCCGTCAATGCTCCCATCAGCTCTCCAGTCAACCTTCCAGCTCCTACCACACCCGTCAGCACTCCTTCAGAGACACCTGTCGTTGCAGCTCCCACTCCCTCGAGCGCCTCGCCAGCCCCCGTGCCGACACCATCTCAGCCGGCTCCCCAGCCTGTTTCCTCGCAGGCCCCACAGCAGCAGGAATCTTCCTCGGCGTCCCCTGAGCCCCAATCTCATGCTGCTACTGTCTTTGATGGACTCCATATTGGCAAGCTCACATGGTACGAAGGTGGTATGACCTCCTGCGGTGTCTCGTTCGACACATACACCGAGAACGTTGTTGCTCTCGACCTGGCAGCATCAGGCGCCCTCAGCAACAACAACCCTCTTTGCCACAGGCAAATCAAGGCCACTTACAACGGCAAGACCTCTGTTGGAACTGTCCTTGACAAGTGCCAAGCTTGCGTAAGTTCATTCAGAAATTTCAATATTCCACATTTGAAGTTTGGGACGATTGCTAACAGATTTGTGCAGGATCTTACCCACATTGATGTGTCGTACCACATGATGCAGGAACTGTAAGTTATCCAAGCCAATACACCCACCAAGGTTGAAAGGAAAAAAGGCCAAGCTTGCTAACATTGTCTTACAGTGGTATCGACCAAATGGCCGAGGGCGTCCAGTGGCAGTTGCTCTAAAAGTATCGCCTAGCAATGTAACACGGCTGATGCTTTCTGTCCAGATTTGACTCAAGATCGACTTGATGTTCTCTGGATTTGTCATTTTTTGATTTTCACTATCATCTTTTTCCTATGTACTTATATCTCCCCATTACGCTGTCCCTCTGTTTGATACTTCGATTCGTCCGACCGGGTGCGCCCTCTCTATCTGGGCCCTGGTCTGTTTTGTGGCTTCTTTGCTACGGGATTTTTGTTTTCCATTGTATACCTTTCTAGCCATACGATTCACACAAACGCAATGTCTTATTATCATGACAATTTCCCGTGCTTTTCCGTACGTCGAAGCGCATCCTTAGGCATCTTTGAATCACTGCTGTCCAGATAATGTCCCCTCCTCCAAAAACTGGCATGCTGTTTCACAATATCCTGTCATATACTGGATCGAACTCCGTGTTTTACTCTGCGGCGTCATCCTTGGCGCATACATACGTACTATCTGGCCGGGCTCGGAGGCAGCTTTTCCAGGAGCCGTAGTTGGGAGAGCGCGGGAAGGATGACATGATGATTACATAGCGTATCCCAAATCAACATCCATCTGACAAGGACGGCCATTATTGCGAGGTTGCTCAGGTTGCTCAAGGCTGATATTATTCTCGTTGCACTATTCGCTGTTCAAACAATTCCCAGGACCCTCGAGACACTGTACTATTATTACCGCCCACAAAGCTATGGCGTCCCTCCAGGAGCAGCTCATTGAAATGGGCTTTGATGCTGAGCGATCGAAAATCGCAGCTACAAGGACAAGCAATAGTGAGCAGATTCACTGGCACTGCTCCAATCTTCTTTGGCATGTACCGTGCTGATTGTTATAACAGTTTCCCAGGCGATTGAATGGCTAGATGCCAATGCGGATAAGCCGCTCGACGAGCTTCAAAGCGCAGGGGACGAGACAGAGTCGACCGAAAAAACGAATACCGATGCTGCTGCCGAGGCCGAAGGAGTAGCACATAGTTTCGTTTGCAATGAGTGCTCTAAGAAATTCAGAAACACGGCTGAAGCTGAATACCATGCTTCCAAATCTGGACATACCGACTTTGCAGAGTCAACTGAGGAGATTGCCCCATTGACAGCGGAAGAGAAGGCTGCTAAATTGGAAGAGCTACGAAAGAAGATGGCGGCCAAACGAGCCGTCAAGAGTGAGCAAGAAAAGGCCGAGGAAAGGAGGAACGAGGTGTGTTTCATATACACAATTGACCGTTATCCTTCGACAAAACTTGATGGCTGACATTGCACACAGGAAATCCGAAGGAAAGCAACGAAGGAATCACAAGAAGCAAAGGAAGAATTGCAAAGAAAAGAGCGCCTCAAAGAAGCTGAGAAGAAAAAACGAGAGAAACTAGAAGACGCACAGGCGAAAGCCAGGATCAAGGCGAAGATCGAAGCAGATAAGCAGGCTAGGCGGGAGAAGGCTGAAAGAGAAAAGGCAAGGCGTGAAGGACGGGCAGAGCCTGGCACGACTGGTGCGTCTGCTCCCACAACTGCTCCTGCACAGCGAAAGCCAGCTGCTGCAACACACAGTCAGGCACGGTTGAGATTGCAAACCCCAAGCGGGAGCATCATGAAGACGTTCCCTGCAGACACTACACTGTTTGAGGTAGCAGCAGCTGTGTCGCAGGAAACTGGAACCCCAGTCTTGACCTTCACGCAGAACTTCCCGCGCAAAGTCTTCAACCACGAGTTCTTTGGCGAGAC
The DNA here is from genome assembly GCA_001636715.1 of Ascosphaera apis ARSEF 7405. Classification (NCBI taxonomy): domain Eukaryota; kingdom Fungi; phylum Ascomycota; class Eurotiomycetes; order Onygenales; family Ascosphaeraceae; genus Ascosphaera; species Ascosphaera apis. The sequence continues at coordinate 437,891 of AZGZ01000011.1, read as the reverse complement.
GTTGAAGGAGCTCGGCCTCGTACCCAGCGCCAATCTGATTGTTCAGTGAACACGCAGATTTAAGATTGCTGTTACGTATGATGAGACCATGAGCAATTGATTGAATTGATATCTCCCTTCCCTCCCCCATGCTGTATTGCAATATCCCTCGTAGAGTCAATTGAAACCTCCAATCCTTAATCTGCCGTCTAATCTGCCGTCCTCAATTACCCGACTCATGTTATCTTATATAGCAGTCGCGCTTATCGCGTCTGACCGCGTCTGACCCGCGTTTTTACGTGTTTTTGCGTGCCTTAAATGGTCATGATGATCGAATGACATACATACATACAAGCATATATATATATATATACTACAAGCAGAAAGAAGCACGACAAAGACGGTGGCAGCTGCTGGACAACGGCCATATTGACGGATATCAGAGGGGCTCTGTCATCTGGTTGCAATTGGAGAGTATTTGGGAAGTGCGTATGCGACGTGCAGCTCAAGAATTGTCAAGATTTGAGTCGATTTGAGGCCGCTATGCCCGAGTATGTGATTCCCTGTTGCTGACAGACGATGTATGCAATCACAGCCAAACCACAAGCTCTCTTGCTGACGATCATTGCTTCTTGCTTTCCAGATACGGTGCTCAGCATCAGTCATATTCAGCTATGTCGTTTGGCAATTTTGGTGATCGCATCCAGCAGCCTGTCAACGGTTGGTCGCCTGAAGAGACAGCGGCACTGCAAAGTCGCTTGACCACTAGGCTAGGTCCTGAATATCTCTCGACACGACCGGGCCCTGGTGGCCAGAAGGTCTGCTACTTGACTGGTCCGACGGTCATCAGTCTTGCAAATGAGGTGTTTGGCTTCAATGGCTGGTCGAGCTCCATACAGAACATCTCTATCGACGAGGTCGGTTTTTCCTCTTCCCACTCATTGCTGTTCACCGACGATCATGAATGGTAATACTGATAAACAACTTTTTCAGATGACGCAAAATCCAAACACAGGAAAGTTCAGTGTGGGAATATCTGTCATAGTCAGAGCTACTCTGAAGGACGGGACATATCATGAGGTAATCTTAGCCCGTCTCATCTCTATCTGATTGTGGTGCGGCACTGACACGCTATAGGACCTCGGTTACGGACACTGTGATAATATGAAAGATAGATATCAAGCCTTCGAAAAAGCTAGAAAGGAAGGCGTTACAGATGGACTGAAACGAGCATTGAGGACATTCGGAAATGTGCTTGGAAATGGTCTCTATGAGAAGGATTATCAGGATGCCCTCAAGCGAACTAAAACTCAGCGCGTATGTAGCACCTAGGAATTGACAAACGAGGTAAATTTCAACTGACTCTTTGGCAGGTCAAATTGGATGGCAATACTTTCAAACGCATGGAGGATCCTAGAAGCGGACTAAACAGCCGAACAAATTCTATAAACCAGCAACTACCTCCACCATTGGAGCCGATGGCAAAACGGGAATTGGAGGTGGTGCCTGCACCTGGAGGGGAATTGAAGGCCGGTTTGGATAAAAAACAGAGCAACGCGCCATCCGCACCACTGCCACCACAGGTTCAGAATGGTGATGTCGATGATGTGATGGATATTGAATTTGATGATGACGCAGAGTTTGGAAGTATGTCCACCATTGCCTTACTTTGCTTAAATGGTAACCGCTAATGATATTGTCCAGGTGATCTATTTGAAGAAGCGGCCGACTTTGGCGACGCCCTTATGACTGTAGATCAAGACCAAGAAGCCACATCAGCTCACAAGCCCGGTCATCAAGGCATACAAAACGAAAATGGCCCCAAAACACAGCCAAGGCCACATATTCTACATTCACACGCAAATGCAAACCAGTTCATAACGCCTTCCAAACCACCAACAAACCTCAGGCAGCCAGACCGTCGCCCGATCCCACCAAGGCCGCAACACGAAGATGGTATGTTGCCTAGTGCATCTCCTCGGTCTTTTTTTTTTTTTTTTTTTTTATTGGCAATGTGCTGACGCAGGGACTTAGGACCTTCAAAACGACCAATAGACACAGAGTCAGAGCAGCAGACAGCCGCCAACAACAGTGCCAACAGTTCGGATCTCCCACCTCCTTTACCCGGTGATCAGCCAGCCAAGCTGAGCGACGGGGCAGATGACAATCAAACACCAGCCTTCCCAAGTGAGATACCAGAAGATAAACGCCCGCAGGATCCCGCTGGTGGATTCTACTCAGCCCGTGCCGCTGATTTACTACGAACAAATCCGTACGTGGCTCCTAAGGCAGCCCCGGCCTTTGATCCCAGGTTCGACTCGCCTTCGATACGAAAGACTGTTGGCTTCGATCATAATACAAGCGCACCCGTATCGCGCGATACATATAAAATCATCAAACCACCAAACCAGACACCGAAGTTGTCACAGACTGTCAACCCGTCGCCTGGACTGCGAAGATCTGGTCCGGTAGCAGGTGGATTTGGGGGAGCGGGAGGCAGAACACCTTTAACTACATCATACAAGCCACCGACAAGGAGGCCGTTGCCGCGCAGTGATTCGACTGCTTCTAACTCATTAAATCAAAGTGGTGGTGCTGCGGTAAATGATGGCAACATGAATGGGAAAAGGCCGCCTCTATACGATAAGACAAATGACGGGAAACAGATAAGTAATGGACCTGATGACCCTGCGAAGAGGGTCAGACTCAATGATGAAGCCAGCACTGATGCCCAGGGTAAAGCGAACGGCACACTTTCATAGTGCTGGCGAAAAGGGAACTCAGGCACGGTTTGATCACATTACAAGTTGACGAAGATTTGCTCAGGGGTTAAGGGGCCATTTAGGAGATATATACCTAATGACATCACATACTAAGTTTTCCGTATACCCGTGCTTACCATCTTCGATTTGCAATTGAGAGTGGCAGACACCACGATTCTCACGTTTTGTAGAAATCTCCACGATTGTATTGAGATTATGTATTTCTGTTTGAATAGTGTTGGCCTTCCCTGTTCATCATCTACTTTAGGACCTGTAGCAAAGTACAAATTGAAATGACTTGCAATTCTAAGAGACACGTTCAGGATGAAATTGTTTTGCGAGTGCTACATATTGACAAAGAAAGTTGCATGCTTGGGCATGATAATGCCAGTTGTTGCAAGTTGAAACTGGTATAGAAATCATAACATGTAACTTAAAAAACTGGGAAGAATGGTCGTTGATGAGATGGCGTACAGGAGATCCTGTCGCGAAAATATTGGTTGGGAAGACGTCTAACATGCAAGGTAGATTAAAGAATTAGCCATAAGAGATGCCGATGCAATCTCATAACGCCCATTTCGAGCCAGTCAGCCCAATAGCCTTTTTCGGTGCGGGTTTAGGGAAGAAGTATGTCGGTTCAGGGGTTGCTTTCTTATTCTCGTCTGATCTCACGAGTGAGGCTTTAGGATCCAGGTTAGGTCTTCCGTTTCCAAATGGATGGGTATTCTGCAATCTGTTACTCAGCTGACTGACTTCAGAGACGACATTATCAGTAGAGTTGTTGATGGATTTGCTTTGTGGGATTGGCTTGATGGTTATTCCACGAGTCCGTAGTTTGGCCGTGAAGCTCTCCAATTGTTCAGTGGGGGTTTCGTTGCGAGATGCATTGGCTGCAGATGAAGCGGCCCATTTTGACTGTTGTAATGCCGGAGTGAGATACAGGGCCTGTGTGGAGGGTTGCGAGGGGTTCCCTAAACAGAAGGTTGACCCTTGAGCTTGTCTCTGGTGAGTGTTGTTTCCAGAAAAACTCATAGGCGGAGACATGAGTCTGTTCACTGGCCGTAGACGAGCATTACCTTGGAATCCATAGCCTGGAGCAAACGAGTTCACCCCCGGCTGAACGTTTTGTTGATAAATTGGTTTGAATAGGCCACCTGGAGTTTGGGTAAACATAGGGTGATCAGGGGGGAAGATATGGTTACTTTGACCGATGGGAGAAGGTGCCGATTGCATAGGGGGTACTGTGGAGTGATCTTGACCCGTCAAACTATCAAATGAAGGTGTCCCGGACTTTGATGCTAAAACGTTACCAGTGGTCCTGCTAGGTTGGAATAAGTTACTTGCCATACTTGGGGTAAAGGAAGCCGTAGTAGATGAGCGACTTGGGGGTTTGTCAGAGGTGAGAGAATTGCCAGGGGAAGTGACACTTTGATGTGACGGAGTAGTTATGTGGGCAAAGTAAGATGGTGAAAAGATGGGGGCTTTGGCGTCTACACCATTGGATTTGAAAGTAGTTCCGTCATTCGTAGAAGCTGTGGTGGTCGTTGGGGATTGTAAAACGTTAGGTCCGGTCGTCAATGGCGAGTCGGAGGTATCACTGAAGGTTGGAGCAGTTGTCACGACAGAAGCCGGCCCAGTCACGCTGGGGTTAACAAACTGGGACTGAGCAATCTTCGCAGGTTCCGTTCGTTGCGTTGGCCCTTTCGCCTTCTTTCGGAGTTGGTCCAGGTCAGTTTCAGATATTTGAATGCGAACTTTTAGGCTCCTCATAAGTACCTCTTCTTCAATTTCGTCCAAATCAATATCGGGGTAGCGTTCTGTGAGCTCTTCCCAGAGTATATTGTAGTCCTCCTCGACTTCCTGCTTTCTCTGCTTGATATATTCTTTGACCTCTTCATCCGCGGAAGCGTTTTTAGCAAGGTGCATGAGTTTTCGGAGCTCCACACGGAAACGAACAAAGATTCTGAGGTAAGCCTCAAGAGCCCGCTTGTCCTTTGGCGTGATTGAGTGTGATGACTGGGGGCTTTGTGGGGCAGGTGTTTGAATAGGAGGTTCAGTGAAGGGCAACGTTTGAAGAGGCATTGAAGGTCTAATGGGTTTAGGATCAATGGGGGCCTCATCAAAATCGAGATCAAGCAGGTTCTCCGCTGCGGACGAAGATGGAGCAGGAGCTGGCTTCTCTTGAACTTCAGGCTGGTCTGCTTTTTGGGATTCTGCAAGCTGGGGTTGAGGCATCCCCTGTCCCTGAGTTTGGAGGGGCTCGGAAGGCATGAATGTTTCCTCTTTAGGCATCTCTTCTTCAAGCTGGCCTGCGTCTTCCTCATCTCTAATCTGTACTTTTTCTGGTCGTGGAGAACTCGAACGACTAACGACTTCGACTTGAAGGCCTCCTATGTAGACAGAAATAGGCTCCTCGATTGACTTGGGTGTAGTTTGCTGGTCTATTGTGTCGCTGGTAATTGAACGTGTCGATGATCCGAGCGGTTTCGATACGATTGAAGCAGCCTTCATCATGAATGCATTTGGGTCGTCTTCCACTGCCGCGAAACTATGCACTGATCTTGTCGAAGCGACTGAAGGTGCCGAGATAGCAGAGGAAGCAGTGAAGGAAGAGCCGATGGGAAGGGACGGCGACATAGGGCTGCGTAGGGGTTTATCCGGAGGCATTGCAGCCTCAACAGCCTTCATAAAATCATTAGGGTCAGCCATATATGGTGAGTACTTGATGGGTCTGTATACCAGTTAGCAGTCTAATCGTCAAGAAAAATTCAGGGATAAAGGGTTGCAAAGAGAAGCTTGCAATATTCCAAAACTCACCCTACCGCAGGTCGTGGTGGCCTGGGAACTGGCTTCTTGGCCGGTCCATATTTGTTCGCGGGTTTTGAAGGGTCCTTTGTATCAGCTGGGTTCCTAGCTAACGGGGGGTTCATTGACCGAGGTTGTGTAGGGATACTCTGGGGGTTCTGTCCAAGATGGGGGTTTTTGGCCGGGTCCAATTGGCTTACAACCGTTTGTTTCGACTTCTTCTTCCCGACAGCCTTGGGTGCCGTTGAAGGTTGGGTGTTTGAGCGTGGCTCTGTAGGTGCCTCGGTGACAGTGTGTTTGCCTAGCTTTGGAAGAGCCTTCCTTGTTCGCCCCGCAGCATTGGTGATAGCGGCCTCCCCCTTTTTCTTCTTGTCGAAGGACTCTGCGGAGGCTTGTTGGGGGTTCTTATGACCGTGGGAATGGGAGGATATTGGGCGATGACTGTGACCGTTGTAAAGAGGTTCTGGTTCAACGTAGCTTTGACCACCACTTTGCCTCACAAGATCGTAGAGTCTCGCACGATGCGATTGGCCATCCATGAGATTGTCAAGGTCTTCGCCCTCAACATCATCTCCGATGGTCTCATGCACACCTGTCGACGATATGTATATCAGAACACCATGTAAACAATGATGCTTCCGCGTGACATTCAGCTGAGTTGATACATACTGTTCCATGCAGAGAGTTTGCTCTTGTTTTCCTCAGCCAGATGTCTGATCCTGGGGTCGGCACGAACACGCCGATTAGCTTCAATTTCCTCTTTGGAGACATTTCTGTATTTGCTTGGAGCATCAACAGTCGAAATGAACTCGCGACGTTGAGTACCCAGGTCCATCTGTTAAAAGTTAATCAGCATTGAAGATCTGGCAGAGGACATGCGATAACATACCATTTGCAGCTCCATCATACGCCGTTCCGCCTCTTCTTTAGAGCAGCCATCATTGGCCTGCGGATTGGTATCGGCAGTAGTCATGGCGATGCTTGAATTGGTCAAGGCTGGCGTATCAACTAGTTCAGATCTCACTTTTCCGTCTGTAATCGAGACGGGTGATGGATCAAAGGTAAAGTTGCAGTCTTGGATGTGTTGACAGCTCGAGCACAGTAGATCCAGACAGAGATTTTCTGAAATGAGCCAGGGCGAGACTGTCCCCCTCAAGCTACGTATGATTTCAGCCCTGGGATATGAACGTATACCCTTGCTTGATTGCTTGATATTGACGCCTTAGGCTAAATACTGTGTCAGTGAAACGTCCAATTGACAAGATAAGGGATTGCACACCAACTTTGAGCACACACAAGCTATACAATACAAGAAAAGTAGATTGTGGAGAGAGAATGGGAGTTGTTTGGCAGGAGT
>AZGZ01000011.1:419415-430888 GCA_001636715.1 Ascosphaera apis ARSEF 7405 | reverse complement strand
GTTTGAATTGATTGCTGATGATGATGTCGTCTGTATGTATATATGGTGCATATCTTGGGGTGTTCCTGGTGGAAGTTACACGCAGTACAAGTTCAAGGGGATGCGGTGTCGATTCAAAGGTTTGGCCGTTTTGGGGAATGACATAAAGCGGAATAACCGCCCTCATCATATCTAATCCGCTACAGCGACACCCCATACCCTTGCCAAACAATTAACGCGTTCGTCGTATCCTCACACGGTGATAATGATCCTTTATCACCTCTCGATGCATTTTGAAGATGATAATCGGCCTTGTGATGAATGGAGTGGTGGTCTACGAGGGCTTGATCTATACAGTAGGGAGATCCGGTGTGGCTGTTTGTTTGTCCTTGAGGTATCTTCTCTCTAAATTATCCCGACAAAAAGCAAAGCAAAGCAAAGAAAGAAAGAAACGAGAGTCAGGGTGAGGGGATGGTCTGATGCTGTGCTGAGGGTATCATAAGCCAATTGTAACAACTGCGTGAATAAGATGTGTTGATGTGAAGATTGATGTGAAGAACGCGGAATTAGAAAAATGGAAGACGTAATCCTCTCTGTCGAGGTGTGCGGCTTAAAGGGATTGCACTCAGTTGAGGCACATCTTTGCGCCCCCATCGTCTATATTGCGCCAGTGTTCAGTCATAAGACGGCGTTCAAACTAAACGTAAAGGATGGGCGATTTTCCTCACGTACCATTGAACATGTCAACAGCGGCCTTGACAACGCTGATAGCCATCACAACCGATCCAAAACCGATGCATAAGTATGCCGGAATTTTTTGCTTCCACGGCTTGTGACTGAGCTTGATGAAGCATAGTGGCGGTAAGATATATGCCAAAGCACAAGCACTTGTGCTGCCTATAAGTTCAAAAACAGATCCTAGGTCGCAGGTGAACAATGCTAGTATCACAGAGGTAACAACCAGCGATGTAGTGAAAAGAAGATGCCTATTGGGATTGTAAGGCTCGTCAGGGAAATAGAAAGTTTCCATGACCGAGCGGCACACAAACGCTTCTAGTGGGAGCGTAGCCAACATATTGAGCCCGAAGCACCTTGATCAAAGTATCAGCACTTCATCTATCAACCTAGTCCTATGGTGATTGCAAAAAGCTATACTCACAGTCTAGCAACGTTGACAATAAAGTTATCGGAGGGAAAGTTGTTTAGGACATTACCCTCGGTCTTAGACCCAAAAGTGAGAAATCCGCCCAAGGCCATGACAATGCAGAAGCACATGGAAATTCCTGTCGAGTAGTGCGTGACAAGGGTAAACCGGTTCAATGTTGGTTTCTTCAGAGATCCGTAAATCAAAAGGCTGTTATGATCTGGATCTAGATGTTAACAACGGATTGCAACTTTGGCAGTAGAAGTAAGGATTTGTGAGTTGCATACGGCAGACAAAAGCTGATTAGAAGTTAGCAATGAGATTTTGAAGGTTAAAAAGAGAAAGGCATGGTCCGTACCAAAAGATATGACCCCAATGGCTTGTGTAAGGCCATTATTGATGATCAGAAGCCCCTTAAAATCACCTCGAGCTTCAGCAGGGACACGAAAGCCTTGAGTCACGACAGCAACGACTATCACGACCATGCTGACAAGCGCCAGGGCCGATGCTTTTGCCAACTGAACTCTGATTAGCAATTCATCCAAATCTTCATGTTCGATCAAGAGTTTACCTTTGATATATCCCTATATAGCGACAATGGAAATGACACGCCCATGATGAAGATTATAATGCAAGCTCTCCTGTTTGTCAGTAGAGATAAGACAGGTATATGCTCCAGAGATGGGAACAGCGCCATAAGAACGTGAGGTATCGTGTCTCCTACAATGATGCAAAATGCAATCATGCCCCCGAACGCAAAAACCCATTGGGCCAGTGAAATTGCGATCAATCCAGGCCTTCCAAAACATCGTTCAACAGTAGCTTGGAAGGAATCCGCTCCGCTGAGTTTAGAATTGATGACTATCAACCTAATTGTCCAATCAACTATCACTGTTAGAGCAACAAGCAGCAAAATGCCCGTCACCATTCCAGCCTGTCGTATTGCATATGGTTGTCCAATGATTCCTGCACCGATGATACTATTGGCCATGTTCATGAATGCTGAGCCAAGACCACTTTTCGAGTGAGAGTCATCGAGCGCATCCTCAGGAGATAAGGCAGACGATGTAGCCACCGTGACACTTGGTGCCTCAATGTTTGTGAGCAGCGGTGCGCTCTGGTGGTGGCTGTCATTATGCATTCTGCCATCGTCGTCGTCCAAGTAATCATCTTCGTTCAGCCAGTTGGAGCCCGGCTCGGCGCCAGGATAACCATGCGCTTCAACGTCCACATCTAGATCTCCCTCGCCGTCATCTGTGATGTCGAAGCGGACTCGGTTCTGAGTTCTCGGCGTTCGTGCTTCGCCATTTGGGAGCGCTGTATCTTCTTGTTTTGCAGTGTCCGTCTTGAGTGCGCCCTCGTCGTGAAGTGAAGTTGAGGAGCCGTGGTGGATGATGAGGTCATCGCCAGAATCGCCACTGTCGACAGAAGCTCGACTCAGGAGCGCTTCATGTTGAGGTACATTGGCGGCAGCAACTTCTACCTGCTGGGCATTAGAAGCGTCACCTTCGAGCATGGCTATATGAAACTGTGCGCAACATGCGGGAGGACGACAATAAGAATAGAGGAACGAATGAATGACTTGACAGAAAAGAAGGAAGAAGAAAAGAAAGATCAAAATATTCAAACAAATTCAAGGGAATGGCGATTGCGTAGCAATGAAGCATCCCACTGTCGCCCACATCTGCACTCTTAGCTGGCCATCTGGGGGTGTGCTTCAGAGTGAACCCCCAATATCCCATACGTAAGCCTTAAAGTCGAGCATTACCCGGACATCTACCTACCTCTGGATGGAACCTCCTATAATCCATCACCAGCTGCTACACGTGATAGTATGGCGAGGCCCCGAGTGTGTGTATGAGGATCAGCCGTGTTTCGAGTTCTCCCCCACACTCGAAGGCGCAAGAACGGTTCGATCCGCTCTTCAGGTCAGAGTTCCATGTCTGCATATCGGGGCCTTGCTGATGGAAGGGAAAGACACAGGATCAGTGATCAGGTTAAAATCCATCATAGATGATGTAGGTAGGAAAATATGAGGTTGAAAATGAGCTTGACGTTGAGTGATATAAATGGTGTCCCGATTGGGCAAATCCAACGTCACCTCATCAATTCTCTTCAAATACATGCATCGACAGCATTGAAATGATCTATATTTCGAAATACTCTGCTATTCCTGACCTGCTCGCCTTGTATTAATTGATCGGACAAAGCATCTATACTGAATCTCACACGATGCAGCATTACGAAGTGCCCCTGAAATCATCGGTCCACACTCACCGAAAGCAGGGGCTGCAATGCCTATGTTCAGGCACCATTGACGTATCCACATCCAAAGGACTAGATGAGCCCGACATCCACCATTGTTTTGAAAGCCAGAGATGCTGGGTGGTCGGTGCCTCAAGAGTTAGCTTTGTTGTCACTATCACTGTCAAAGGGTGTCTGATTGAGAGTATGCATCTACAATCGGTTTTTGAGGACATGATGGATAGCCTGATATCATCGGAGGTTACTTCTGCCACCCCTGAAGAGAAATGGGCGTTTGGCTGATATATTTCATAGCTGTGGGTGCAATTGAACTTAACAATACGACTCAGGAGCAGAGACATCAGTGATCACAGGAGCCTACGCATAGAGTGTGAACTGTATCAACAGCACGATAAATGGAGATCAACTCAAGAAAACAGCAGGTTCCCCTATTCTCTACAACGAGAAGGTCTGTCTGTTTATGTACCCCCGTCCATTCCAACGTTCACTCTACATACAGTCTTCATCTCCCTCGTACTTGAGTCGACTTTGGATGTCTGTTCAAACGAATCAACATCACCAAGTCTCACTCAAGGAACGAAAAGGAAGATCAGCGGGCAGCTTGACGAGCAGCAGGAAACCCCTTCTCCCACTAGTTCGTTGGATACGGCATCCCACTTTGATTGTCTCTCAAGTCGACAGACCTCGCTTGGTAGTATAGCATCCTACAACGGCTATGGATGTGTCTTAGAGCAGCCTCGATGGACACCCTCCTCAACTATTTTTCGAGATCCATCAGATCTGATATCACTGGCAGACTGTGCCCTGCGGGATATCATGTTCGGCGAGAGTTCATGCCCTACGCCTTATTGTAAACCTCGATGGGACCAAAAAGGCTTATGCCTATCGTCATATGCTCCGGGTATCTTTCTACCCAGGTACACAGCGGTATGTGAGATCATGCGTAGTCCTGCAACTGGTCCAACGTTAACAAAGTCGTAGGACCTTTCATTGAAATCTCAGTTCCTCTCACAAGCGACAGAAGGAATAATCAATATCCTTGAAAACACTTGCTCCAATGATCTGAAACGTCAAGCACAGATGCTCCAATGCTCAAAACAAGGCACAAGCTTTGCAGAGTCCTCTCTATGCTATCGACCAGGAACAGTCAAAGATCATTTGAGAAGACATACCCAGTCAGCGCTTTGGACCCAAATGCAACGTTCAAGCATACAGTCAGCAGCAGTGCCGACGGTAGCCAAAATACTGTGCTCTCGTGCTCAACCTTCGGGAGTATCAAATAACAAAGTTCCTGCTTGTCCCTCTGATGCTTTGCTGATAATCTCTGAAGCTCCAGAGATGAAGAGTAGCGACAGCTTGCTGTCGGCTGGATTCACAAATGACAGACCCTTGAACACACTAGAATCTGTATACGACCCTCAAGGGTCCGCGTCAGACTATGATGATTCAGAATTAGGCGATATACTTGTGTCGCTTGGTGCTTGTACTCCACCAAAAGACGCCGGTGAGGTGACCAGACAAGAACGTTCATCACCACCACTACTCGGGCTTCCCATATCTGAGTGCGAAAACCTTTTTGATTCCTCCCCTATACAAAGCCCACGGGGCCAACGGGATAGCGACAGGTTGCAAGCACTTTTGTCACCGTCTCCGGAAGTAGAGCCACGAGTTCAGCTGCAGAAAGAGTTCACTCCGATCATTGCCACCGATGAAATTCTATGCCACCAGTCTGACACCTCGATTGACGGCAAAAACGCTGAGATGTTGGACGAGACCTGCGTTGCTGCAGAAGCAGATATGCTCACGAAGATGATATCTACAACCGTCCCAGAACAAGAACACATTTGTTTTGAAAGCAAATTGGCTCGAAAGCGATTGACATAGACCGAACAATATAACCCTGGATATTTCCATTAAATCAATCTGTGTCAGGCCATGCAAGTTATGCACTGTACTGTGTATAAAACCTTTACAGCGATATAATTTCATTGTTCTTCATTCAGCCACGAAGCTGTGAATCTCACAATAGTAGAGAGATAGTAAACGGAGAATGATATGCATGGTAGTTGCCACAAGCTGACCTGGTGCGGATAGTAGTGTGACTCATGTAACAAAATGATAGAAGCCTGCAGCAGTGCTGTCACACAAAATCCTGCAAGCTGCCAGCCGGCCATTTTTCAACCACAAGGCACTATCTTCGTCAAGATTTATTCCATCATTAAAGTAGAAAGCAGCAGTCGGTCCGCCGGGACGACGAATCGCGACAGGACAACATGATACCTCAGGTAGCAATTCATCCGTTACCCTTGAGAGTTGATGCGAGACATTGACCCACATAAGCAAAAGATGCGGTCGGGAGATTTAGGAGAATCAGGCCAGGGTGTATGAGCGCCAGACAGGCCGGAGACCGCCGTACCAACCCGTGTAATGGTCCCCTGGGATAGCTGTGTGGGTTTTTTGCTTCTCCCGGTGCCTTGGAGTCATAAGTATACCGATGACGTTGGAGCCCTTCCGCAGAAGGCAGTGGTCGAGCAGATTTGCCCCTTATTAAACGATAAGCGAGAACAAGGCATGACCGGCAGTTCGGAATGCTGGCTCATCAAAGCCGTCGAGCAGTTGTCGCGCATTGCGGACAAGACAATTTTGCACAAGTTCGTATCTTCAGCAAGATTTTGAAAACTTGATCGGCAAACCACAGTCACGGCAGTTTTCATCATCAAGAGACGCTAATTTGGCCCATTTTCAAAGTGGGTTGAAACTGCGAAGATCATGAAACCGTTCAGATTCTGTTTCAGGCGGCGGACTGCTCAATTGTTTTGGCTCCTTCTCTTTGGGTAGATGGAAGCCATCTAGAACGGGATAATCAAGACAGATCGGCACGATGGAAGGCCGCCAGTTTTGGGCGTTGACGGCTTCTACCCGCGGAGCGAGACAGCTTGGATCATAGTTTTGAATAAAGATCTTGTCCAAGAGTCGGGCCTTTGGAGCAGCGTATTTCTGGTATTCTGCTAGCACAGCAGTCATGTTCCAATGCTGTAATTTTCGGAAACAGGCCACGACACACCCAGTGCGATGCTAGATAGCAATCGTTAGAATCTTGCACAACCTCAAAATGATCGCGACGAGAATTGGAAACTATTCTCACCCTTCCTTTGTTGCAATGTATCAGGACTGGGTGATTCTTGGGCTCAAGGATGATACTGAGAACCCTGTCAATGACACTCTGTGCAGAGCTGACTCCGGGTGTTTTATTCGGCGCAATTGTAATAGTGTGAGACGTTATATTGTTGTTTCGCGCGAACTCAATGAGCTGAGGGGACCACTTCTCATCGACAAGAGAGCTGACACAAATGAAGTCAGATAGAAAATCATCAATGCTTTCAATAGTTGCAGACTCACATTATAGTCTTGAGCTTCAAGTTTTTGAGGGAAGCCAAATGAGCCGACTGCGGAAAACTACTCCGGTAGACTCCTCGAACAACCTCCCCAAAATTTGCTGGCAGCCCATCATAGAACGGAGATGATGGTCGACTTGAAGAGCTGGTATCGGACGAAGAAGAAGTGATATCACATTCTGCGTCTGCTGGATAATCAGAAGATTGTAACGCAGCGTGTCGGTCATTTGCAAGCATCCGCGAAAAGAGGACCACAAGCACAAATATGCAGGGGCTCAGGAATTGGAGCGATGAATCAGAAAGCAAAGCAGGAGGCATACCGAAACCATGACGGTCAGTCGAGATAGGCGTAAGACAAAGCGGCGTGTAGGAGCTGTTCGCAACCAGAGTCGTACAAGAGTCGTCCTTCATCGTGAGAAACCCTCGGGCAGTCACAGTCCGCGGGCGGAATTTGACAAAAAAAGAAAAGGAAAACGAGGCCAGTAGAGACTAAATAGTCAAATGGAAGACGATGATGGTGGGGACAACCTGAGAAAAGGAGTGCAAGATGCAAATGCCTCTATTGTTTCCGCGGACCTGAAGTATGAGGAGATCTTGCACAAGGATTGCAACTGTGCACGGCGATCTTTGAAGCTCTCGTTTCTTTTTTTGACGTAGTAGCACTCTGCACTATCGTCAATGAACTAAGTGTCAATCAATTCAATGAGAGAAGTGAGTGACGTATCCGCAAAAGGAAGCCGGCAGCTAGATCAAGCAGACGATGTGGAAACGCGTTGCTGATTAGCGGAAGGTAGTAGAGCAGGCAAAGGCAAGAAAGCCGAAGCAGGATAGAAGCCCTCGTATTCAAGTAAGAGGACGAGTTTAACGTCTTTCAGGGTGTCTGATTCACAGATCCATCTTGAAATATATAAACCGGAATCTTCTTCAAACTGAAAGGAAGACAAAAAAGGATAAAAAGGCAGACGACTGTTGGCGATGACAGTGGAGATTTATTTTTCAAGACTGTCCGACCCTTGAGTTCCTTTTTATTTTATTTTCAAACTTGGCCTGGAGCAGCGGATGCTTTGAAATATTGATTTTGTAGCGTGTATCCGTCCTCAGTACTGTATATGCTCCGCAGCCGTAAGAACCATGAGAGGATATAGCGTACTGGGTATCTGTTGCTCATTCGTTGAAGAAGTCAACCCGACTTTGACTGACGCATGTCCGATCAACTAGACATTTTGAGAAGAGACAAAAAGAAAAAGGAATATTGAAAGAGTAAGCGGGAGAGGAAGATAAGGGAATAGATGGAAATCCCGAAAAGGGAACGTCTGGAAAGCCACGAGTGCGACAAAGGCAAAGAAGGCGAAAAAAAAGTGCCGCAAGCGTAAGGCTCTATTCCAATACGACAGACGGCAGACGAAAAAAAGGAAAAAGGAGGCAACTAAAGAAAGAGGGGAATTTCCAGGCAAGGACACCACGATTGTGTGGAAACCCTGGGATACTCGAGACTTTGACTTGATATCTTTGCCGTGGGACGACGAACGGGCCGGGCGGAGATACGACTTCCACCGTAATAATATGAACAAGAGATGTACGGAGCAGTATCTCCCCTAATTACATCGCCGAGATGGATGGGCCGTCGTGAGTTGTGTCGCTGTGGGCGGTAGCCTACATACAAAATGAGCGACCAGCTGTGCAGTGCAGTACAGTAGTACTGTACGTACAGTACTTCTCTTGCTCTTGGGGTTTCCTGGGGCTCTCATGTCCGTTTTCTGGAACCGAGTGAACAGTGTAGTGTGGGGTTCAAGCTATTATGACATAGCAGCCCTGAATAAGAACCTTGTTCTTTATGCTGAACCTAGTGGTACCAAATGGTGTTTCATTGGCTGATGTTGTACCATGCAAGAATGCTTCTTCATCGTCAACGTATAGGAAGCAGATGTTCTGTGCAAAGCCCCCGTAGAGTCATGCTTGCTTGTTTTAATTTGCTTCTCCTCTCCGTCCATCTCACAGACCATGCTTGGTAAGCCGGATTTGAAACTCACGACTAGCGACGGAAATGCTATGGTATCCTGATTTAACATCTATTCCCAGGAGAAGGGCCATTCCGCAGGTAGGCTTTGAGATTACTGCATATGACGGCATGCAAGCGGCAACGCAAGACCACACGCCTGGTCTACGTGTTCAGTACATTGCCATGTTGTGATTTGGATCGAATTCGTCAAGGTCCCTTTGATCTCCTGGTTGGACTCTGCTCTCTATTCTTTCAACTCGCCAAGTCCGAACATTCGAATGGAATTGTTCCATGCTCTGTTATGAAACGTAGACGGAAAAAAAAAAGAAATGTCGTCAGTACGCAATCTGTCATGATCTGTGTGTCACGCGTTGCGGAGACGGCAGACGTAGAATGTGGGGGAAATGGGGTCGACTTACGCTTCACAGACTTCCTCAACAGGGATGCCCTTCACTGCTGCAACTACTTGAGCTACATGAGCGATTGAGCACGGTTCATTTCTCCCCTTCACCATGCACCCTTTAGTCCATTTCTCTTTTTTGACGGCCTTTGGCAGCGCTGGGGCCCCCGCTGTGAATTTGAAGGATGCGTGAGATGGACGGATCTCGCACTATAGGGCAGTTATTTGTTAGTCGGCTATCCCCCAGCAACAGGTGTTTGCAAACAATTGGCAAGAAAGACAACGTCATGGCAAGAATCATGACAGGAAAGGAAGATGCGAGACATACCCATGGCCCATCTGTTTCAAGCTGGAGTCTATCAAGAGGTATCTCTTTGACCACATCCAGATTCTCCTGCAGCTTGAGGCTGCAGCCATTGACGCCAATATCGAGTCCTAAATCTACCAAACGCCTCATTTCTTCGAGTGTACCTGTAAAACTGTGAACCAGACCTCGCTTAGGCAATTTCGCGAGCCGTGGAGTAAGCAGCCTTTCGAAATCTTCAGCAGCTGCTCGTGAGTGTAAAAATAGAGGTAGTTGGACTTCGACTGCAATGTCGAGTTGAGCCTCAAAGTACTTCAGCTGCGGCTCCTTGGGCGATAAGAATAGACGATCGTAGTCCAATCCAATTTCTCCAAACGCTGTCGCGTACCCTTCCCTCTTCGCATCTAGAGCAAGTGTCCGTAATTCATCCAGCATCTTTTGGGGGCCCCCAGGATATTCGTCGAAGGATTTGGAAGTGCAAGGATGCACGCCAATTGTGGCGTAGCAGACGCCAGCTGATGAAAGAGGTCAGAACAGTGAAAAGTAACGATACTAACAGCAGCAGTAAAAGAAGCAAGAACAGCAAATTGGACTTCGACCAAAACATCAAACGCGCACAACAGTAACATAACATTCTGAACATAAACGCGTCATTGCCATCACGAAGATGCAAGAAAAAGGGGAAGAACATACGATGGGCTTTTGCCAATCCAACAACCTGGCGTGACTCTTCGAGTGCTGAGCCCGTAATCATGAGCTTTGAGCATCCAACATCGAGGGCACGTTGGATGATATCTTCAAGATCACTTTCATGAACTTGTTTGCCGTGGTACTGGCCCGTGAACACGGGGTCACCGAGGTTTATAGCGACCTGCCAATGAATTTCAGCGATACTGCACATGTTGGAAACCCGAGTCAATGCATTCTTACATCTGCATATCTCAATTTTCTCTGAGCTTCAGCCATTGTTGACGTCGAAGCTGCCAGAGATTGTATTTTTTTGTGGGAGAAATGAGAATAAATTTTACTATCGAACGAAGCTCTCGAAGACGACGCAACCAGAGGCCGCAGCACTGATGGCCAGCTCAGTAAGTATTTTGAATTGCAAACTATTCACAACTGACAAGTCTAGCTAGTCGGCATTGCGTCCAAAGAAATGAGGCAGTCTTAGTAACCATGCTGTGCCAGTTCTAACCTTGAGCAGAAAGAGTCCTTCTCGCAGCGAATTTGAGACAGGAGGAAGTTATGCCAGCACCAATCATCTGCATTCACGGCCAGAGACGCAATATGTCTTTCGGACAGTGAAGCTTTCCCTGGTGTGTGATGTTATGGTTGACACCTTTGATTGACGTCGTCCGTAGCTTTTTGGATTGGCGATGAGAGTGAGGTAGAGGAAGAAGAAAAAAAGTTGATATTGACAGAGGCCGTATAGCCACGCACCACAGAGCTATGTCCGCCGGCGCCACTCTTCGTATAGCCGGTTAACGCCACGCCCCTGCACCGGTTCCTGACTAAACCCACTTGAGGCTTGCCCCCTTTTTGCCACGCTGCAGTATAAAATGCATGTATGCTGTAGGAGGATGCCGTGAAGTGTATACGGGATAAGGTCGTGTGGGGAGACTTGCTCGGCATCTCGGTATAGTTCTGGTGTACACGAGGGGTTCCATTGTCGAATATGTTTCTATCAAGGGCAGCTCAGTTCTATTATTTCGTAGAATAGTTATATATCGGATGGTCCGGACTGGAAATCCCATATCTAGATGCCAGTATAAGCACTTGACTCTTGAGACTTTGGGAAAGTGAGCAATTATTTTGATTTTTTTATTGCGACATCAACAATCCCTTGTACGGCAATCTTGAGAATCATGGGTTCGGGTGATCGTCTTATCCCCACAACAGAGGTTGTGCAGCATTCTCAGCCTGACGACTGCTGGGTTGTCATCCAAGGAAGAGTCTGGGATGTTACGAACTTTTTTGTTTATCATCC
>AZGZ01000011.1:397840-419315 GCA_001636715.1 Ascosphaera apis ARSEF 7405 | reverse complement strand
AGGAGGTCCAGAATGTAAGTAAGGGATTAAAGAGAGAAAGAAAAGGAGAAGATATATATCGCTGACGATTGGATGTGTGCACAGTTTTCAGAAGTGCTGGCCATGACGCAACCACGGTCTATTCAAAGGCCTATCCACTAGAGACAATTGACGAAGTTCTTGGGAAGGAAAGATGCGTCGGCCGTCTTGATACTGCAACAGTCACAGATGACTGGTTGAAGGGACTGAGTCCTGAACATGAAAAATCCATGAAGAGCAGAGAAGCCGTCAGGAAGCCTCCATTGTCCACAATCATCAGCTCATATGACTTTCAGAAAGCAGCAGAGCATTCTCTTACTCCCAAGGCTTTTGCATTCTATGAAAGCGCGGCTACCGATACTGTAACTCGCGATGCAAATAAGGACCTCTATAAACGCATCTGGCTGCGCCCAAGAGTCTTGCACGATGTTCGAAAGGTCACCACGAAGGCGTCCATGTTGGGGCACGACATTGACATGCCGCTGTTCGTGAGTCCTGCATCGATGGCCAAGTTAGCCCATCCGGGTGGAGAGTGTAACATCGCGAAGGCATGTGTGTCGCGCAATATCATTCAGGGGGTGTCCAATTATGCCTCTTACCCCCTGAAGGAAATATCCGCCTCAGCTCCCGAAGGCCGATACATCTTCCAATTATACGTTAATAAGGATGCTGCAAGGAACGAAGAAGCCTTAAGGCAATGTACAAACAACCCCCTGGTGCGAGCCATCTTTGTCACAGTTGATGCTGCCTCACCAGGCAAGCGTGAGGATGATGAACGAGTGCAGGTTGAAGACGACACATTGAAGAAATTGACGAAGGAGGCAAGCGGAAAGAATGACGGTCAAGGTGGTGGAATTGGCCGACTCCTAGCAGGAGGTATTGATCCCGGGTTAACTTGGGACACCTTGAATTGGCTAAGAAGCAAGACCAAGCTACCTCTCATTTTGAAGGGTGTCATGTCTGCTGATGATGCTATTCTCGCTATGAAAGCGAAGATGGACGGTATCTTGATCAGCAATCATGGAGGCCGGAACTTGGACACGAGTCCGCCATCCATTTTGATTCTTATGGAGTTGCAGAAACGCTGCCCAATTGTCTTCGACAAAATGGAGGTCTACATCGACGGAGGCATTCGGCGAGGCACTGACATTCTCAAAGCTCTTTGCTTGGGTGCAACTGCTGTTGGCGTTGGAAGGCCTGCCCTTTATGCCAATGCTTATGGACAAGAGGGGATTGAGAAGTTGTTCGATAGTAAGTCCCATGTTCTCCTCAGAGACCCCCATGCTGTATAAAATGAGTAACTGACCCCTCATGATGTAGTCTTGAAAAACGAACTAGAAACGACTATGAGGCTCGTCGGCATAACGTCTCTCGACGAAGCGACACCAGATCTTGTGAACACCGCAGATCTGGATCATTTAGTTCCCACCTCTGGGTCACACCCTTACGCTCGTCGTATATCGCGTGCGAAGCACAGCAAGATCCCGGCTAAGCTGTAGACAACGAATATTCACATATACTTTGCGCAACGAGGATGGCTTCCGCACATGTGTGTTAGGCTAGGCATTGCTTCCATCATATTGAGGTTGTCTTGCGAGTATTGTGCTCGCTACTCACATTGCATATCATAGACCTTATCAACGTGGCCGTGGCAACTTATTCCAGGAAGCCGGTTCTTTGAAGATTGCACAACAAATCTCAGCCGGTACCTTGTGTGTACAATCCCCCTTCTACCCCGCAACTTTGCCGAGCTCGCACCACGTCATGTCCTGGGCTTCATTGTAGATGAGCATTTCTAGTCTTGTTCATGCCAAATGCCATACAAAAGAGAGACTGTTGCTTTCTTTGAGAATGGCCTTGACGGCTTGAAGAACCTCTGCTATCGTGTTGACTGCATGTATCATAGCACTGAGCACGGCAAATGGTCAACTACCGAGCTATACAGTCTGCTGCGCGTACATGTAATCTGGCGTCATTGTAGGACAATGGTGTCCGAGTTCACAAGACATGCGAGAGGGCGGTACAAAGTAACGAGACATCAAACGGTGCACCTCCGTATATGTGATCGTGAGTCAATTATCCAAGGCCTCCCATTTCAGTGAACTTGTTGGGAGAAGCGGTGATGAACATGACCAACATGATGGTGGATTCAACGCAGCAACTTAGGCGTAAGGCGCAGTTGATGAGTCAAAAGAGGCAGCCAGACGACTCATAGGCCTTCTTTTGTCGGGCCCCAACCGGCCTGGACATCTTCACCCCTTGCAAGATTGCTATCAGGTGAGACAGCAGCCGGACTTATTGCGGGGACGCTTCCAAGCTTATGTAGCTTGGAAGTACCGTGCATCATCTAGTTCTTCGGTATCTCCTCTGACATTATCAGCCAAATTTACTTGACGACCGGTCATGTTGCCTAGACCTAAGAGCCTTGCAACTCATGTTTTGTCGGGAAAATGCGTCCTCCCTCTGACGTTTTCACACCTAGAGGGTACGACCACGATGCTTCCACCGTGGGCTGATGGTGCAAGCTTAAACCTATAAAGAGGATGGATCGTTCAAAAAGGTTGACTGAGCTATCGAATTTCAGCTCGGCCTCATATTCATCCCCCTTTGAAATTGTCACTCCTTGAGAGGATCATTGCATTTGGGCTGTATCGCCTACACAGATCCGCCATCCTCTGACCCCAACCCGGAAACATTCACGGATTAAACGTCATGCTTGTCTCTTCACCAGCTTCCGTCCGTGCTATAAGCACTTTAAGCAAGCATAATATCATCAGACCATGGAAGCTTTGTCGTTCATTACACATGACCGGCGTTAAATCAGCCCAGCCAATGAAGGGAATTGACATTGCCAGCGTATACTCATCGAGAAATACGACTGAGCTCAAGTCAGAGTGTGATAGAAGGGGCCTTCTATCCGCTGGCAGCCACATTGAGGTGAACCTTGCCTGCCATGATATTCTATTTCCCAATGACTAGAATTGGCAGCTGACGAGAGAATCATTAGCTTGCCAATCGTCTTGCGAATCATGATCAGCTGCAGACCCGTGCCTTCAGTATTGCCATGAAGCGTATTGAACAAGGAAGCGCATTCAGGACCACAAGGTTTGTCATCTGTATGATGTTGAGCTCATTGACTTCATACTGACACGGCATTTAGTTCTCGTCAATCCAGTCACCCTGTGCCGACTGTCAGTTTCGCTTTCGTATCCCACATCGAAACGGAACGGCCGCCAAAGACGAATATGCGGATCCCTATCTTTCCAGAGAGCTCGAGTGACCAGGCGGCTGCAGAGATCACTGCAGATAATAGGGTTCAGCGGATATACACTGTCGCTGGAAGAGCTGATGAAGTTGCGTCACCGAGCATCATCGTTGACCATCCAGTCGATCCATTCACCTCTTCAAGAAAAGCATACCAGAAAGGCGTGTACACAGTGGCCACAGGCTTCTAGTAAGATATCTCTGTCCAACAAAAGCCTTTGAATGATCTGCATCAGACTGAACGATGGCAGACAGATGTTGTTCAATTGTGATATGAGTTGTTATGAATGTGATGATACGAGAGTCTTGCACCTTTCACCTTACCCCCTTCCTCTCACTCTCAACTGAAAGTCCCTGGTCCCTGTCATCGTTATCAATTCTTCTCGTAATTGAGTTCTGTGTTTTGTAACAACTGCAGACATGTTCATAACGAACACGCAATCATGGCGTAGAGCATACCTCACCTCCCCCTGCTGTCTTGATATCCTTGAAAACTCATGTCTTCGTTGCGTTATACATGGCCGCGTAGAATATTGGAAGGTCATCTCTGTCACCTAATATTAACATTCATCTGCCACTGTATGTGCTGGTAATTCTTAAGCAGCAAGGAATAGACGCAGGGCGCCAACGCTTGTTTCGTGTTGAATATTGGATGCTGCACCCCCGAACTCCTCGCAGGATGCCCTGATCTGTCACAATTGACTGTCAAACATCTGAATATATGCTGTGTCGCCAACATCTCCATAGTCTAAAGGAGTAGACTGGCTGTACATTGACCTGCGCTGTCATTTCAGGACGTGATAATTGCTCATTCTCGTCCACGCAGTCACAATGCTGAATGAGAAGGACAGAGCAGATCTTTACTATGATGATCCTTGCGAAACTGTGGGGGTGCTCTGAACCTTGGGCCGACGAAGATATGGATACATGGGCCATGCTTTTATGCTTAAATTTGAGCTGAATGGTATGTTTGTACACTTGAATAATTGCAGGTTGCGTAATCGTCGTTGGTCTTTAATATGATACACAGTCACACCAGTCATGCCTATGGCTTTGCCCAATTTCACCGATTTATTGAACAAAACCAGAAGGATGTGTTCAAATTGTGCATATACTGGAGATTCCAGAAATGAGCATTGTCAGCATAAGACCTCAAGTCACCTCCCCCAAGGATCGCAAATCAGACACCAATTTGTACTCGGCAGAGTGTTTCAGCCAAGATATCGGATGAAGAGGCTATAGAAAGCCTGCGTTGCAGGATTGCAGCCGCCGCCCTATCTCTCGGATATTGCTGAGTCGTTTCACTCCGTACGCCTCAGATCGATTCGCAAAAACAGCCTATGAGACTTGAGCATGCTGATGGTCGAGCGTTCCTGAAGCAGCTCTTTTTGCTGTGCAGCTAGACTGTTGCATGAGTCGTGGATTTACCCTTGAACCTGGCCGAGAAAAGGACGCGTCGCCCTGTACATTCAATGCCTGAAGTTTGTGCAGTACAACAAATGGAATCTTTCTCAGACTCAGCACTTGTTTGACTGGTCTGCTGATGTCAGAAAGAGGGCCCCTTTGACTGGGTCAGGGACCAATTATGCCCAGAAATGCGGATCAGGGGCTTCCTATCCCCATAACTGGAAGAACATGTTGACTTGTTGCGCATCCAGATGGCGATTACTTTTTGGTCTGGAATCTCTTGCTCGAGCATCATGGAGTTCTTCGCTCACGGACCCATTTTTGTCGTGAATCGTCTTATGGTCTTGTTTCTTCCCATATATCTCTTTCCTCGTCATCGCAATTCAAGCAAACCTCTATGCTTCAAACCTGGCATAACCCTAACAGCTTCTCGTGGATTCAAAATCACCACATCAGAACTGCTGGTTGATCGACAGATTTATGAGAAGCTCTGTTGTGGTGACTTGGATCTTATCTGACTGGTCAATTCTATCGACTTCACTTCGCACTTTCCTCCATCAAGCAGTTGTGCTCAAGTTGTCGTCGGCAAAGTGAAGCTCAAAACAACTACATATTGGAAAATGCACAGTTTTCACCTGATCTTGTATGGTATTCTTGCCTCTCCAGCACACTCTTTCATTCCTCCGAAACACTCTGAGGGAGTCTATAGAGGAGAAAATTGGCTGGATGTGCCCACTGAGAGTTCTCTCAAACCTGGCATTAGGTATGGGCTCAAGAAGACAAGAAATGTATGTGTTCTCAAATTGAAAAAGAGGTTTTGCTGTGGCTAACGTATAACGTTGATTGAATGGACAGGTATTGCCGCCTATCTTGCACGCGGACAAAACGAATTTACCGGGGAGTGTACCCCTGAACAACGATGGCCACGATATCTCCTATATCATAGAAGCTGAGGTTGGGCCTAAGAAACAAAAGCTCGATCTTCTTCTCGACAGCGGGGCCCCACACTCGTGGGTGATGAACTCTGATTGCCATACTGATGCTTGCAAGACGCATAGCACATTCGATAGCGACATGCCTACTAGTGGTTCGTTCAAGGTGGGCTACGGTACTGGCAACGTTCATGGAAACTACATCAACGAAACCATCACCATGGGAGACATCAGTGTCAATTTCACATTTGGCTCAGCAACGTCGGCATCAAATGAGTTTCTAGGGTACCCAATTGATGGAATACTGGGAATTGGATATGCTAAAGCGGACCAAAATCCACCTTCGTTCATGCAGTCTGTGATAGCAGACAAGATCTTGGACCAGAACATCATAGGCATCAATCTTTTCAGGCACAACGAAAAGAAAGACGGGGAAATTGTTTTCGGTGATGTTGATGAAACGCGCATCTCAGGGAACGTAACATACAGTCCTCTGATTGAGAATGCGAGCGACTGGCGGATCCCCTTTGACGGATTCTCCGTCGGTACTAATTCTGTTAAATATGATAAGAAGGTGGCACTTGTTGATACTGGCACTTCTTACGTCTTGGCCCCTGCGAAGGATATTGCAAAGGTTCATGGCTTCATCAAAGGGTCTAAGAAGATCACCGATAAGACCACCCAGAACAGCTACACCGTTCCTTGCAACACAAAAACCGAAATTCAACTTACCTTTTCTGGCACAAACTTTACGATGTCCCCGAAGGATTTTGTCGGTGCACCGACGGCGAATGGCAGCCCCGATTGTCAGAGTAATATCGTTGAGCAATCGGTATTTGGAGACGATGTATGGCTTGTGGGCGATACTTTCATAAAGAATATATATCTCATCCTTGATTGGGATGAGGGACGAGTTGGTAAGCGCTCCTCAACCCCCCTTTTGTTCGAAATTTTGCTAACGACAGTAATAGGCATGGCTAAACGCAATTACAATGATCCACAACCCACCTCGACTCCAACGTCAACGGCAAGCATTGAGAGTGCTACATCACAGAATCTCGGATCTAATTTGGCTCCCTCTGCACTTCAATCATCGACAACTGCTGGTCCTCATGCTGCAAAGCCAACCACAGAGTCATCTATGGCAAACAGTTCGTGTCCAAAATCCTACACTTTGGCATTGCTCTCGGCATTGATTGCATGGATGATTATATCAGTCGCGTCGAATTAACGCAGTGTTTTAATCTATGTTACATGGCATTTTGATACCCCTCTATTGCTCAAACTTTGTATCTTTCATATCTCATCAAAGCGATCTTAAAGGCGCTTGTTGATATGCGCATCATCTTCAATTCACCTACATGTGTACATAATAAAACGTCGACCTATATCTCGTTCTGCAAAGAAACTACGTTTGACGATATCAAGCGTCAACTATATTCCCATGACCTACAGTATACATACCTATGAAATTGAAATTGTGCGCCGAGCCCTGGGCCGTGATCTGTCAATCTTGTGGTCCTTTAGCGGGTATACCTGTTCGGCAGCGTAGCTCGGCTGTACATAAGGAGTATACAGAATACGATTACACACCGTCAACCATGACGATTGATATATATGTATATCTGTGTTTATCTACGGTGAGTCGCCCTATATCGATTACTCGCGAGCGATAGGCCGCCTAACAGTGCCTCTCATTACAGCCTTCATGTTTCGCTCCTTAAGCCGTGGTTCTGCACATGCTGCAGGCAAGAATAATGTCTTGAACGTTGCGATTCAGAGCTCTGCGGCAAGACACACGGCTCTTCATCAAGGGTCCAGAAGATCAATCGCTGCCACACGTCGTCTTGATGAGAGCATATCATCGGGTAATGCTCACAAGGCCAAATTCAGTCCTGTTTGGGCTTCAAGGGTCAAAATCCCATGGGTTGAAGCTCTACAGGCCCGCCGGGAGGCTGAAGAATCAATGGCAAAGGGTGTTAACCCTTTGTCATCTCATCAAGCTCCTGAGGTAGACTTGACGCCAAAGAGGATGGAGGATAGTAGTGTCACAACTGTTAGTCCATTGAACATTTTACCTGAACATATTTTGGGTCCAGTCAGATGCTGACTGTCTGGAAAGAGACTACCACTTGCTCAAGATCCATGGCTACTGGACAAATATCTCAATTCGACAGGCCATATCAGGTTGATAACCTTTTACTCATGAAGTCCAAATTAACCATTGCTGACTGAGTGTTTTCTAGGCTGGGGGCAATCCTAATGGATTTAGACGGTTTAGCCGGCATGGTGGCCTATAGGCACACCGGCGACTCTGTGATGACTGTTACGGCTGCGGTCGATCGCATTGTGATTGAGCATCCATTGAAAGAAATTTGTGATCTCGAGCTGAGTGGTAAAGTAACATACGCTACTGGCCGTTCAAGCATGGAGGTCTCGCTTCAGGTCGCAAAAGCGCCTGCAGAAGGGGAGGCCGCAAAACCAGAGGATGTCATGATCACCTGTGCCTTCACGATGGTTTCTTTGGACCCGGCGACAAGGAAGTAGGGTCTTCCCCTTTCAAAACTAGCTGAGAAATAGAAGAAATAGCTAAAGCGATTTGATAGGCCGGTTGCAGTTGCACCTCTGCTTCTGGAGACAGAAGAAGATAGGCAGCTTTTTCAAAAAGGGGAGCAGAATTACAAAACCAAAAAGGAGATGCGAGCACACCACTTATTACGTGAAGAGCCCAATGATGAAGAGAGTACACTGATTCACCAGATGTGGCAGAAGGAGATGGCATACAAAGGTGAGACCCTGCCGCCGATACTTTCATAGAGGAAGAAATATTCATACAATGGCTTAGATCCACACAACCCGGTGACACGCCCACCGAACGTCATACACATGAAAGACACAGTTTTGAAGACTATACAGATCATGCAGCCGAAGTTTAGGAACTTGCACAACTTCATGATCTTTGGCGGCTATCTCCTTCAACAGACATTTGAGCTTGCTTTCTGCTGCGCTTCGACGGCTGCAGGAACACGCCCAACTTTCCTCTCGCTTGATCCCAGCACTTTTGAAAATCCTGTGCCAGTTGGCAGTCACCTGTATCTGAAGGCGACAGTGTCGTTCACCGACCAGCTCACGAATGATGACTCAATTGGCGCAGAAAGTCAAAAGTTCACGAAGATCCAAGTCCGTGTTGATTCGTCTGTCAGGGACACACCCGACGGACAGCGAAAACCAACGGGCGTTTTCCATTATACCTTCCTAGTGCAGAAGGATATTCATGTCATGCCGCAATCTTACAGTGACTTCATGATATGGCTCGATGCAAAACGTCGTGCTCAGGAAGCAAATGCTAGATTATTGGCTGGTATCATGGAGTCAAACTCATTGAGTACCATCCGGGAAGCAGTCACAGAGTAGAGAAATCACTCTGTTTGCCACTTGATTTGATTAGGAGTTGTTCATATAAAGCGACAGCCATCATAACTGTCACGGAGTATATAAGTTTTGAAGATATTGTACATATTGGTTTTAAATGGTAAATATATCGACATGCTAGCGACAGGAGAGTGTGATGTAGAAATGTATATGACGACAACATATGCTGGATCTCTTATACCATCACATAATACGTGCCTCAATGGATCGGCTGGTTTTCTCGGCCGCTAACATATTTGACCCACTGCTTAAGTGCCTGAGCATTTAAATATGGACTGCATGGAGTATGTGTATATAGCGCCGATCTCGAGGGAGGTGAGGTGATGTTAGCACCATATCAACATCACAGTGAACACGACTGTGCAAACAAGATAACCAAGACCATGCCTCTTCAAAATATCTGGCATCATAGGAGAGTAGCGGATCACAGCGCAAAGGCCTGCGAAATATGCTATAAACCATCAACCAGCGTGCTCATCACGCCAGACAATAAGGTGCGTGGCTACCGTAGACCTATCTAGCATATGTCATCCTGCCACAAGCTTATGCTGCTTAGGATTTCTTTTACGTATGCCCAATTCATCTTGAGGATAGGGGCTTTGCGTCCCCAATCATTGATACAGAGG
The DNA here is from genome assembly GCA_001636715.1 of Ascosphaera apis ARSEF 7405. Lineage (NCBI taxonomy): Eukaryota > Fungi > Ascomycota > Eurotiomycetes > Onygenales > Ascosphaeraceae > Ascosphaera > Ascosphaera apis. Next base: position 409,636 of record AZGZ01000011.1, on the reverse strand, counting down.
CAGAAGCAGCCAAAAGACGAAAAGAAGCTTTGGACAAAGAAATTGAGCGTGTCAAAGCTGAATATGAGGAGAAGATGAAGAGAAAGGCTGCTGAAAAGGCTGCCGAGGATAACAAGGACGGTGAAAATGACAAAGCCCAGGACACGGACAAGGAGAAACAGAAGAGAGAGGAGGATGACAAGAAAGCTGGAAAGGAACTGGCTGAGAAGGTCTGCATGTGCCCCAGCTAATCTTTTGCTGGTCTATCCAGCGTTGACAGAGCTGACATGCAAAACCACAGATCAAATCTCTGCAAAAGGAGCACACCGAGTCTCCAAAAAAAGCGCAAGATGAAGGGCCCCGTATCTTTGCGTTGCACAAGTAAGTGAATCTTGAGGATCAGATGAGGCTCCCCTATGACATATTGACGGCCGCCTCGTACAGGACGTTCTACCAGTCAAGACTAGATCGTCAACGCAATATTGAAATTGCTAGACGCAATCGGGAAAGAATGAGCAATCCCAATTTCTTTCCCTCGGCGCCCAAAAATGATCTCTGATGGTATTAGCCAATTGTGCTTCGTTTATATCATACTTAATTGCTGTCAATCTGTGAGAGCTGGCACGCATTGGCTTTGTCCACCAAAGTTACTTTACTGGCCCTACGAGTCTTAGCAACGGTGCGTTTGGTCTCCCACGCCAGTCTACAAGGCTTAAAATGGCGCAAATAGCAGTAGCAATAAACTAAATTGCGCAGGCCCACCGAGGACAGGCTGGCGTTGGTCGTGCTGCATTTTCTTCGGGCGTGACGAACTAATCGCCAACAGACTGACACAAAATAATCCTCATCGGTGTTAAGTCGGTGTTGAGACATGTCGAGTAAAAGGAGTTATAGGTGGATAAGAGATGCTGAGGCTAGACGTTCCTGGTATCTTCACTGAGTCCGGGGGAAATTCTGATCATCTGGACCTGATAGTCTATAGTTTACCTGCCAGAAATATGTTCTTCGAGATGTATTGGCAAAAATAGGACAATAAGTCTCCTTTCTCAGCGCTGGTCAAGCATTCTGCACAACCTGGTGGCACCATCGCAGAGAATTACGACGTTACAAGATTCATGATGCTTAATTGTCGAGACAACGCTAAGCAGCTGGCATGGCCCAACCATGCATGGACCCTTATTTCTCTTATTTCCCTCATAGACATGGCTGTCGGCAGAACAGTACGGTCAAGAACTGGGTCGGCACAGCTTCACCTTTTCCATTGGAAAGCCCCGTCATCCCGCTGGCCGTTCGTATATGCCTTACCCGGGAGGAGAGAGTAAGATGGTCTAACTCTCGTAGCTTGCCGTGGATGGATATAAATATGCGGGGTGTCCTCGTGGATGAACGAAGAAACCAATCTTTGAACGGGGTAGTCCTTGATTGAACAATTGACTCGCCAGCGCAATCGTCGGATCACAATGGGCCACGGACGACTTCTCGACGCCGCCGAAGGTAAGTAGATAAGGCATATTTTCTTGTATAAGAGAGAGATCCATCAATTGACCCTGCCATCACAGTTGCGAAGCACAATACACGCGATTCTTGCTGGGTTGTGCTTCATGATAAAGTCTACGATGTCACCAATTTTGTGGAAGAACATCCGGGTGGTGCAAAGATCATCCTGAAATACGCCGGCAAGGATGCCACGGAGAAATTTGACCCTGTGCATCCAAAAGGCACTCTCGAGGAGAATCTCTCGCCTGAGGCTTGTGTGGGCAGCGTGGATTCTTCGGCTCTAAGAAAAGCCACGAATAAGAAGCAGCAGCAACCAGATAACTCGGCAGCAGAGAAGAACCAGCTGGTCCATCCGTCTGTCAAAATCCCCAGAAATATCTCACAATGCTTAAGCATTGAAGACATTGAGCGCTTGGGTCTCTCAAAACTGAACAAGCGGGCATTTGCCTATTACTACTCTGCCTCAGATGATCTCGTTACAAAATACCATAACAACAAGGCGTACAGATCCATTCTGCTCAGACCTCGGATCTTCAAAGATGTCAGTGCTCAGCACCTTGACATCACAACATCGACGATAGGATTGAAGCTAGGAACCCCAATCTTCGTCGCCCCAGCGGCTATGGCGCGTCTGGGACACCCTACTGGTGAGGCCGGTATTGCTGCTGGTTGTGGAAGAGTCGGCGCAATGCAGATTATCTCGAACAATGCAAGCATGACTCCCGAAGAAATCGTGGCCGATAGCAAGCCTGGTCAGATTTTTGGTTGGCAATTGTACATTCAGAACGATAGGGCACGTTCGGAGGCTATGTTGTCAAGAATTTCCAAACTAGCTAATGCGGGGAAGATGCATTTCATCTGTTTAACTCTCGACGCAACTGTTGCAGGCAAGAGAGAGATGGATGAGCGATCACAATTCGATGATAGCGAAGATGATGACACTGACGATGTTGCTAGTGATGGGCCTGAAGTTAACAAGAAGGCGGGTGGAATTGGGCAGCAGCTCTTCGCTGGAACCGCGGCCGATCTTACATGGGTGAAAACATTGACTTGGGTCAATAAGAACTCTTCGCTCCCGATTGTTTTGAAGGGTATACAGACGCATGAAGATGCGTATATCGCCAGCTGCCTTAGCGAGAAATTCAATATCAAGGCCATCATTCTCTCAAACCACGGCGGCAGAGCCCTTGATACTGCCAATCCTCCAATCTACACATTGCTCGAGATTAGGAAATACTGTCCTGAAGTATTTGATAGAATTGATGTCTGGGTTGATGGTGGCATCAAGCGTGGTACAGACGTGGCCAAGGCATTGGCCCTTGGTGCTAAGGCTGTCGGTGTTGGCCGCAACGCTTTGTATGGACTTGCCGCTGCTGGCCCTCAAGGCGTTGAAAAGATGTTCAACAGTAAGTCAACCGATTCATCAAGGACGCCCTGGCAAGTAACTGACTGATCCCTTCTAGTTTTATCTGATGAGTTGGGAACGGCTATGCGTCTGCTTGGGGCAAATAGAATACCCGAGCTTGGTTTGCAGCATGTGAGTCTCTCCACCGATCTCCTGTGACATTCAATCTCATACTGATGCTTGTTAGGTCAACGCTCGTGCCTTGGAACAATTGATGTATGATGGCCCTGCTGGCCTCAGTATCACTTCAGATATAATGGGGGTTGAAGAAAAGTCAAAATTGTGATATATTTGACTTCTAACAGAATTATAATCATTAAACAGCCATAAAAGAAATGAATTCAACATATCCCATATCAATTATGCATTCATGTTTGTCGAATCAATTATTAGAGGAGCCCGACCTATTGGCTTTTTTGCTGAAGGTTCGTCTAACGATCTGGCGTGTCCAAACTTGACAAGTGCCCTCATTTGCATCACCCTCTGAAGCCGGACTTTTTTGTTCAGCAATGTGTTTTTTCAATACCTTCTTGATAGCTTTAGAATTCTCTTGTTTCTGTGCTATCTTGAAATATTGAGGACATAAGTGGTATTGTTTTTTAAGAGCAAGCTCCTGTCGATCCTTGGCATATGCCACAACGTTATATTTGAGAATTATGCGAAGTGCTTCCAGGTCACCTTTTGCCATGGCAGTGACAATGCCTTGGTGAACTGCCCTCCGGGACATGGAAATGGCAAGGGAGTCGTTGATTGCAAAGAGCGACCGCAACTCATTGAGAAACGCTATCTTCTTGACGTTCCAGGGGGTGCCGTGCAAACGATTATCAGGTATCGCGAGCAATCTTCCCGGGTAGCACAGTCTCTGACCACAGAAGTGCGAGTGAATCTCCAGGGTGAAACTTGGGCTTGCTGACACATGAATTCGCAGCCACTCTCCAGCTTGCTCTCTTGCATAAACAGTCTCAACTCCTTTATGCTCTGTTGGAGCAGCCTCAATGAGGGTTACTAAACGGGCCATCTGCAGTGTTGCCATTTGGACTGGCTCTCTGAACCATGTTATGTTTCTAAGAAGATTGCACATAACTTCAATCTTCAGTGCCTTGACGCGTTCGAGTGTGAACCATCTCAGTTTCATTATACCTTGCTGTAACCGCCTTTTAGCGCCATCGCTGAGATGTGGAGCGAAGTCAATAGGCTCCTCCACACCAGTAATTGCAGCATATCGTTCCTCCAACCAAGGCTCTGACTCGCCTGTCCATGTTTCGTTCTCATCCCAGAAGGCAAGCAGTGTCAACGCTCGATATATCCTCTCGCTTGAGAGCCTGCGGGCGACAAGGGGCGAACACAGGGCCATATTGCATTCGAGATTCGCAAGGAAGAATATCTTTTGAAGAATGGATGATGGTAAGAGTTCAAAAGGAGAGACGGATCGAGGCTTTGGTTTCTCTGACGTCGAAGCTGAGATCTGCTCTGTCTTGACACATAGGGGACCCTCATGAACTCGAACCTTCTTGAGGATTGGCTTCACGGGCTGCGGTGACTGTCCGTCATCCAGAGTGTTCTCACGTTCAGGTTCATTTTGACCGTGTGAAATCAACCTTTCCACACTCTCTCCTGTTGCATCTTTCTCCAGGCAGGGCATATTCTAATCTCTCGCTCGGCACGAACGATTCAGGATGAAGCTGTGAGGTTATCAAAAGGATGCAAGTGACGTGCAATTGAGAATCAGTGAAAATTCACCAGGATTTGGCTATGTGGAAGGAATCATTCTTGTCAGTGATCCGGCACGGCTTATTTGTAGAACATAATGATGACCGATGACTAAGAGCTCAAAAGGGCCGTCTTCCTTGAAATGATGACACCCGGTGAGGTAGCACTGACATCACCGGATTATAGTCCCGAATTGATGGAGTAAAGATAGCATGGATATCACATCTCGCTATGTATGGTTCTTTGTTTGCATACAAGAGGCCTTAACGGTAGCACTACAAAGGAACCTTAAAATCCTCTGTGAATCCACAAACAGGCCAAGAGATATCGAGGAGACGAATTGCGCATATTGCCGACAGCAAAACAGTCACAAAAAGCAATGCCAATTTTGCTATGCTGCACACAGATACGTCCAGAAGTGTTCTATAGCGTGTGTGCACATTTTCGCGATAATCTTGGACCAGTTGATCATGGAACTGGAAACGATGTTCATGATGTAATTCACTCAAGAACAAAAGCTAAGCCTCGCGACTAAGATATTGTAGCAGAAAGCCTACCAGCTGGCGTATTCTTGATAGAAACACATCTGGAACTCGGGCATCCCCTACTGAACCTGATAAAAAAGGTCCATTGGACATTGCGAAACGACGACCATCATGTTGTTGAAGTAAGACTGCAAAAGATAGAATAAAAATTATTCGATATGCGTGTCTTCCTCAAAACTTGCTCCTTTTCGGCAGTCACCCCTTCTTAGTCGCCGAGTATCAAGCCAAGAATAGCAAACAGGCGCTTGATGAAGGTATCAAGCACCATAGACAAGCATCGTTCTGGTGCTGGAAAGCGAATGAATTGTGGCTGTTCGACCAAGAGCTATTGCAGGCAATCATTCATTTTGATCTGAAGACGCCACTTCATCTTTACTGTTGACGGTCAATTGTGCCAAACGGTCGAAAAACATGTGCTGGTTATGTCGGGTTTGCTAGCAGTGATGTAGCCCTTATTCCCTGGACATAACTGAAAACTGGGGCGGTTCAAAGAAGATTTGTAAATCCCGCAAATATTGCCACAGGTTAGGTCCCTGACTAAGACTGAAGAGTGTTCCCTGCACGAAAGCCAACCTCGGCCAAGAGACACTGGAGGCTCAGAAGTGCAACAGTGACAGGTGAAGATGCTATCATTGTTTCTGTTGAATACAATGAAGTGATCTGAGTAGGCCAGAGTCTTGGAATGTCATACACGCCGTGGCACATTGATACAATGTAGACGTTGATGATCACCATTGACGGAGTACTGCACCCCTCAAAATCATGAACATATAGCTCAAAGACTATACATCCCACCTGATAAGATCAAATGTTGATGACGCCCTTCTTGCAACATTCCATGCTGGCTTTGAGAACGTCGTGGTTTGTGAAGTGAGGTTCAACGAGTGTCGCTGGAGATATACTGAGAGCAAACCGAGAATGGTAGACCACCACGTCAAAGTAACAATTACACCCTACATCTACTGTTCTTGGCCTATATCATCGAAGTACTGTACATCCACGTCTCATTGCAACGTCCACCCCATCATCAACCATAACCACCCCTATATCGTACGGCAGTCGCTCAAACGACCGTTTACTACGTGGATGAACGGTTGAATCTGGGGTCTAGCTGAAGGCAGGCTGCCTAGAGAAGGCACAAGCGTCTAGTATATCACCAGAGATACAGTAAATTCTGGACAGAACTTTTACATCACGCCCAATGCAATCATGGCAGATGATGCTGAGACGCCGCTTTTCACGCATGATGCGCCGCTAAATGAAGCTGGTCACAATGAGAGTCAATACGAAGCTGAAGGCTTTGGGAGAAATCGCTCTTTGCAAGACGATGACACTGCCAATACAGCAAACCATACCTTCATATGGAGCTTGACTTTTGCTGCTGGTATCAGTGGCCTTTTATTTGGATATGAGTAGGTACAAGTCATTCGCAGGATTTGTTTCAGCCGAGCAAGTGGGCGGTATGCTGGTTGGGAGACTGAGTGCAAGATTTGAAGCATACTCATGTAGCAGCTATCAGGACAGTTTGGGCTCTGCTGAGCTGAAAGACTATTATAACCCATACTGATTTGAATTTGAATTTAGTACCGGTGTCATATCTTCTACACTTGTCTCAATTGGGACAGACCTCTCCAATCGCCAGCTAACAACTTTGGACAAAAGCCTGATCACATCCTCAACGAGTTTGTTCGCTCTCATCTCTAGTCCAATTGCTGGTTCTCTGGGTGACCGGCTGGGCCGTCGAGCAATCATTGTGATGACTGCCGTCCTATTTGTCATAGGCGCATTGGAGCAAGCTTTCACAAGTAGTGTTTGGGGCATGATTTTGGGTCGAAGTCTCGTTGGACTGGCTGTTGGCGCTGCTAGTTTGATTACGCCACTGTATGAGAGAGATTATCCAGCCCATCGTTCGAATTGAACTGACTCATTTCTAGGTACGTCTCTGAGTTGGCGCCTTCGAATCTGCGAGGCCGACTCGTGACAACTATTATTATCTTCATTACTGGAGGCCAGGTTGTTGCCTATATCATAGGCTGGCTCTTTTCCAAGCATTCCCACGGCTGGAGAATTATCGTCGGCCTGGGTGCTTTGCCCGCTGGGGTTCAATTGGCCCTGGTTTACTTTTTACCTGAAACGCCCCGATGGCTTGTCCGTGCTGGACGAGAACAGGAAGCCAGGCGTGTCTTGCTTAGGGTATACGGTAGCGGGCTTCGCGCCGGTGTCAAGCTTGCCGATCACGTCCTGAGGGTTATTGAACAAGACATTGCCGCCGAAGAAGATGAGCTCGCACAAGCAAACAAGACGTTACCAGGCTCCGCGAGTGGAGAATCAGAACCCGTATCTTCATGGAAGGACACATGGTCTGCATTAACTCACATTGGTGGAAACAGGCGGGCATTGATCATCGCGTGTACCCTGCAAGCTTTGCAGCAGCTTTGTGGTTTCAACTCTCTGATGTATTACTCCGCAACGATTTTCGAGGAACTCGGATTTGCCAGTCCGACACTGACATCTCTAATTGTTGCAATATCAAACTGGATTTTCACGTTTGTCGCTTTCGGCCTCATCGATCGAGTAGGGCGACGAAAAATGCTACTCTATATATTACCCCTGATGATCGGTGCGCTTCTCATGACAGCACTATCTTTCTCCTTCTTGGACCTTCGCCATGGTCCTGCTGCTGCTCAAAGCAGGGGTCACACCAGTTCAGTTGCCCCTTTTTTCACACTAGGATTTATAGCGATCTACTGCGCCGGCTACGCTACAAGCTTGGGCCCGATTCCCTGGCAACAATCAGAGTTGTTTCCACTGCGTGTCAGAGCACTTGGCTCTGGTCTAGCCACTGCTACCAACTACACTGCTAATTTTATCGTGGGCGCCTCGTTTCTACCATTACTTAATACAGTCTCGGCCGGAGGCACTTTCGTTCTCTACGCCATAACATGTACAGTGGGTTGGGGTCTAATATACTGCATCTACCCTGAGATGAGCGGAATGGGCCTTGAAGAAGTTAGGGCACTTCTCGCTGATGGATGGGGTGTCAAGGAGAGCATAGAGCGGTTCAAGAGATTAAGGACGGAAGACAGTCACGCACAATCTGCAAGCTGAATGATTCGTTAGCTGGTCGTTGTACATACAATATAATTCATATTCTATTTTGTCATATTCTCTGAAACATCTACAGTTCATTTTGTTAGCTCTGCTTCTCATCTGTGTGTAGTACGTAGACTCGTGGGCGCCAACGACTCAGAATGTGATTCTCAACAGTGTTAATTCGGACAGACTGGACATCAAGCTGTACGATTGCATGACAGGATGATTTGAAATTTATCAAATGAGGATCTCTTTTCACGTATCAGATTAACAAATATGTACAACACTTCCTGATCATAACAAATGAGTTCATAAACACAAGAGTAAATGCTGCGATGGTATATGACTTAAATGACAATTACAACAAGACAAAGAAACGAAGAAAGACCACGAAAAGTGGAATGGGGGGTCTCAACCCCACGCGTGGGCCCTTTGGAACTCATGAAGTTAATCAAAGGGATGCCATAAGGTTTGATCTGACATCTCGTCCATCAAATTGCAGTTATGTCTTTGCCGAAACTCGTCAAATGTTGTGGTCCAAATGCGGTTGTTTGTTTCAATGCCAAACAGCTGTAATGGAACACCAGCATTATCTCAAGCACGCAAAGGTCGGTCTTCTGAAGATGCCGGGGCATTGATGTCAGCGTTAACATCCTCCTGCTGCACCTTATCAAAATCAGTATTGTAATCCATGGCGAACTTGCTCTTCGCACGGATTTTCGCGCCCCAGAAGTTCAAGATGAAAGGAATTGGCACTAGGACCGCTGCAACGCAGCCGAGTAGCGTGCAAGCCCATTGAATACCCATGCCATTGAACATATATGTCGCAAACAATGGGAAGACTGCACCGGCAATTGAACGCATGAGGGTGTTTCCGGCAATAGCAGAGGCAGCAAAGATCAAGTAGGCGTCGATGATATAGTTCATCAGTTGTTGGAAGATGCACAGCAAGCCAAAGCCAGATAAAAGTCCAGAAAGTGTTGGAACAATCCAGTGAACTTTGCCTGTATAGCCAGACCATCCAAGCCAGAACAACCCACCTGAGAATGCAACACCACCTGCCATGACGTGAGGTAAACGCCATTCGGGAACCGGAACGTTGTTATTTGCGTGCAGTTTGCGGCGGTAGGTTGGCTGGTACATGATGATGGTTATTCCGCCGATGAACATGCCAATGATCATGCCAATGTACGTCAGACCACCAACACCTTTGCCCATTCCATATGTCTTCTGAAAGACCATTGGATAAGCTGTCAAGAAAAGATAGAGCAAACCGTAGATGAAAGACATGTAGATCGATATGCAAAGAACAATTGGCTCGGTGAAAAGAATCCGTACAGGTCGCATGAAGTTCTTGTGAACAAGCTCTTTGAAGTCAACTTCGATTTCTTCCTGTTTCGCATGAATGCCCCAATTCTTTGTCCGCCGGCGAAGCTCGGCTGCCTTTGAACATAAAATCATGGGAGGGTATGTCTCATTGAGAAAGAAGACATCCATCACGAGAGCTGAAGCACCAGTGATGGCAGTTAAGTACTGTGTCCATCTCCAACCAAGATAACTTTCGACGATAAAGCCACCAATGAATGGTGCAGCCATGGGGCCGCAAAAGACAGCCATAGAGAAGAAAGTAATGGCTAAACCACGATAGTCGTTGTTGTATATGTCACTGAAAACGGCCGCAACGACAGCCAAAGGAGCACCGCCAAAAAATCCAGAGAAGAATCTGGAGATCATTAGAGTCTGAAGGTCCTTAGCTGTCGCCACAGCAAATTGGAAACACATGAATCCAAACATGCCAATGACCAGTGGCAGTTTGCGGCCCTGAAGCTCAGATAAAGGAGCCCATAGGACCGGACCAGTAGCGAAACCAAGCACGAATAATGTGACACCCAAAGTGACTACCTCCTGGGACACGCCAAAATGGGCAGCAATTCTGTCCTCGCCAGCAGAATAAATACTACTGCTAAAACTGGTGTTGATTGTTGTCCAACATAACATGGCTGATGTGAGAAACCTATGTTCAGGAGTTAGTTGTCAGGATTTGTCGGGGCGGGGGTAAACATGCATCACATGGTTTTACATACTTCTTTGAAAATGACCAATTTTGAGGATGTAGCGGATCGTCCGGTCCATCGAACTCGACAACGTACTCGTCTGAAGAAGGTAGTAGGGGTGGGTATGGCTTGCCATCTCCAAACGGCGGGAGTGGCCTGCTCTCATATCGGCTAAGAAACTTCTCATCGGCACCAACAGTGCCAGTGTGCTGCGATCTTTGCGTTGCAATGCGACTCAGGGAGACGATATCGTGCTCCAATGTTTGACGGGTATTCGTGCGGGACAATAAGGATCTCGACCGGGTATAGGACGTATTGCTCTGAGGGCGCTGGCCGCTGAACGAATGTGGGGATAGCTCAACACTGCTGCTGGAACTGCTGGATGAGCTTGAACGCTCAGTACCACCAGATTCAACTGAGTTGGAACGCAGTCTTTGCGCGGGGATCCCCACTGCTTCGCCCTTCTCAGGATCGTGGCTCATGATCTATATTCAAGAAGCAAAAAATAGGATCTCTATTTCTTTCCCTCCTATGATATTGACGATATGTGATGGCGATGATTCACCAATTTTGACTATGAACGCAGTTGAGTATGTTTTCACCTTGGGATATAACGATAAGGACCACTGAGAAGTATGATGCTGACCACGTACATTTTATACCAATAACCCTGAAAAAAGAAAACAGGATAGACGGTGAATGCGACGAGGAGAAGGAGCGGAATAAACAAGAGATATAATTATATCCGTCCACAAGCTTTCCATCAGTAGACTCCGGCTTTCCTTCTAATTTTTTTTTTTTTTTCTCTTTCTGATGTAGACACCAGCCACAGATCTCGGTCTAGTTTCGTAGCGGATAGCTTTAAAATGGATGTTTCACGGGAGTAAATCCAAGAAGCACTTTCAGGCGATGAAGAAGGTGCCCTTCTGTCTGTGAGATGCTGATATAAGAAGCACGAATACCAGAGCTCGTTCACGCGAATGGCGTTGCAAGCTGTTCTTTGCAGACAATCACGCAAACTGCAGGTATTAAAGGTCCCCACGTCGATGCTAAGCAAATCTCGGATCGCCGCAAGGCGGGTGGACAGTGCCGAGAGATAGTCCATATAGTTCCTAAAGAAGGGCACCTGCCCGTGGCCACAAGCCCCTCTAGACCCATGGATGCAGTCCATGATTTGCTTTCATCCGCTGAAGCTCAAGGTTGGTCAAGAAGTGTCGATTAACTCTCCACCGTTGGCGTTGCAGCAGCTTTCTCCCCAACCTAGCACGACGTCTTTGCAAGCCGCTTAGGCGAAGAGTTGAGGAATGTGCAAAGGTGATAATCATCTTCTCACGCTGTCTCAAATGCTCAATGAATGGCCATTAGAGATTTCATAGCAGCCTGCGCAATTTCGCGAATATTCCTTCCCCAAACCATTGCTGCACCTGAGACATCTTACACTCAGTGCAGTATGTACTGTACAATATCTGGTCGGGGTGGATAGTTGGGCTTGTTTCTCGGGGGAGAACATTTG
>AZGZ01000011.1:385531-397136 GCA_001636715.1 Ascosphaera apis ARSEF 7405 | reverse complement strand
TCCCTGTTCCCTCGGTATAGAAACAACAAAAAGTGTCAAACGGAGATTAAATAAAAGAAAAAGTCAAGGTAAATTTACTGAAACAGGTTATCAATATCATAAATATCTCCGATTGCAGTTGATTTGCGAATCGTGGTATTATATGGATGTATCAGCACTGCACGTCCCCCCCAAGCCGTCCTTGCAGTATAAAATGCCTCGCGTGGTGGGCTGTGGCTACCTACAAGACATCGGGATTCATCTAGACATGGGAGTGAGCGAAAAGTGAGGATAAATCTCTTCACGGATCAATATTCATCGAATTCAAGCTCATCTCCAATTTCTCTTTGCTCTTCTAGAGCTTGTACAATAATTTGCATAGCCACATTGGTCCGTAGATCCTCCTAACTCATCACTATCATCTTGTCCCTTCACGAGAGAATCAAATCCAGTTCTACAATTATTTCGACTTCTTCATGGTCTCGAAGGCATATCGCAGCTTTAACAAGTCCTCTCTACTTCTGCGCCTTGCAGACACTATGTACTGTACGTAGGTTGTAAAAGACTCACCGCATTCTAGTGACAGGATGGTACGTAGGACTGGTTGAACGCACTACTATGCGTAGCTTGAGCACGGTGTCGTTGTTACAGCCGGATCTAAGCGTTCCCATCCCATAGACATGGAGCAGATACAGGAAGAAAATAACAGCAGTAATTCAAGTCATATGGTGCTAGTAGATACAGGGGTGCAACAGCGGCGTAGCGCATGGGGAGAGTATGATATGTTTATTTATTTTTTTTTTCTCCATTGCGAGGCATTCGAAGTGTCGCTAGATTAAACAGAACAAGTGATTGGGTATATCGGGATCAGTAACTTCGTCTCGTCGCACTCAGATGTGCCTTTCATCGAACGGCACCATCCTCCCATAATGTAATGTATACACGTGGAGATCGACTCTTAAGCTTCGTTGCTGGGGTACTCAACGCTGTAGTTGGGAGAGAACTCTTCCTTGATAGCTCTCATGCTCACGAAACGGCTGAGGATGTTCCAGCAACCAGCCTTATCGTTGGTGCCACTGGCTCTGGCACCGCCGAAGGGCTGCTGGCCTACAACTGCCGCGGTCGACTTGGCGTTGATGTAGAAGTTACCGGCAGCGTTGCGAAGGTTCTCTTCGGCATACCGAATAGCGGCGCGCTCTTGGGCGAACACGGCACCCGTGAGGCCGAAAATAGAAGTGGAGTCGATCTTCTTGATGATCTGCTCGTAGGCTTGAGGGGCAGCGTCATCGTAGACATAACAACAAAGGACCGGCCCAAAGAGCTCAGTAGACATCAGTTTGTTGTCTGGGTTGGTGGTCTGATAAACAGTAGGTGTAATGAAGTAGCCCTTGCTCTTGTCATAGGTTCCGCCTGTCAAAAGGGTCAACTCCTTATCGTTCTTGGCCTCGTCAATCACACCAGAGAGCTTTTTGAAGGATGCCTCATGAATGACAGGACCAATGAAGTTATGCCACTCCTCGGGAGGACCAACTTTCAATGCTTCTGTTCTGGAGACAACTTCAGTCTTGAATTCCTCCCACAAGGACTTGGGCACGTAAACACGAGAGGTGGCACTGCACTTCTGGCCCTGGAACTCAAAGGCACCTCTAACAGTGTTGGCAGCAGCATTCTTAACATCAGCAGATTTGTGTATCAAATGGAAATTCTTGCCGCCAGTCTCGCCGACCATGCGAGGATATGTCTTGTATGTGCCATTGGCAATATTGGCACCGACCTTACCGTACAAGGACCGGAAGACCTGCGTGCTACCAGTGTAATGTAAGGCAGCGAAGTCGGGATGGTCAAGAATGACCTTGGTTACCATTTCGGCATCACCGGGAATAAACTGGATGACACCTTCGGGGAGGCCAGCCTCCAAGAAGATCTTATAAACGAGGTAATTAGCGGCAACGGCAAAAGGAGATGGTTTCCAGATCACGACATTGCCCATTAGCGCAGGAGCAGCGCATAAATTGCCACCAATCGCTGTAAAGTTGAAAGGCGAGATAGCATAGACGAAGCCTTCGAGAGGGCGGTACTCCAGTCTATTCCACAGCCCTTTGGCGTGATCAACGACCTGCTGCTTGTACATTTGCTCGGCATAGGTTACGTTGTACCTCAGGAAATCAGCCAATTCAGCAGCAGTATCGATCTCTGCCTGCCAAGCGTTCTTGCCCTGGCCCAGCATGGTCGCGGCCATCAGCTCGTATCTATATTTACCAGCGATGAGATCTGCTGCCTTGAGGAACACGGCCGCCCTGTCGGCAAAGGGCAGGGATTCCCAGTCCTTCTTCGCGGTCAGGGAAACATCAATTGCTTTCTTGACGTCAGCTGCAGAGGCATCTTGCCATTCAGCGACGACCTGGTCGTGAGCAGCAGGGTTCTTCTGCTGAGCTTTTGCTCCCTTTCGTTACAATTGTTTATCAGCGATGCTCTGCATATTTTGTTGCGAGGTTTGAATAGTATATTACCTGAGTTGAGAGCTTGCCGGTAAGAGAATAGGCGCCGGCCTTCTTCAAGCTCTCGACCGCAGCCTGAAGCGCAGCTCGCTCTCGTGTACCCTTAGCATATGTGGGCTTCAAATTGCAATCGTAGTTAGCTTCAGAGTAAACCAGACGTTGATTCAAAGTACTATGGAATAATAAATTGGCAACTGACATTAGGCTCGTTCTTAGCTGTAGGAGGCTTGAAATAGGCAAGCTGCGAAAACCGGCGAGTGGCCACCTGCTGGGGCATACGCCGTCCAGCAAGACGGACAGCAGGCATATGTCTGATAGATTGCATTGTGAACAACGGACGACTTGTATGAAGATAAACAGACTGTTATAGCTGCAGGCCTAGATCTGGACAATGGGATACAAGACAAGAGACGGTGAAGTTGAAAGTGATTGAAGAGAAAAAGAAGAGAACGACTTTAAATGAACTGTCTTATCGACGGCCAGAGTATGATTTTATAGATAGACACAGCATCCACAATGCACTACAGAGACCCTCAAAGTCTTTCTCTCTTATCAATACTGTATTTTCACCTCCCAACCGACAATTGGCGAAAAACACCGGCAACAAGCGATGGTTTCCTAGTACCATCAAGCGCAGTTTACTCGTTAACGCCAATCATACAGGCGATAGGCTTGATTGATGAGATAATTGTGTACAGGGGCCGCCGGCTACGGAGTACATAGTGGGGTTTGGTCCATGGTGTGGGGAATATTTAAACACAGATGAGATCCTGAGAGGTAAAAGTACGCTGGGATGTAAAGAGGGGTAGAAGAAAGCGAGAAGAGCAGCAAGAGAAGAGTATAAGGAAATACCAGCTCATCATCGAAATTCTTGCAATTTACCCCCGTTCATCGCCATCAAAATGCATGTTCTACGGGACTCCGACGTGTCAGCCATCCTCAAAGGATTGAGCAGAGAAGACGGAACCCGTTTTCTGAAGCTGCTCTGGAAGACCTTAGCCAGTTTCTCGGACGAGCAAACTAAGCCACAGGAAGAAAGGTCGCAGGTCCAGCCCCATAGGCAAGAGATCAGGACCAGCAAGGGCAATGTCACCCTCTTCATGCCGTCGTCAGACACGGAGACAAGCACGGGCATTAAGGTCGTGACGTTGCCCAGTAAAGGTCCCTTGAAGGGGACCATCAACGTGTTCTCACCCGAGGGGTCACTTGACGGACTGCTCAATGCCGAGCAGATTACAGCTTTTCGAACAGCATTAGCGTCCATGATTCCCTTCTCCATCTATCCTCTCACCGAAGGTTCGCATGTCGTGATATTTGGTGCAGGAAAGCAGGCAGAATGGCACGCCCGTCTAGCCCTGTTGCTCGCGCACGAGAAAATCAAGAGAGTATCTTTCGTCAATCGCAGTCAAAAGTCACTAGATGCTATGGCGGACGTGGTCAGCGAATTAGAAGCGAAGTTCACGAGTATCAATTTCGATACTCTCTCGTCTGAGGCCGACGACTACAGTACCAAACTGCAGTCAGTGGTCGGCAGCAGCGATGCGATCTTCAGTTGTACGCCGTCGCTGCAGCCGTTGTACCCATTCTCTTACTTAGGGACCAAAAGGCGCTTTATCTCCCTTATCGGCTCGTACAGGCCGCATATGCACGAAATCGACACAGAGACTCTCCGCACTGCCAAGAAGGTGCTTGTCGACTCGAAAGATGCATGTTTAGCCGAGTCGGGCGAGTTGATTACAGCCAACGTTCAGCCCGAGGACCTTATTGAAATTGGAGATATGTTCGATGAGACGATTAAGGACAAAGTCTTGTCGGAACTTGAAGGTGGCAATGTCATCTTCAAATGTGTCGGAATTGGGATCATGGATTTGATCATGGGTAGAGAACTGTTGAATCTGGCTACTGAAAATCATCTTGGGATTAACATCGACGATTTTTGATTCAAAAGAAAATTGAATGAATTGGTTTCAATTGATTATAGGTGTACTGCCGTTATGGCAAAGATGGGAAGCCACAGTGGTATCTCAGAAAGATTATATACACATGAAAAGCAGAGAAACCAAAAGCCAATACTCCTCCCATAATAGCATCGCTGAGAAAAGCGCATAACGCATGACGATTGTAAAGAGATGAAAGTCGTGATGTCGTGAATTAAGTGGTCGATAATCCCCAAGATGGCATGGCGATTGACTCAATCATGCCTGATTCTGGACGTCGGTTTGGTCATGTTCAGTGGGTTTAGAAGACATTTCTCCGTTTGAAGTGTGCTTTGCGCATCTTTGGTGCTCGTGGACGACATGTTAAGCAGGAGAATATGCTGGCGAGAATATCGACGAAGCCAAAGAAGATCACACGGAGAATCTCCACAATGCCTTCAAGGATCATCAAGCATACATTGCCAATGGCAGACAGGACACTGATGATTGCCCGTCCAATTGTTGCAAAGATATCGCCGATCTATATGATGATTTCGATGTCAGAAACCGTGCTCTCTCAGGTAATCAGGGGCAATATGATGCTTCATTCGTACCTTAGAGCAGACACCACCCATGTTGAAGATATTAGATGTAGCCTGTGACTGATTGTAATCGGTATTGAAGATTGAAGATGACGCAGACTTCTGCTGTTTCTATTCAAATTGGGGTTTTGAATTGCTGAAGATGTTCAAGTAAGGCTGGTAATTCTTGTGAGAGGACTAAAAGTCTCTGATATATATGAATCTTGATCTCGTCTGACAGATTGATTGAACATTGCACAAAATTGACCGACAAGGCACCATGCCCTTAATATATATAGCTATATAGCTGTCAAATCGCAGCCACTGAGTCGCCTCAGTATCACCAGCCCTGCCGCTTGCAGGAGACATTCTGCGATGAACTTTGGAAAACCACTCGTCTCAGGTCCTTTGATTGTGATTCTCTCTTGTCGGTACACGTCATAGGACAGACAGGGATGAGGGATTTGATATGATGATGCTGAAGAAAAGCTACCCTGACCTCTGCCTTTGCTGCTTGTGGCAATGAGCTTCACCATCATCCAGCCAGGTCATTACAGGCCAATTGGCCGGCAGAAGCAAGCGGC
Organism: Ascosphaera apis ARSEF 7405; assembly: GCA_001636715.1. Taxonomy (NCBI): domain Eukaryota; kingdom Fungi; phylum Ascomycota; class Eurotiomycetes; order Onygenales; family Ascosphaeraceae; genus Ascosphaera; species Ascosphaera apis. Next base: position 391,578 of record AZGZ01000011.1, on the reverse strand, counting down.
ACAGTCTCCCTACGCTTCGGGATCTCCATCCGGTCGACTGCGTTCCACGGTGGATGACGATATCAAAGTTCAGCGCGGGCCGTTCATCCACAATGGAAGCGAAGAGCACCTCTCTAACCTTTCATGATGCTACTGTGCTGGCGTCAACTGTTCGATCTTTTCCTTAGGCTACTCGCAGTGATTTCATACTTGACGCCTCTTTGACGCAAATCCCCCCAGCCTGTGGTACGACTACATATGGGATTCGTTGCAGCCATTAGTGCCACGCTATAGCAAGAATCTCATGGCACCGTTGGGATTGCTTGATGCATGAAGCATGTGCTGTGCTGTGCTTGGTTGGGCTGGTCATTGGCTTTTGCAACAAAGACTGGCAGCTGGCTTACTACATTGCTGTGATGAACCGCAATCGGGGAGCCCTCGCAAAGGTCGCTGCACATGATTTTGTTTCTTCTAGAAATTCTCCTGTTGCTGTCGAGGTACGTATCCATGCCATGGCCGGGCATGCATACAGACAGCATTGGATAGAAAAGGCTCGTCAGTCGTCGCAATCGGCTGCTTCTCCTTTTCTCATGTTTCATGTGCCTATTCCCAGCCCAAGACTCTGCCAAACAAGATTGCGTTGCGTACTTCATGCAGTTACGAATCATACATATCTCATGGTGATGTTATTGGCAATATCGTCAGCATGTTCTTTGCATGTCTTCTTTTTCCTGTGAGGAAGTTGGTCTCAGGTGCTTCTCGTGTTTGACAGTGGATGTTGCGCGCAAACAGATAGAGTCCCTTGCAAACTTGTACGGAGCATCTCACCTGGTGATAGTTGATCTTCACGTCGGCAGTATGCCGTGAAAACGCAGGGTAAACGGACCTTGAATTTCATATATTAGTTCTCAATGTTTGCCCAAAGTGACCCTAAGCCAGATGATCTTATTCTATAATTTTCAGCCTTTTTCGCGACAATCAGGCTAGTTTCTATGGACAACGCGTGCAGAGATGCCATGCGACGGTTGCCTCCGGATGGTCAGAAACTCGAATACACCTTTCCCCGTCTGGACCCGGCCGATGTGGGGTTCTTTGCTCATCAATATTTTGATGCTATCAATGATCTGCTGTTCCTTGGAGTTCTGAAGTATAAGGTTCATCTACGCTTGCTTGAGATGATGTACCGTCTCGGGCCAAGGCATCACGGAAGCACTACACCTGCTGGTGTGGACCGCAGGAAAATGTGAATTGATATCAACAGGCACTCCATGGATTAAGATAGGCGATTGGAAGGAAGTCATGATCGCTGTACTCATTCATCAGATGGCACACTCAAATTTTATGGTGCGTTGTGGGCGTCAAGATTCAAAGCAACCAGAAACAAATCCGCCAGACCATGATCTGATTCGGAATGCTATTTTATGTGCATTGCTCATAAAGATACAATGAGTTCCCAGGGTCTTTTTGTTTATCCTGGCCTTCTACGTCGCAAGCCATCTCTTGGCCACTACTTATTCGGTCTTTCCTCCGTACCATAGCACATTGAAGGGCCCACGAGAAGCGATTTTGAATGGGGTCCATCTACACAATCTCCCTTTTTAAAGGATTTTGACTCCTGCTATACTAATCTTACAAAGCGCAAACGGCTGTGTGTTTGGAAGACGGCATCAGGGCAAAGGCGCATGGTGTCGCAATCTGAGAAAGGAATAAACCGGCCTTCTTTATGATCGCGATTATGCCTGCAAATATGCGAGCACTCACTTTGCTGTTCAGGACATTCTCTAACCTTTGAACGGACTGATTTTAGTTCAGTACCGGCGTATGTCCTAGCTTCCAACTTGGAAAGATATCAAGCAACATCCAAGACCCTGATAGATCTCAGAATTGTCGGTGCAATCATTCCCGCGCCACACGTGGAGTTATGTTCTGCAGATGAAGTATCATACTGTTTACCAGCTTCATGGTGTGCTGGGTGGTAAAAGATATATTGAACCTGAACTGTGTTGGGACTCTTCATTTCCTTTGACCTGCATAGCCCACACAGCCAGCGATTAGGACAGGGATGAATTTACCTCTCAGAAGGGAAATTGGATTCCTATCGCCATCATCAAAGGTTAACGACCAAATGAGCGAGCATATAAGCCGTACTCAATAGCTCAGGTCTCAATTCGCAGCCCTCACCACGATTCGATTCCCAGGACCCATGTGACAACCGTTGTGTTAAATAACTGGAGTTGGAAAATTATGGCTTAGCCTTTCCTTAAGTGGCACCTTTGATATATCGCCCTTATCCAATTAAGACCATCTCGTATCGCATTCAATGATTTTCTATATCATGTCATGTCTGGCACTGCGTTTGAGCTTGAATTACACGTGGATTGCTTTTCTGTCATGCAAGGCCGGTGACCTTGAAACGCTTCTTTCCATTACTCACCAGGTTTCCTATGCATGCTTCATCACTGCGTGTTTCTTTTGATTTTGTGTGATTTTCCTGGTCTCATCGTGATAGCGTTGTTTTGGGGAACGCCCAGTTGTTCGTTTGAATCGCCTTCAGGGGTCCTTTCCTTTAATTAATACATGTGAGGGGCTTCACACGGGCCCCTTCAGTGCGCCAAGATAAAATAAGGATTGTCGAGAACCCATAGGGCTATATGCAGAAACTCGGGACCGGCAACCTTCTTCGAAAGGATATTAGTCTCTGGCCATGATCAACAATGCGTCGTATAAAGCTTCGAAAACACCCGATGACGTTGCCAAAGACACCGATGTTGTCTGAGCGTTGATGACTACGCTTAAGTGAGAGCACATGTCGAATCGGACCGGTATGACGAGGAGAAAATAATTCCATCTCGCCGACGACTTTTATATTGATGACACAAGACCCCAGAGCATTGCTACATTCTTCTTGAATTGAGGAAGATACTATGTGATATGCTTCTCCTGCAAGATAGATTGCAATTAGACTGGCCACTTCGACCTAGCCTCTCACCGCCTGTCGAGGTCTTAACCACCGTGCTTCAGACGCTGGGGCTGTTACGAACAAACAGGCACGGAGACAGAAGGAAGAAGGAAAGACGGAAATTTTAACAAAAAGGACGAGCCATAATAAAAAAGAGACAAGGCCGGCAATAGAACTTTGCTGGAAGAAGAAGACCAAACCCCAAAGACGGGAAGCGGGGACTTACAAGGAACCAGGAAAGGAAAAGAGACAAACGCAAAAGGGGTCGTCCATCAGAAAAGGAGACCAGCCGGCAACCATGTCAATGACAATGCCGGAGGCTTGCAAAAGCGCCATTGACAGCATGCCTCCAGATGGCAAGAAAATATGTTTTGAATATCCCGATTGGGAGCGAAGCTTCTCGGATCCATATCTATTTACGATACTGAGTTTCAAGCAATTGAGCCGCCTGCTTTTTCGAAATACACTACGGATTTGGCCGAGCAGAAAGGCAAATGTGCATCTTCACTGGCGACTCGGGGATGAGATTGGAAAAACACAGCACGGGTATACATCCATTGAAACAGTCTATGGACGTCGATTGGTTTCAATAACGCTGAATCTGGACTTGATGGTGTTGGGGAATTGGGAGGGAGATGTGCTGGCCGCGTTGATTCACCATATGGCACATGCGTACTTCTTGATTTGCTGTGGCTACCGTGAACCCATAGAACGTCTCTCGCCGATGAAGGCCGGGACAGAGACGACAACAAGAAGCAAACGCATCGACGGTCTGAGCAGTGGAATCAAGCCTGGGGGTGGTGGGAGCAAACATAGTTGTATGAGCAAACTGAGTCGTGGCAGTAAGGATAGTTGTCAGAGCGACTTCAGTTTTTGCCCCTCAATTGCACCACGCGACATGTCTCACGACCTCACTCATGATGTCACGTACTGCACGCTCCTTTTCAAGATAGACATGGTCCTTGAAGTGCCAGCCTTCAATTATCCAAATCTGATCCAGTGTGCTCCGCTGCGAGCGATGCGGCCCCCGTCAATGAAACCGTTACCGTGGAGCGCGAGGGAGCCTGGCCGAAGTTATTGCGATTGGAATTCCGAGGTGCTTGATTTCCCAATGCGAGATGTGCAAGTGCAGTATTCAAAACTTGTTGGAGAAAAGAAGCAGGACAAGATGATTCGGCGAAGTCAGAGTAAGTGACAACCCCCTCTCTTTCTCCCCCCTGTATGTCGTCGTCTCTGGCGATTCCCAAGCAGGAATATTATGTGATGTAAGGTGACTAACTTGCCGATGGCCGTGCAGACATAGTTATTGCAGAACGGCGTAGATTGCATATGTACGGACACCGTATACGGCAGTGTTTCGCAATGCTAAGTGGTACAGTGCTTTTCCCAAGAAGATGACAGGATTGGAGTCCTCAAAATTTGACTGCATCCTTGCACTGCCGCAGGTTTCCTCATTGTTCGCTTTCTTTTGAACTCCCGTGGTCTCCTCTACCCATATACATACCCAAATAGAACTGTCAATTGATATCTCTCTGGAAAGAGATAAACCCCTGATATCGATGGCCTGACACCAGTATCCATCACCCAAAACCCCTAGACAGTCATACTTCTGCCGCTGAGCATTGCACTCAAACCCAGTGTTTTTGGCAATGGTAACCTTGCACCATCACCATCAATCGGGAGGGTGAATACTGGAGACACAGTGCCAGTCATGCTAGTCAATGAGCTAGATAACTTGCAAACCAAACCAGACACGGTCGTAATCGAGAGACCTGTAAAAAAGCCCCCGATGAGACACGCCTGTAAAAGTAGCCGTATATTGTGGCCAAGACGGAAGAAGGCAGTGGGTGTTAGCATATCGACGATGTACGGCGTAGTCAACGCAGCCAATTCCTTTAAAGGGGTGTTGCTGCGGAACAGAACAACCAAAGACACGACATAATTTTGACTGTCAGAGACAGTGACCGAGAGCAAGCCATTTCAACCTATAAAGGCACGTAGGAATCATCGAAAGTCATGGTTGATACTTCTCCTCATCAGCTTAATCCACCATCAAAACGAAAAGTCGAAGACCCTGACGCAGAACAAGCGCAAAAGAAGATCATCACGACCAAGACCACTAGCATCAATCTCGAAAAACAGCCCACTATGACTATTACCGCTGAATGCAATCGCTATACCGGCAAGGTAGCGTTGGTGACGGGCTCTAGTCGTGGAATTGGCAAGGCCATTGCCCTCCAGTTCGCGAAATCAGGGGCAGATGTCATCATCAACTACAACTCCAACCATGAAAGCGCAAAGCAGACAGTCAAAGAGATTGCAGAGATGGGTCGTCGCGCAGTGGCCATTCAAGCCGATGTCTCTGATGTCGAAAGCATCAAACGTATGTTTGAGGAGGCCATGCGCCGCTTCCATCGAATTGACATAGTCATCAGCAACTCAGGCATCGAGCATTTCGACAAGCTTGAAGATATTACTCCTGAAATCTTTGACAAGGTGTTCGGTGTCAACACCCGCGGCCAATTCTTCGTGGCTCAGCAGGCTTATCAGTTCATTGAACACGGAGGAAGCATCGTTCTGACCTCCTCTGTGGCGGCCAAACTGTACGGCCTTCCAGACCACGCGCTCTATGGAGCGACTAAGGCAGCAGTCGAGGCTTTCGTGAGGAACTTGACAGCCGACTTCTCGCCTAAGAAAGTCAGGATCAACGCAATTGCACCTGGAGGGATTGACTCCGACATGGCGGGTGAGAACGCTTGGAGGTACACGCCTGGGGGATACAAGGGCATGCCCTACGAGGAATGCAAGCGCCGTCTGGCTGAGTTGAACCCCATGAAGAGGTTTGGGCAGCCCGAAGACATCGCTGAAGCAGTCGACATGCTGTGTTCGCCTGAAGCACACTGGATCAACGGTAACTCCAAATGGCTACTCAACCAACGATTCATGTTGGTCCCCTGAAATCAAAAGGAATGACTTGCTAATCTATCCGACTTAAATTTGAATAGGCCAAAGCATCACATGTTCCGGCGGATCTAGCACGTAAAGGATAATCAAGGACGAACCGACTGATTGGCCCAGCCAGGCTCTGACATGCTAGTTTCCTATTTTC
>AZGZ01000011.1:362072-380148 GCA_001636715.1 Ascosphaera apis ARSEF 7405 | reverse complement strand
GCTGTTAAACCAGGCCCCGCAGTCGCGCTGTCAAGAATTCATATGCTTGCCTGCAGCAAGATATGATGATTCTGAGAGGGGAAGTCTTCTTCGACTTCAATGACCACAAGCTATGTATATAGGCTATATTCATAGCATACGGTGCATAGGTTGTCCTTTTGTTTAAGAGATCGTTCCCTCGAGGAACTGGCCGAAATGATGAAGGGCAGACTCTCTAAGTTCGAAGAAGTCAATGGCAGCCGACTTGTGTGTAGAGATTATCAAATCATCAAGCCATAAGCCCCTCTGGATCACTCTCTTCTAGTGCCTCTTCCAGCACGCCTCCTTTCCAGTTAAGCAACTCATAGGATACTTTTCGGTAAGAGGCTGCAATCAGAACGGCGCTGGCTGAATCTCCTATGCATATACGGCATGCAATATGAAGGGGACAGCTTGATATTGAAGCTGCCCAATGAGCCATCTCATAAGCAGCACGCTGAATCCTCCTCGTGGACGCAATGGCCGCATTGATTGGCGAGAAGCAATGCTGCAGGGACGATCCTGGCTTGATGCGTGCAGAACGGGGACGGTGCGGGGGCGTTGTTTATGTACAGTAGTACAGTACGTACGTTCTAGCGGTCGGAGAGGGCCCCATTCTGTAGGCTACGTAGGGGGCTGTTAGGGGCTGCCAATTCAGTGGTTAGGCGCCTAAGGGGAGCCCCTAAGGGTCGGCTACAGGGCTTCACTTAGGCATAGACAGATTGACTGATAGGGCTCTACCCAGCCTAACCCAACCCAACCCACAGGCTGTGTACTACGTACTTTCAGATTAGTCATTGTGAACATCAACCAGTGTCACCACTGAGACTCATCGACATGCTGTACTCTGTACTCTGTATCCGATAGCTGATCCAATCCACTCACTGGCTGCTATGTACAGTATCATGTATCATTATTATATTCATACTCTAATCCTACAGTGATATGTATGGTACCGGCTGCCGCTCTGCGTCCCCCCGACCTCCATCCAGTTGCTCCTCACCATCGCCATCGCCATCATCATCATCATCATCATCGTCATCGTCATCAGACGTCCACTGTAATTGACCGTTCTTGCTGATTGTACCTCTTTTTACCTTGCAGCCCCTCTCCTTTAGCCCCGAGTCCTCGCCTGCGCACTTCTCGACCCTCGCATATATACATATAACCTCCCCGGCGCAGCATAGCATACATATCCTTGCTTGGGTTGCTTGTCTTCTTTGAAAGTTCCTCTCCAGCAACTAGGCATTGCTCTCTTTATCACCTGTTCTGTGCTCTCCAGCCCAGCAGTGAATCTGCTTGTCTCACAGATATGTACGTCCAAGCTTTTTCCGTGGCATGCAGGAGATCTGAATGCTACACATATCTCTTTACGGGCATTGTTGAACGCTAACTGGAATCGCTAGGAAATTTGGAAAACAGATTCAGCGGAGACAGTTGGATCTGCCTGAGTATTCAGCTAGTTTCACTAATTACAAGGCCCTGAAGAAGGTACCGTCATGCTTTATCGTCTGATTTCGGCGCTGTATCACAAGTTCAGCCCTCGTTAACCCTCTTTCGCAGTTGATCAAGCAGCTGAGTGCACCTCGTCAATCTGCTCAGTGTCAGCAGCAGCTCCAGAGCTTAAGCATCAACAATACTCTTCCTGCCGGCACAGCGAAATCTTCAGCTTCAGGATGCTTCGATCATCAGTCATGCTTCCGCGCCAACAAGGACGTCTTCTTCTTCCGTTTGGTACGCCGCGCATCTACTTATGTTGTGGTGATACGACTCATATGCTGATGGCATGCGATTAGGAACGAGAGATTGAGAAAGTCAATGTGTTCTATCTTCAAAAGGAGGCAGAGGTATGATTTACCGCTATTGTATCCTGGACCACGGTGCATTCGCTGACAGTCTGTGATAGTTCTCACTACGTCTCAAAACACTACTTGATAAAAAACGAGTTGTCCAGTCCCGCCGTGCTGCCACCGTACATGCAAAGACACCTGCAGCTTATGTCTCATTATTCGAAGGCTTCCAGCAATTTGATGCTGATCTGCACAAATTGCAACGATTCGTTGAGGTCAATGAAACAGCTGTCTCCAAGATCCTCAAAAAAGTATGTATATCCCTATAGTCTCATGCGTATGAAGCATTCTGGCTTACAAAGCGGTTTTCTCACTTACCTTTTTTATTTTTTTTTGTAGTGGGACAAAGCAACAAAGAGCCATACCAAGGAGATGTACCTGCAGCGAGCTGTTGAGGTTCAGCCATGCTTCAATCGTGAAGTCTTGCGCGATCTTTCAGACCGTGCAACCACTGCAAAGCTCGAGCTTGAGGCATGGGCTGAGGGTGAGAATATTCAATTTGACACAGCTTCTCGTGCCGCAGCCGTTGACCGCGTTGGCCCTCACATTGTGGAAGAGGACGATACCGAATTCCATATGCTTCAGGCTATGGGTCCCGCCACAGAGGATGGAATGCAGCAATTGAGAGAGTGGATTGAAAGAGTGAAAGCTACTCCTGAAGCTTCTGAAAGGGCAACTCGCATGTTTTTGGCCGCTATCTCTTCACCGGATACTGCAGATGAAGTTCAGGCTGTTCTGCTGGACAGTGGGCTCATAAATATACATGCTGAAGATGATATTAACGAGAGGAACTGCCTCCATGAATCAGTTATTGCGGGCTGCATGTTTGTTTTCCAGGCAGCGTTGGAGAGAGGCGTTGATTGCAGCCGTTCGGATGTCTATGGACGCCTGCCCCTCCATTATGCTTGCATGCATGGACGTACTCACATGGTACGCAGCCTACTCGACGCCGATCCCACGACTATCAACGTATTTGACCATGCCAATTTCACACCCCTGATTCACGCCATTCTGCGGGACCAGACATCGTGTGTCGAGGTTCTATTGAGCAGAAATGCTCGTGTTGAACCTGAGGCTCCTTCAACTGGCGAGGACGGCGAGAACGCTCATGTGCCCCTCAACTTGGCCTGCAAGCACGCCTCGCTACCCATTGTACAACTTCTCCTTCAAAGCAAGGCGAAGATCAGGCCAGATGCCGAAGGTCTTTATCCACAACATATCGTCGCAAAAACCGGTAGATCGGCCGAGATCTTACTTGCCTTGCGTGACAGTGGTGCAGACTTGAACCAAAGGGATAAAGTCTATAGCTGGCCTCCCCTATTCCATGCCGCATCTGAGGGACATGCCAACTGTCTTCGTACGTTATTAGACAATCGTGTCGAAATTGACGTCCTCGACGAAAAGGGCTTGAATGCAATGTACTATGCAGCATGGGAGGGTCATCTTGAGTGCATGATCATGCTTTGGGAGCAACGCAGACGGAGAGAATCTATCGTGGCATCCGCTACAACTCCCGCGATAGGACGTGACGCAGATAAGGCCGTTCGGAACGGGTTCGATTCAAATTCTTCTGCTCCGCCGGTTATATCTTCCACTGTCATATCTGAGATGGCGGAAGATGAAATGCATTTTGACTCTCTGCCTGATCTGAGTCTGCCACCTCCTATCATTCCAATGCGCCGATATGGTCATAATTTCCTCGAGTCAAAGGCATTTGTTCAACTCTACTTTGATCCGCTTATCGAAGTCAATGCTGTCGCTCATCCGCCTGCAGTGCCATCAGTTCCAACCCCAAATTCATCTTCCCCAGTTGGTTCACGCGCTCCAGCGACAGGACCCATCACCTTTTATCAGCCAGGACGCTATGCAGCTGCACGCTTGACACTCTCATCCAAGAATTCAGACCTCATCCCCCGTACAATCATGCTTCCGATGAATAACTCTTCCGACTCTGCCGCCGATCAAGAACGAATTGTCACATTTCAGGTCGATCTTGAGCGGCCCGACCCATTCGCATTGGAATTGGAAGTTTTCCCGACATTTGGAAGCAAGCCAATTGCGAAGACAGTCGCACTTCCGGAGGTCTTCGTTGGGTCCTCTGCGGTCTCCGAGGAGGAGAGGCATATTGGCAAGTCAGGCACCTGTATATTGCCATTGTTAGACCCCCGATTGCGAGCCATTGGCGAGGTCAAATTCAACTATATGGTGATACAGCCTTATCATGGAGAACCGCTCGAAATCACACATTTCGCAACGTATTGGAAGGCGACCACCACTGGTCCTGAGACCGACTTTCACGCTCACCAAACCTCGAATATGCGAGGTTTAGCGCCTTCAAGCAGTCTACTTTCCTCTAATGCAGCTGCAGCAACTATGCCTCCTGCTGCTGCTGCCGGTCTAGTCACAGGATCCAGTCTTTCTGGTGATTATGTTCAGCTTTTCGTGCAGCTAACGCGCGACTTGGTTCCAGTCCTCTATCCTCATTTCGACGTCAACTACTTTGGTCTCGATATCCCGGTGTCTAACCTGACTTATGCACAATTCCGGGACGTTGTCCCTGCCAGCCTCCATCAAGCCGAGGCCCAGTCTCCTAATACAAACTTATATATTCCTCCGCTGGCAGTCGATGACCGCTTACGAACATTGCAGGCTCTATCCGAGTCTGATTTGCCTCTGGCTCATCGACTTTTGGCTTATAGCTTCCTCTCGCTCAAGGAAGTTCTGGAATACCTACCAACGTCTATCAACGTCAATCTCTGCATCCTTTACTCGGCGCCCTCGATGTCTGCCACGTGTACTACACCGTCTAGTGGAAGCTCAGCCGCGACTTCCGAAAAGTTACCCCTGAAGCAACCACCTGCGGATATCAATACATATGTGGATGCCATTCTCACAGACGTCTTCAATCATGCGCGAGCCTCAAAGGAGGCAAATCCCGACTTCATGCGTTCAATGGTTTTCACCAGCTTCTCTGCTGATATATGTATCGCACTTAATTGGAAACAGCCTAACTATCCTGTCTTCCTTTGCAATGACATGGGCAAGTTCAAGGATTTGGCATCCACATCTGGAAATCGTCCTGTCATTGAATGCAGCGGGCGTGCTTCAATGTCAGTTAAAGAGTCTGCGCGTGTCGCCCAGAGCAACAACTTCATGGGTGTAATTTTGCGCTCAAGTCTTTTGGTAAGTTATTAGATCTATGGACATCTTATTCCTGTTTCGCGTCACTAACACTGGACTTTAGAACCTTATGCCTGCCCTTACAGAGTCAATTAGGGAGCTTGGTCTAGCGATAATCGCAGACACATCTGATGAGAACCCCCCTCCGTCGTCTTCACCGGCACCAGCTCCGATGTCTGTTATGAACATGTTCAAAAACAACGGCAACAATGCGGCACCACTCACGTCTCCTGGGTCTACATCATCGTTCAGAATGCCGGAGGGCGTTAATGGGGTCATGAGAGGTACGGGTGTTTTGAGGTTCAACGATTCTGTTGATATGTAGTCAAACTTGCTTGCCTTTACTTAATATCCCAACTCACAACACATTCAATAATTGAGTTTGAATATATATTTTCTGCGCATCATCCACAGGGTATCAATTGTTGAGTTGATTACATGGGGTGATATTATGTGTATAAGATACATGAAATAGACATGAATTCAAAAAATATATCGAAGTAATTTAGCGATGGTAAAGAAGAAAAAAGGCACTCAGCTATGATGGACAAAGATATACAAAGCACCAGTAAAAGCAAGGTGGACGCAGATTATGCTCTGATGCCACACCGTCAAAAAAGGCACAGAAATGGTAAATCGAACTACCAATTGAAGAAGATGAGACCACAAAACATGTATTGAAACGCAGCTGTGTCCTGCTTTTTGCGTCGGGTGAGAAAGGTGAATGGTCAAGATAGCGAGTAGTATATAGCAATTGTCTCGATAACCAAAGTCAAGACCTGAAGAATAAACTTGGACGCAAGACGTAGCAACGATGTCCACTATCGGCCCACGAACGAACGAGGGTAAAGAATCAGTGAATTGAGGGATGAAGCAGGATAAATCATTGTCGAATATGCAGAAACACGGAAAATTTTCAGCAACAGATTAGTTGAGCAGGAGACTTCACCGTGTCATGTCCCACTTAGGCTTCAACTCTGTACTCATATCATCAACAGTGCCGACAACCTCGGGGGGCAGCCTGCTGACGCGATTGCCACCGTTCCTGAGAGTCATAGCAGCAGCTGGGGACATGGCACCCGCACGGCTTCCTATAGAAGAGGGCGCACGTATCGAGCCGCTCTCATCAAATGTCGCAGAAGGCGGTACAAGAGGAGATCCGGGGCGGCCAGGGTCATTGCGGAAACGTGGCGGTGGAGCGAAATCAAGGGCAGTGAAAGTCGTTGATTTACGCAAATTGTGGCTGTTTAACGTTAGCAAATTATCCTTTACAGCTAGTTTCAGAAGGAGGGGTACTCACGGGCTGGGCATGACGGCCAAATCGTCGTAGGAGCTAACCAGGGGAACGTGTGCCGGCAACTGTGGTAAGTACGGTATACGACCCCCTTGCGGGGTTTCGGGTCTACCCTCACGCTGCGCCTTTGTAAGCATTGCAGGTGCAAGGTCGATGGGATTCAAAGTAATCAGAGCGTCGTCTTTCATGGCATGAGGTGTAGGAATCTTTTGAAGAGGCTCTGGAGGAGGACGCCTCTTCTGTTGACGAGGAGGAGGAGGAGTTGGGCCGAACCGGTTGGAAACGCTGGATTGTACACGGATGCTTGGACTTTTAATATTTGACCCCCTAGAACTTGGTCTGGAATCCCAGCCATCACGGAAAGCCTGAGGAGGGGCAAATGCTTCAGAAGGCATGCGAGGGGGAGGAGTCATGGCACGTCTCGGAATAGGGTCGGCGAAAGGAGCGTTAGGGGCTTGAGTTGGCATGGTAGGCATAGGGGGAATGTTTTCCACACCATATACACTGTCGACTGGGGCATCTTCGAGGTCACCAAAGTACATTGATTTGGTGTTACTTGCATCCTTGTTCTTGGGGTCAAAATATTCCTTATAGAATGAACGGATACGACTGGCACGCTGGTCAGGGGATTCGCTTGGATCATCTGGCGGCAAAGGGCGAATACCTGCACTGGTAAGACGCCTTTGATCGAGTTGGTAGCCTTCAGGAGGCATGACGAAGGACATTCTACCGTTGGTGTTTCTTTTGTTAGAAGACTCCAATCCAAAGTCTCCGAATCCGAGCTCCTTATCAAGAGTGGTGCCTTGCTTTGCCTCTTCCGCATGAGCCTCAGCATTGGCCTTTGCGATTGTCTGAGTTGAGTTGCGGTCGTAATCACTAACTTCATCCTCAAGACCAGCAGGAAGCGAGATCCTGGGGACACTTGGGGTATTTTGAGAGTTTTGAGCAGATTGCAGATTCTTTGGGAGCTCAAAATCATCAAGGGAGCTGAATGCCTGGCCAGGCTCAACGATCTCGGGTATGTTGTAGGCCGTTGGTGTCAAGGCTCTACCTGAGTCAGTTCTTTGAATTGGGTTGGGGGCGTCCCCACGATTAGCACCAGGGATGTAGGCATTCGGAGGTTGCTGTAGTCCGTTCGGTATACCAGGGGAACGTGATCTTTGCGAGGCAGCGCTGGATTCCGCGTACTTGTCGTCAAAAGGATTATGACCACGCTCGAAAGGATTGTCAAATTCACCGAATCTCGGCGTACCGGAACGAGATATAGAATCGATAGATGGTGACAGGGAGAGAGTTGATGTGGTACCAGGTGGCCCCAGGACAGAGGGAGGAGGAAGGTGCGTATCAATGTTCAGGTCGAGTGAAATACCATGCTGATGACCGGGAGACTTTTCCTTCTGAATCATCCCCGGACCAGCTCCGTGTTGGTCTGCTGATACAACGACATCGTCGAGGCCAAAATCGTAGGACTTGTACCTATCTGACCGGTCTTCTTGGGCCAGTTTTTTGACGTGACGTCGATGTAGAATGAGCATGATGATGATGGCCGCACCAAGAGGAATGACAATGCCAAGAACGACCGGAATCACTGTATTCTTTGTTGAGTCTGATGGCCTTTCGCAAACTCCAGTGGTCTTGCCTTTACACCTGTCATCGTCAGAATCATCGCTGTCGTCCGAGCGAGCAATTAACGTTGGCAGAGCAGCAGCGGTTTGGATGATGCTGGCACGAACGCCTTCAGGTATGTAGAACCGTCTATGGTGAGTGTGGACATGCATGATGATTGCCCTGTCCCTTGACTGGAATCTGCTGTGAACAATCTCAATATACTCGAAGGTAACAAGTCAAAACCAATGCAGCTGGCTTCACAGTGCCGATGACCGATATTGCGGGCGTTGTAATGAAGACGAGTGAACGATGTATTCAACTGAGTAGATGGACAGCTCCAAAGGTGCCGCACACTATAAGGTCGCGTGCAATGAACGGGTGAATTTGTATAACGTGTCGGCAAGACCTTCAGCCAAAGTCAGGAGTGGTTTTGTAAAGGAGCGAAGGGCGTAACGGCCTCGAGGAATGCACCAGGAAAGAGTGACTGGTGTGCGAACGAAACGCGATGAAACGAATGCAGACGAAGTTTGCAAAAGACTTGCTTGAAAAGAAAGGAATGGAGGAGCCGACCAAAACAAAAATCGTGGTGAGAATCAGAAGGAAGAAGGGTCTAAAAGTCAAGAATTGAGGACGGCAGGACCCGTCATTAAAGTCGAGGTTGAAAAGGGGATGCTAGTCCCCATATAGTCACTGGCTCCGTTTCAGGGCGCACCCGGCGCCAGGTACAGGAGGGATATCATTGGCCACAGTAAGGTAGGGGTTATGGAGCTTCAGCACCTGGATTACCAAGTTTGATATGAGTTCGACACGCTATATGTGGTCCTTCCGCTCATAGTTATTTGTGGACAAGGAAGAGAAGTGTGAGCAATATGCATAGTGCTTTGGGCCGAGTTGGGAATTCAGCTTGTGAGGAAATGAAGGTCACATCTCATTCCCCCACCGCAGCATTGATTGCTTTGAAGTATCCGTCGTCCGTCACTGTGCCTAACTCAAGCCCATGTGCGGTTCCCTTAAGCTGCCTCTCTGATACACCGTGAATATCGAGGCAGCCATGCATTTCTGATCGTCCCTGGTGGCATCGCAGTCGGTGAAAACTCCCCTTTGGTATGGGCTTTCCAGATAGGTACCCGACGTTCTCTTGACAAGCGCTAAAAACGGGGTGATTAAATGGGTCGAGACCCGCATATTTTCCTGGTGAGCAGTCCAGCTCACCTGTTTCATGTAGCATGTTTAAAGGGTTCCTACTAAACATGCACACACTCCACACGACTGCAAGAACGTTCAAGCTACGGTGGTGGTACAGTATCTGCCGTTCTGTGGAAGAACCATTGGGTTGAAGACAAAGCCCAATCTTGAGGGCCGCAGCGGGCGCCTGTCCACAGGATATGTATGAAATTTAGTCCGGCTAATAGTTGGTATGCTATCAGCTTGGTACTTTCCAGTTAGAACAGGACACCAATTTAACGGTCAACTGGATACGCTCACGAAGCAAAAGAGCCATAGAGGAATATGCGGTGTTGATGTTGCTGGACTGACCGGCAAACTGATGATCGTCCATGTAGGGTCCAAGATCTTTATGATGATGCTAGTTGACATGGATCAGGGCCTGCCAAATGCGGACTCCATTGACCTCGCTTTTCGAAACATTAAACTGGTGCTACAAAATCCCACACAGGTTTATCATGAAGAATGAGAAGAGAAGCGGCGGCAGCCATCGCAGTTTGGGTTATCCAGAAGTTTGGGATTTGTAGACCTCCTTGACACAAGCCAGAATATCCAAGTAGAGTTGTGGGCAATGTCTCTAGATGCGTAGGATGTTTGATGTTATTTTGGCATGAGCGTCCTTGCTCTCATTTTAAGCATGGCAACGCCCAATTGTTCCAAAGTGTTAAAGTACTCATTTTCGGGAGAAATTCACTTGTACATGAGAATTGTTCCAACTCGCGCTCAGAAACCCCCAGAAAACAACGAGAACAGCGATATGCAAGAGTCGCGGCTCACATTGATTGCGGTGCCTGAAGATGTCTATTCCTAGATATAGATTTTCCTTCTTTTGTGTATAGTTCTTCACGGATGGTTAACCCAGACCGGTCCCATGCACATTGAGCCTTGCACAGGCAGGAGCTTTGTCTCGACCGAAATAGGAGGGAAAAGCCTCGGCCAGGTAAGTTTTCAGTAGTTGCGTGTACTTCGATAGCCACGAAAACCGGCTGCAGACAAATCTAGACACTAATTGGTCTTCCTCCTCAGTGGCTTAATGGCGACATTCAGTAGGCAGTACCACAATGGGACCAATCTACATTCTTCGCCATTCTATGGCCCGACAGAGAGTGAGACAAAAAACTTGACTCCGTAGTCTTGTAGAAGAAGTCTCAGATGCTGATGTTCAGGAGCAGTCAGCACCGGCTCCGTGGCGTGTTTCGTCTCTCAGTTTCCTTTGGCGCTGCTCTTCCGAGCCGGTCCCCCTTTTTCTTTCTAAGAAAGCCACAGAATAGACCGCGGTTAGGAAGAGGGAAAGAACCACAACCACGACGACGACGGTCGAGAAGAAGAAGAAGAAGGAGAAGAGAAAGAAGAAGAGGATTAAGAGGAAGGATAAGAAGGTCGTCTGTTGTCGTTATTACCGCTAAAACCTCAATGTTGCCGTTTTCGGACAACTCAGGGGTAGTCCAATCCAGATATAGTAGAGTAGAGCGGCAGCATAAGCAAATAGATCAAACACCATGCTTAACTACCATTTCGGGATCATGTCCAAGCTCCGCGGAGGTGATCGACGTCTGAGTCTCAACTTCTTCCGATCTTCCTCGTTCTTCTTCTTCTTCGTCTCTGATATCAATATCCTTGAACGTCATCTAGACATCGACATCTGCAACATTGCAATAGAACAGCAGAGATGGGCTCCGTTGTGCTTCCTCATCTGCGTACCGGATGGCATGTTGATCAAGCCATCCTTAGCGAAGAGGACCGTTTGGTGGTCATTCGATTTGGACGTGATTATGACCCAGATTGCATGCGCCAGGATGAAGTCTTATATAAGATTGCTGAACGTGTCAAGAATTTCGCTGTCATCTATCTGTGTGATCTAGGTGAGTGCTGCGTTACGAAAGCATGGCTCATGACCGCTCTCATTTGACCTCTTCCTGACTGTTTTTTCGGCAGATGAGGTGCCTGACTTCAAGTCAATGTACGAGCTGTACGATCCTATGACGATCATGTTCTTCTGGAGGAACAAACACATGATGTGTGACTTTGGTACTGGTAACAACAATAAGCTGAACTGGGTACTCGAAGATAAGCAGGAGCTTATTGACATCATCGAAACAATTTATCGTGGCGCAAAGAAAGGTCGTGGTCTAGTTGTGAGTCCTAAAGACTACTCGACTAGATATAGATACTGAGGCACAGCGACTTCATGGTTTCTACCAAAACATCCCAGGCGTTCTGCGGTGGCTTGAATAAATCCTCTTGCTCCGTGTCGTTGTGACCGCAATTCCCAATCAAAGTCGCTTGGGTCAATCAGAGGACGGCTGATTCAGCTTTGGAATATGTACAGGGCTTCTTTGTCGCTTCCCCGTGCATCTTTGAACAGATCACTTCTGATTATATGCCTGTCAATGTCGCTTTCCTACGCTTGGTCGTAGTTGAAGCTGATACGGCTACCATTTTCTTCTCTCCCTTGATCAGCCTCTCTTGGTCGTCCGATGGAAGAGATCAACAACCTTTTTGGTCAACTTTGTTCCCCATTGATGTTACGATGCACATGTGTGAACTATGAAACTTGGCTTAATTGACGCTAATCATATTGATTCTGCAAGACTTCTCGTGTTTGATCGAAGTTTACCTCTCCGGAGATCTTTACCATGGAGCTTCACCGCCATCATACTTCATGAAGTGACCGCTTGTAGCTTCACGAGTAGCGGAATCGACCTGTCATAGTTTGCGACAGTCAGTACAATTGCACTTATAGTTATGTGGAAATAGAATGGCTTTTGCTATAAGCTTGTGACACAGGCTACTTACCACTTTCATGATACCCTCTGCGCTCTCCTTCACACTGATTCCCGCGTCATGCGCCCACAGGTCGGTACCCATAGCTGTCTGGACCCACCTGTCTGGAGTGTCAGCCCTTTCTGCCTCCCCACACAGCTGTATTGATATCCACTGGATTCTTCATAGGTGGCTCACTTACCCAGGGTGAATAGGGAAGGCAATCAACCATTCGTGATGAAGATGGATCTGCCTTGTGATCATATTCAAGGCACTCTTGCTGGCTGAATACTCCAGAGATCCGTCTTTCGCAAGTTCTATGCTTCCATCTGTCGAAGAGACAGCGACAAACTTGGGATGGCGCCCCATCTTATCTGACTTGCTCAGCCAGGGCGTGGCAGCATGGAACAAAGCCAGTGGACCGATACTGTTGTTTCGGAAATGCATCACCATCTTCTCATAATCAACCTCTGAGGATTGGTGATTGGGAAGCCATTTCATGCCCGCATTAGCAATAATCACATCAATATGATCGATGCCATCAGTCTCCTGAAGCGTGCCAAAGGCTCTTTGAGGACTCTCGAAGTCAAGGTTGTCGATCTGTATCGGGATCAAGTAACTGTTCTTGCCCTTGGGGAGGTCCTTAATCGACTGTGCTCTATCCAAAAACCGAACACCAGCGAGGACTGTATGATTCGGCCTCTGAAGATAGCGCTCGACCAGGCCCTTGCCGATGCCTCGGTTTGAGCCTGTGATGAGAATAACAGTGTTGTCGTTTGCGGGAGACATGATGACGGGATATGTTGCAAGAAAGATAAAATTTGGCGGATATGTTACTGCTAACTTCCACTTTTGCTTTTGCTTCTGGCTTTCTGGCATGTAGCAGCGAGGATCTGTATGGATATATAACGAGACAACTTAAGGTTTCCCAATATTGGGTCGGCAGAAGGATACGAAGTCAATTCGAGAGCTCTAACCCGGGGTTGGAAAATAAGCTTAATGATCGGCAGCTTCGCCTTTCACAACCATGAACCACCTGCTTGGTTGGGACGACGCCAATGCGTCGTAGAACCTGTTCGATCCCCAGAAGGTTCTGATGTCCTCGTAAAGCTTCTATATCGTCATTCATTGTAATTAATTCTTAAGAAAAATAAAGATATCCAGGCAGAGAGATGAACGACTACAGAAGGGAAGTCAATGCAATGTGGGGAAGGACAGGGTCAGATGAACAAGGCCCTTGGTCCAGGCTCAAAAATGAGAAGACACGTCGCTGATCCCGCCTGGTGCGATGGAGGAGCAACACGACGTAGGAGCAAAACAAGCATGATAATGAAATGAGTTATGCAATCGCAGGTAAAGCAAAGAAAAACAGGACTGGCAATCGTTGCACTCGTAGAAAACAAAGGAGCCACCGAAGCTGGTCGAGCAAATCGACATGAAAGGGAATCAGAAAAAAACAAGATGAAAACAAAAGCACATGAGAGACATAAGAGATGTTTTCAGCAACCACAACGAATGTAGCCAACAAATGAAATAACGTTCGCAAAAGCTGATGCTCAATGACAAAAAACTAGAATAGCTCGGCCACGAGCATCGAAGGTGCAGATGCTTTGTGATGGACTGACGATGATGACAGCACTGATAGCGCGGATTCGTTTTCATGTAGTGGTTTTACGAACATCTGGCTCAGGCGCCGGAGAACCCGCTTGTCATCGAAGGATTTCGGAGAGCCGGAACCGAAAGACGACTTATGAGATAAATGAGGTGTCCCCGGTCCCACATTGACCCCCTCGGCTTTGCGAATGACTTCCTTAAGCGAACGAGTCACAGCATTAGCTCGAGACACTAGCGCTTTCAACGACTGTGTATCGAACGGAAGTTTCTCGTTTGCGTTTCTAGATGCCTCGAGTTCTGAGAGTTTGTCACCCGAGGTCTTTGGTCTTAGATTTGAAGAGGATTGCAATGAGGGGAGCACGCCGGATGTCACCTGGATATTTGGATTCGTCCCTCTTGTCCAAGACACAGGTGAGGAGTTAAAAGATGCGAAAGCAGCCTCAACGGAGTCGAAGCTTACAGCTGGTGAGACAGAATGATTGTCAGTTGCGGGGCTTTGCCGGCCATGGGCAATAGTTTGTGCAATGGCAGCCTCTTCCTTCTTGATGGTGTCATCCTCTTCCTCAAAATTGGCGAGATGAATGATTGCCTTTGCTTCCTTCCATAAGTCGCTCGAAGGACCTTCGCACAATCGCAATGCGTTGCCTTGAGTAATCAGTCTCTTCAACTCCTCGACCAAAAGCGTCAATTCTTGGACCTGGCCAAATTGGCCATGGACGCTTGCCTGGGTTTCCATGATAGCTCTAGGGACCCTCATAGTCGCCCCGGGCGAAAGCGCTTTTGCGTCTATGTCACATAGGTCGCCATCATTTTCAATGTTTTCGAGATCGTCATCCTCGAAATCAAAATCTCCATCCCAGTCCTCACTAACGCCTTTGGTACCCAGACCCCAAGTAGCAAATTTCATCAACGATTGATTGCTACCATCTGTGATAAGAGGGCTTTTCGATATCGGGACGCTCTTACTCCTCAGGTGGGATGAACTGGGATTCCGCCGTAAACTTTCTCGACTTCCTCGGGGTTGGTTCAAGGACACCTGTTTTCCATGCACCGTTTTCGGGCGCACCGTCTGACCATTTTCACGATCTCTTTGAGCATTGACATCAGACTGCTGCTCCGACCAGTCAAACACAGACGATCGCGTTTTCATAGACAAGTGTTCTTGAAGCAAGATAGCCGAGTCAGGTCTAACGCGCAAATTTCTGTTTGTTAGTCCGTGTGGCATTGTCGAAGAGTCTGATTTACTCGGGCGAAGTCGGGGAATCTCATAATCATTTCCAAAATTTGAAGAACCGGCCTCAAGATCGTCCCAATCCTCTGTGAAGAAAGAGCACTCGCTGTCCTTTTGTCTCGGCTCGTGGTCAAGAGAGGCGCTCCGGTGGTGATGTACAGGGAAGCGCACAACTGGAGCTACCAGTGATCTTGCGGGGGCCATTGCTACTGTTGATTCACAATAGGTGGGGTCCCGACTGGGTGAAGGGACATCCTGAACATGATCATCCTGGATATCGAAGTGGCAGCCACTCTTGATAAACCCGTCATCAAACAGATCTGCACCTACTTCGAAAACATCATCCTGGGTAAGCTGAGGATGTTCGTCCGACTCCCTAAAGTGTCGCTCAAGTTCATAAGTTGAACTGGTACACTGTGGCGTAGTATCAAACGAGTCTCCCTCTAACGCAGAAGCAAGCGGTTGAATGAAAAGGTGTTCTAGAGGCGGTCCTCTGGGACGGGAAGATGGTCTAGGCAATCTGAATGTTCGTAGGGAGCTCTTAAATCCGTAGCTGCTCCACTGATCGCTATCATCCTCTGATATCCATGTGCGATCTGATAACGTTCCGGTAAGCGTTGGCGAACTCAAGTTAGAGTTCATAGATATTCTTTTTTGTGACATGGCAACACTAGAACTGTTTCCTGAAGAAGGAGGGGTTGCGACCCATGTGATACCAGAGTCTGGGCGAAGATTAGGTTGTGCAGGATGACGGCGAAGACGGGTTGCTCGTGGAAATGTGCTGCGTATGCCCTGCTCGTTTTGTCCAGCATTCTCATTGAAGAATTGCTCAGTGACAGCGGGTGTCTCAGTAGAAGGGTTAGCAAAACTGCATTTCCTTCGGAGCGGTAAAGAATGGGAGATCATAGGCGGCCTTGTCATATTCGCACTGTCTGCGTGGTCGCATGGAATTTCATAATTGATTTCGTCGGTATCCTGAACCATGAATGACGTGGGTCGACGCAAGGTTCGTGCTTTCGACAATTTCCATGATCCTGGATACTGGTTTGATTCTGGAGGTGGTGTGTCAAACATCTCCATGTGGAGCCCATCTTGTATGGAAGAGACATCATCTCCAACAGACTGTACCGGCGACAAGAATGTTTGATTATATGGTGTCGGGGGCCACTGATCGGAGGATGCTGGCGACATAACATCAGACGCAAGCACCAACATTGGTAAAGCGTTAGCATCGGGAGAAAGTAGCGGTAAATGCGTTGCTCTAGGGCCAAAATGCTTCCTTGTCGATCGGCACGGGGAAGGTGGCCATATATTTTCTGTGACGGGACTGAAATACGGCTGCCATGCATCTTCCATTGAAGAGATCTCCCTTTCGTGAGATTCTGTGGTCATCCCGAAATCACCGGCCGAGTATGGGCGCGGAGGCAATGACGTAGTGTGCGTCTCTGGAGATGCTGGCGAGACTAGTTCTACTTGTTCAGGCGCATCTCTTCGAAATGTGAGTGATTTAGGCCTGAATTGACGGTTTAATTGTCCGCGCCTGGAGGTAGAACCATGAGGGCTGGAAACAGGCTCTGGATTGTCGTTGACGCCAGATACAGCAACATTATGTGTCGTGTCTATAACATCCGTTGGGCTTTGTCCACTGTGCGGGAGATGTCTTTGAAATCGTTTTGTTTTCTTTAGTTGCCTTGGAGGAGACGACAGGTGAAACACGTTATGGTTGACGTCTGAGAAAGGGTCTTGTGACAAAGTGTAGTTCAATGACATGTTGGGGTCGTGATTCGCTCGCACATGGTTTTCATCGTTGATAGAAACCATTGGTGATGAAGCAGAAGATGAGTAATTGAAATGAGTCGATATTCGTCTTATCCACTGCAATTTTGGAGAGCGTTGGCGTGATTGAGGAGAAGAAAGAGCCCCGTCTTCGGATTGCCGACCTCTCTGCAAGTCGCACTCACGACAAGGCAACCTATGCGAGTGTGAAAATTCCCGTTGTTCGTTTCTGTGGGCCTGACCCCTGTCATTGACATTTCTGGCGTCCGATAAAACGTCCTCATGAAAGCCGGTGGTGCACCCTGCCGGCCCTGTAGTAGGACAATACTTAATTTGGGTCTCTGCCGTAGACCGCACTTCTCGGTTCGATTGCCGTGTCTGGTCTACTACGTCAACGGCATGGTCATCGTCACTTGCTCGACGACGGCTTTCAGAAGAAGGAGAACGTCTGGAGAAGAGGCGAGACGGAGAGCGCAGCTTATTCCTTCGTTTCGGAGTGCTTATTTCTTGACGGCTCAACGTGGTAGCGCCGTGGCTAGCGTCGTGCAATGTGTGGTGTTCTGACTGGGGTGGAGAGGGAGACATGTCCAAGAACCGCCCCAATGGAGATCGTGCAATGAAGGATTGGGCTGAAGGAGAGAAAAGCCGGCTTCGTGATTTTGCAAACTTCCTTTGCAGACGAGCCCGCTTCGAGGATTCAGAAGGAGTGCCAACTGGAGTCAAAGGCTGCTGCTGCTGTTGTTGTTGTTTTTGTTGTTGCTGCTGCTGTTGTTGGTCTTGTCGAACGAGGGCGAAACCTGCCGCCGCGACACCGACTGTACCTGCAGCACACAGCTAGAACCACACGAAGCCGTGAAGGGATGTATGTCAGTAATGACCCTTAATCTTGATATTCAGAAGCAGTATCGATATATGCAAATGCGGGCGAGATGATTGAAAGTATAATGCAGTGTGCAAGATGCAGAATGCTGCCAACTTTCCAAGGCCACTCCAGCTATCAACCGGAGGTTAAGAATAAGAATGTCGCCTTTGCATGGACCCTGGCCTCACGTAGAAGCCTGTTTTTCTTTGTAGCTTCTACCTTCGGGTTTGCCATTCCCTGACTGGATAAGAGACGATGTAGTCTGCAAATACAATATGGGAATGACCCAGGCAGCAGAAGTGGTGGAAATCGTAACATGAGGCTGGTATGTCCGCTTGACAGACCCAGCGGTGGATGTCCTGCAGCCAAAGAATGAACTGCACGTCTCGCTACTCTCCACTTAGAAAGCGCCGTGTAAGGCGATGCAGCCAGACTTTGGGTAGCCAGAGGTTCCACGGCCCGCACACAAGATATATAATGGCTGGAAGGTCACATCGTCCGCCGCAATGTAACAACAGAGAAGGAGCAGGCCGAATGAATTTAGGAAAGCGCATACGCAAGGGATATTCAAGTACTTACCGTGGATATGTGTTCCATAATGGCGGTTGATCAACCGTATAAAGAGCGACGACAGAATTCAAGATCAAAGAACGTAT
>AZGZ01000011.1:341369-361972 GCA_001636715.1 Ascosphaera apis ARSEF 7405 | reverse complement strand
ATGAGCTTTTTTGTAAATTCCATCAACGCTGAACCAATAGCGGGCTCTCCCTCAGGCAACAGACTGTGTTCGATGTATCGTCGCTGTGGTCCCATCTTTTTCAAGAGCTGCTATTATGATCTGATACAGACAACAGCAGAAATGGAGGTGCCATAGAGCTCTACCGGCCCAGTTTCAAAGCTTATGGGGCAAAGGGGCCCGATTCCAGTCGGGGAAAGAAAATAAGATCCCCGTGGCTTCAATGTACAAGTCCGCAACCGGCCAGTAACCCCAACCCCTGCGTATGTTTAACGACAGGGCTCAATTCAAGGGTCTGTCGCTTCTGCTGTACCGGTAAAAGCGTGAGGTTTGAAGCGCTGGTACAAAAAATGGCCAACTGTCGTGAACATCATGGTATTTCATGTGAAATTGAATCCTGTCTGCGTTGATCTATTCCCAAAATCCCACTGAACCAGTGCTGACCGATCATATCATGAGCACGGTGTGTTCGGACAAAAGAACACTCGAATGAGCATTACACTGAACGTGTGAATTTTTCATCAAATGATCTACTCCTGGACGTGTACGTGACCATCAGCTATGTGTTCAGATGTGAGAACAACTCTTAATGGGGGTCTTCGTAGCGGTAGGACGCTGCAAATTGGTTGAGTACTGTGAATTATGCTTGTTGCGTAGCTCGCGTTTGTATCGTGCACATCAAGCCTGGCACTGCCTCAACGCTTGGTCCTATGTCTGAGACTGTCGTGCAATATCGAAGAAGAAGAAAAAAAATCACTTCTTTCGCCATCATGTAATTGGCTTCTTCATCTGTCGACCAACGATCAAACGAAGGTCTCGGCTGCCAACCACTGGTAAGAGGTCCTGGGAGCATTGTACTGGCCGGCAATGGGTGAGGCTTGCTATAACATGTGTACCCAACCTCCAATCGTCCACAAGTATCAAACGTCGTAGATCTGACATTGGGACATCGCAGGCTGAGCTATAGCCGCATCCGGCCGTGAAGCTGTATGCTTGGTCACTGTCATCACACCAGATGGAGATGACCTTGAATATACGACGGAATATTGTTGCATGCACATTGAGGTAAAGTTTGTTCTAGAGGAGTTGCATTCATCTCGTCACTGCCCATGACAGCTACCGTGTAGCGTGGTGAGAAGTCCAGCAGAGCGTTTGTTTCCAGTCGCATTTGTGGTTTTCCTTTTGCGCCCACTCATATTGCTTCCAAGTCAAGAGGCACGTATTGACTAGTGGGAGAGAGCAAAATGGTCCGTGCACATTTAAGACAGCCCGGGATGCCGAGAGACTTCGCAGAGCTCTGGAGCTATTGTGGGGAATATAGTCTTCGGGCTCAGAACTTCGACCGAAGCTAATCACCGTATATATCGGGGGAAGGAAAGGGTCAACCATGTAGTTGCATTCATTCTGATTTGCTCACATGGAATGGCTGCATCGTCCTATGAAAAGGGGGATATAGGTGGCCTCCGGAACTTCGACCCTTCGTTCTTGAAACATAGGGCTGTTTCAACCCTGACGACATGACATGGCCAGCCAAATACAACCGAAAGCCTGCGGAGCATACGGGCACCAGGCTATGCTCATTTCAGATAGGCGTATCTCTGCTTCATCGTTTTCATATCTCTTTTTCCATCTTAAAACGACACCAAGTTGTCAAGGTGACACACCCCCTGAAATATCATTGATAGTGCGATCTCATTGCTTCTGTGGTTTGACTCACTTATGATCAGCCTTACGGATTATAGCGCCGACAGTGTCTCTCAGAATTTTTGAGGGTAGAGTGACTGATTGAAGAAGGCACATGTCGAACAAGCGACAGGTCTTACTGTGTCAGCGTACCCAGCTCAGTCTCCAATCCTCTCGAGGATTTCAAGCGCCGCAATCGATGGTTCTCGTGACATCACGGTTGGGTTTACTTCATCACATCTGCGGATACGTATTGCTGTCACAACTGACTGCATTGAGGTATGTGAATGATTGGACCCTTCGGGTGAAGGAGGCATTAGAGTCCAAGGCATATGTCCTGTGGCATTCCCTGATTCATTGAGTTGGGTAAAATTCGGGAGACCATGCAACCTGTGGGGCTCTGGGTCGAGGACAAAACGGCTTTTGCTGGATATGTTACTCGATGACTTCTTCACGATTTGCCGATCAGTTTCTCGTGATATGACGACTGGGCGCGATGGCAACTTTCCCTTGACTGCTGCGCTGTCGCTGTTGGCCTCGAATGCCTGGTCATCACTCTCTGTGTAGGACTTGTTAGATGCCGGCGATGTCTTGCCACTTAAATTAAACATGTTTTCCAGCACGGCAGGATCAGGGGGCCCAAGTTCACGAAGTAACTGAGCAAAGCTATTCAAAAGAGACCTGAACTCTTCTTCCGCGAGAGTTACCTGGTAAAACCGTGCTGCCTCGTAGGATCTAATAAATACTCTTCCCAAGGCAGGGACCTTCAACATTCCAAGTCTGGTTAGATGGTTGAGGTAGCTTCTCAGGCACATATATTTTGGACGGGCAAGAAGCTTGACAAGATGCTCGTCAGGGGTTTCATCACTTGCCGACGGCACGAATGCTCGAGTCTCAGAATCTTCACCGTCGCAATGGGAATCAGGACTTCTCTGGGTAAGTTCAGAGGCAAAAGACACAGCTCTTGCTTCAAGCACGTAAGGGAGCTCCACGATGACAGTCCAAAACCTGCAGTTAGGCAAATCCGTGCACGATGGAGATGTCCAGCCAGAGTGTTCGACACGGCCCCATGGAGGTGCCCCTGTCCGAGAGATCGTCAAATATGGGTCAAGTCTGCCTCTCTCTTCAAGCACACAATCTCGGGGTCTTGACTGCTGTGCAATGATCGCACTGCGGACAAGCCTATCCATGATGTTATCGTGAACTTTGAGCGCAACATCTGGCCTATCAATTGGTATCCAGGACTTGGGGATTTCAGCTAGCAGCTTCTTGTTGGTCCACATACGCAGACCATACAAGAACAGTGCAACCAAGAGTGTTATGAGGTAGACACCAACAATGACAAAGATGTTCTTCCAGCTGTGGTCAGTGATAGACTGATAAATCATATCTCCCGGGGATATCAGCGTCAGCAGAGCACTTAATATCGAAAGACATGTATAGGAGCCCGTATAGAACAGGGAGAACATGCGCTCTTCGCTCGACACCATCTTGTGATTATCACTCTTTCCAGAGCAACGACGGTATGAGAGTAATGATGAGGATGCAAAGTAAGGGAGGTTCCGAGCACGAAGGAGACACATTCTGAACCATCTATATAGGTCTCGCATGTCGACGGTGGACGTCTATCATAAGATTCTACCTTGTGTCTCGCAAGCAGTTGTCATGAATATAGGTCTCCCAAGGCCCCTTGCTGACCATGCTCGATGTTTGTGCAGAGCTGTAGCTACCCTTGTTATATGCTTTACGACTTCGAAGCCGCCATTGAATTGTCATCTTGATTGAATCAAACATTGACTTGGGCGCATAGTGATGAAAACAGGTGCCAGTTGATTGCGATAATTCAGTTTGTCACTGGGGTACGTACATACTCTGGCAACAGCACTGCGAATGCATCAGACAAGCAGTGATGATGGAGGCACTATAGTGGTTATAGGTCTGTAGGCCTATAGGCCTATCTGGGGATGATTATGAAATTCTACCGGGGACAACATGTACACAATAACTCACGACTGACGAATTGAGCTCGACGTTACACACCCTTTCACGGTTCAAATAAAAGCATGGGCACTTATGGTGTCAAGTATTAGGGGCATGAACTAGAAGCCATCGGAAGAAGAGGGTTGTTCCACTCAATCATCCACAGCAACATCTTCCTCCGGCTCAAGTTCCCCTCTGGCCTTTCTGACAATCTTTTCAATGCCATCAAGGCCCTTCTTCAGAACTTCCATCTTGGGTCCGTAACTTATGCGGACGAAGTGATGGCAGGGGCTGTCAAACAAGTCACGGCGTTTGGACGGGTTGAGGTCGAAGAAGATACCTGGAACGACGATAGTCTTCTCATCGAGAAGGGCATGGAAGAAATTCAATCCATCAGAGACATTGGCTGATTCTGGCATGGGAGGGTCGAGCGATGTAAGATCCAGCCAGATATAGAACGTGGACTCAGGGACGTGCTTGAAGATAAAGCCGATATCTTTGAGTCTGCCCAGGACATAATCACGTTTGGCACGGAAGTGAGTTTGCAGAGCCCTCATCTCAGCTCGAACCAACCATGGCTCGAGCATATGTACGGCAGCCTCCTGGAAAGGAACATTGGCACCACCATCCAGGTACGAACCGGCAGAGGAAAGGGCATCTATGAACTCCTTGGGCCCAAGAATCCAAGCGATACGCCACCCAGGAAGTCGAAAGCGTTTTGTCAATCCGTCAATGATCAGAACATCTAGAACCAAGTCAGCTTTTATCCCTGTGAATCACATATCGGCACTTTACACATCAGCACATACCGTCAACATTAACATCCTGGATATTCTGTGCGGCGCTAGTCGTGGACCCATCGCAATGGGTGGTATAATTATAGCCGGCGTAGAACTCGTCGAAAATCAAAGTTGCACGCCCGCGGCAGATATCCTGGATTTTGGAAAGCTCTTTTCGGCTCATAACATGCCCAGTGGGATTGCGAGGATTGGAAGTCAAGAAGACAGATGTGCCACGTGTGATTTCTTCGGCGATCTTGTCCAGATGGAGCTGATAACCATCCTGCTCAGACAGGGGCATGGGAATCGCAGCAAACTATGGACAGCTCTATTAGTATGAGAACACGCAGAAAGAACAAGTACGCTTGCCGGGATGCATATACATTTTTGAAAAGTGATAGCATCTCTGAGTACGCAGAATAATCAGGAATCGGGAATGATAGGTATGAGTTTCCCAGGATCGCAGCAATTCGAATTAAGCCAGCACGACCACCCGGGACAATGCAGACGTTCTCCCACGTATACTGAGAATCCATACCCTGCCGGTAATGCTCATTGTATAGTCGTGCAACGGCTGCTCTTAACGACTTGATACCTGCCGTGGGACCGTATTCGCGGGCAGCAGACGCAATTGGGATTGCCGTTGGGCGTGGGAAACTGCCCTCGATGTCATCGTCGGCGTCAGGGGCACCCTGTCCAAGATTTGCCCATTCCTCTGGGTGATCGTGAAAGCCTTTTTTGGAGGCTTCTTCGGTTGTCCAAACGACACCAGTAGATGCTCTAGAGGCGTCTAAGCCTGTATGTGGTTTATGACCATCGTGAGCGTCCCGGAACTGGCGATGGACCTTGGAGCTTTTCTCTGTTGGGCAGGCCGAGCATCAGCACAGTGCTATAGCGAATTCAAGCCGTCACTTGAGGATGTGAAGTGATACCATTTTCTGACAGATCAGCCGTCACAGAGATTCTGCGGGCATGGCCCTTTGAAGGGTCAAGGATAGAGAGACGACGTCCAGAGAAACTCATGACGGACGGTGTTGCAGAATATGAGGCTCTCGAATATCTTGGAGTATTAGTCAAAAGTATCCAAGTTTTGCTCGCGACAAGCAACCCGGCTCAATGATGCTTCTTATACCCACGACGAATGCTATCCGGCAATGCTGGTCCGCCTCGCCCCGCAATTGTCTGCTAAAATCAGGACAAAAATGACGACACTTTGCAAAAGATGCCATTTACGCATGATGTTGCAATGCAACCTAGACCCCTGGTGCATGATCTGGTTATATGGAATGGCATCAAGGCCCTTGAAGCTATTTGGAGCTGTAACTTCTGAGCCGACAAGGCGCTCCGACATGTCCAAAGGCCATCCATATACTGTACCTGTCAGCCCCTGACGCGCGAACGGACAATATTCATTCTGTCGCAACAACCGACTCAGGACTACGGTTTATTCCACCGTGCAGCCGAAGTATCCCGCGGGTTGTCGAACTCAGAATTTTGAACATCCTCCATGCAGCTCACTGCCGGCAGAGAGATCTTTGAGGTAAGCGACAGGCAGCTGGGTATACACGATGCTGCCTCCGAAATCACATTTCAGCTGCCGTACAAATTTGCTTGACCAGGTCGAATGCAGATGCATACGTATGATCTGGCAAAGCCATAGTAGATTGGTTCGAATAAAGAGGACATCCTTGAAGTCACAACTGGTTCGAGTCCATGCAGATCGCTCTAACAGAGGTCACCGCGTAATTTCGACTGATGCAGTGTGCGAAACTTTGGTGGCTGCAACTTGCTTTTGGAGACATCTTGCTCGGGGTCTTAATATATTGGACCCTTATTCGCCTGTTTCCCTTCGGCTGAAACTGACTAGGCTAAGCTTTTGGGATCCCCTCACTTATGCATCACGGCCATACGGAATGTACTTTTGTCTATCGCTGTTGGAAAGCCCGGCGTCTTTCAGGGATATTTCTTGCAAAAATAGACGGGGCTCAAGGTCAGTCCAAATGGAAACCTGGGAAGTATACGAATCGCTTCCAGAAACTATACATGAAAGATGGATTGATGTCAGGTCCACCGCAAGTCATTAGGTTGTTCAATATATGGTCGGCCATCATAATGAGAACCTCCCCATGATAATGACATGCAACTATTTTACTGCACATTCTACACGGGTG
The DNA here is from genome assembly GCA_001636715.1 of Ascosphaera apis ARSEF 7405. Classification (NCBI taxonomy): domain Eukaryota; kingdom Fungi; phylum Ascomycota; class Eurotiomycetes; order Onygenales; family Ascosphaeraceae; genus Ascosphaera; species Ascosphaera apis. The sequence continues at coordinate 355,341 of AZGZ01000011.1, read as the reverse complement.
ATGCACTGGCAGCAGCGTGCGGTATCGTTTGGCTGCTGTATGCTTTTCCCTAAGCCGAAGCCTGCCAATCTTTAGCCGAATATTAGATCTGGATGGCAAGCTTGACTTCATCAGACTGCGCTTAATTGCTGGGTCATGACAAAGTCGCACTACACATTGCCAACTTGAGAACGGTATAGCGAATATGCTTCCTGTCACTCCTTTGGACAGACCACTAATGAGCGTTAGTTGATTGCTTTGCGCGATGCCGTTGATACTGGGCCCGGTGATACGTACAGCGCATTCGGCTATGATTTCCCAATCTCCGCAGTAAACTTACTCGGTACAACAGCCAAGATGTCTATCTTATCTCTGGTCTATACCGAGCAGAGAGTACATACAGAGAAAGATACTGCAGTTGTGCTTGCACAGGAGTGACCCCATGCAACTCTCATTGCCCACACAGAATACGTCTTGCGTGGCTGTTGATGATGATCAGGTCTGCGGTTCGCCCTGCCATTTGCGGCAATCTTTATAGTGGGGTAGTCAAGAGGTCTCTGGCTCTTGCTCCTTTAAAAACATCAAGCCCGCCGCAACCTCTGAGCCGTCGATCAACTACTTCGCTGCTTTTCAGACAATTTAGCTCTTCCAGAACCAGACTGAATCCTATCGCCAGTCCTCCAATTATGTCTTCCGAACTTGGTCTTTCTGTCCAGCTTACTGCTCCCAATGGCAGAAGCTTCGAGCTGCCCACAGGGCTGTTCATTGACAATGAGTTTGTCAAGGGCTCCAAGGGCGAGACACTCACATCAATTGATCCTGGGTAAGAAGCTATGATTCAAGCAAGCAGTATAGTACGATCATTAACCATTCAATTAGCACTGCTACCGAAATTGCCAAAGTTCATGCGGCCAGCCAGGATGATGTCAATAAGGCTGTCAATGCTGCTAGGGCTGCTTTGAAGAATCCAGAGTGGAAGAAAATCTCTGGCAGCGAGCGAGGCCAGCTTATGGCTCGCTTGGCTGATTTGATTGAGGAGAGTAAGGAGGTTTTGGCTACCATTGAGGCGTGGGATAACGGTAAGTCATAATCACACAACTCCAATCTGCACGAAATACATGACAGGTATTGATCAATCTTTAGGCAAGCCTTACACGGTTGCGTTAGATGAGGATTTGAACGAATGCATCTCGGTCATTCGCTATTACAGCGGCTGGGCTGACAAGATTCACGGCCAGACCATCGGCACCCTCCAAAACAAACTCGCATATACTCTCCGTCAACCAATTGGTGTATGCGGCCAAATCATTCCATGGAATTATCCCCTTTCCATGGCATGTTGGAAACTTGGGCCCGCGCTCGCATGTGGAAATGCTGTTGTTCTCAAGCCTGCAGAGAATACGCCTCTTAGCATTCTTTATCTCGCTACGTTAATCAAGAAGGCCGGATTCCCACCTGGCGTTGTAAACATTGTCAACGGTACTGGAAGTGAAGCTGGCAGTGCTATCTGCGAGCACAAGGATGTCGACAAGGTTGCTTTCACTGGTTCAACAGCAACTGCTCGGTCCATTATGAAGATGGCTGCTGGTACGCTTAAGAACATCACGCTCGAGACTGGCGGCAAATCCCCTTTGCTTGTCTTCCCCGACGCTGAACTTGATCAGGCGGTCAAATGGTCTTACTTTGGCATTATGTCAAACCAAGGTCAAGTCTGCACGTCAACCTCCCGAATTATCGTCCATGACGACATTTACGATGAATTCATCAAACAATTCGTTGAGCAGGTCAAGACCACGAAGATTGGTCCCCAGTTTGAGGCAGACAGCTTCCACGGCCCACAGGTGAGCAAGGCTCAATTTGATCGTATCTTAGCATACATTGAGCAAGGCAAGAAGGAGAGTGCCACCTTAGCATATGGTGGTGAGGATCTCTCTTCCAAATATAATGGCGGATATTTCATCACGCCCACGGTCTTCACAGACGTTACGAGCGATATGAAGATTTATCGCGAAGAGATTTTCGGTCCGGTTGTTGTCATCAGACGCTTTTCTGAGGAAGCACAGGCCCTTGAGTACGCCAATGAGTTGGAATATGGTCTCGGTGCTGCCGTCTTTACCAGGGACATTCAACGTGCCCACCGTATTGCTTCTGAGTTCGAGTCGGGTATGGTGTGGATTAACAGCAGCCAGGATGCTGACGCTACTACACCTTTTGGTGGAGTTAAGCAGAGCGGTATTGGCCGTGAACTTGGTGAAGCTGGTTTGGAAGCTTATTCACAAGTGAAGACTGTTCACCTCAATCTTGGTAGCAGACTTTAGAAGACTTGAATGATTGTATGAATACACAACTCTAAAAGATCTATGACAATACCACAACGTTATCACCTGTAACCCGTTTTTCTTCTCAATTGCTACATTCATATCACCAGAATTTTGGAATTTTGCTCATATTTTGAGCGACAAGTCACAGTGCATGATATTTTGCAAGGAAAGGGATTGGCAGCATTCATTCGTTTCGCATCACAAAAAGCTATGTATATATATTGGGACAGGGGCCCTCATTGAAAACACAGAAAGGAAACGCGAGGGGGAAAAAAGGAAGAAAAAGAAAAGAAAATGATGGGCCATGGTAGTATTGATGCCTTGTCATTGTGACAGCTTATGACGACTGAGGCGGAAATCGTGAAATAGTGAAATAGCAAAGAGGGAATGGGAAAAAGCAAATGAAAACAAAAGTGTTGACCGTCCAGTATTGCCTCCCGTTGAAAAATCAAAAGCCAAGATAGAACAATTTCCGCCAGTGTTAGATTGAATGACAATGAAAAATTGGTAAATAGGGCCGATAAAATGAATGACATCCATGAGCAGGTGATTCAAAGCCATATAATATATAGGCTGGTAGTGGAAATAAATGGGGTAGACATAAGGAGCCATCGGACGCCTCAATGGTCAAAATTCTTGAATCAAGCTGGTAACGTTCAGATTGGCTGACAGAATAGATGGATTTCGCCAACTAGTCCACTAGCAAGCTTCTCCTGGTGTTGATCCCTCCAGTCCATGAAGGCCAACTGCACCGCCTCGTCGCTGTCGATCGTGATGAAGTCTCCATCTTCATCCCTATATCTCAGCCTCACTGTATTATCGCCAATTGATTGATCCGTGAACCGCTTTAGTTTGGCATCAACTCTGTCTGTGAGTGAACGGAACATGATGTTCAGGGGAATGACTAATGTCACATAATTATCATTGAAATTAACCTTCGCCTTCAGCTGGGCAGGCATGGCTGCCTCCGAAGATGGTGTCTCCTGGTCGCTACCAGATGTGTATGACGACTGTGCCAGATTGGACGTCGGTGTCTGTGGTAATGGTGGCTGCTGAGACGATGAATAGTGACTAGACGTAGACTGGTGTGATGGTCTATTGGAGCTGAAATTTGGTGGGGACCCTGTGGGTGGTGTAATCGGCGCCCTGACGCCTGCAACGTGTGATGGTATGGGTGGAACAGGCACATTATCGACTGTTTGCATTGTATGAGCATGTGTGCCGTTGATGAGTCTGCGAGAATCATTACTGGCTAAGTTATTGTGAATATCGGGACTGCTGGCCGACCTAAATCTAGCCTGGGCTGCCGCCGGATATTGACTATGGCTCGCATATGCTGGTAGAGAGGGTCGCTGGGGCTTGCTTCCACTGGGGTAATGATTGGACCCATCTCTGGAATTGGTGCGGGGCATAGCAGGGGCCGTATGTCTATTGACTGTTTCCTCACCCAGCGTGGTTGTTGGTGTTCCCAGCTTTGAGTTGAAAAATGATGTCGACTGTGAGCTCCTGGTTGATGCCGTATCTGCTGGGGAGAAGTACGACATCATCGGCCTTTCACCTGGAGATAGAGAGGATGGGAATTGAGTATGTAAGGGCGGCACTTCAGGCATAGGAAATCTATGTCGATTGGAGCCACTCGCACTGCTTTGTGTCGCTGATCGTGCCCGGCTTCCCCCTGTTCCTGTAATTGAATTCCATAAGGCCAAGTCGGAGACACCTGTTTCATCGTCGTATGTCTGGTGGCTGCCATGATAGGATGGATGCAGGTATTGACTGCCGTTTCTGATTTGCAAAGACTCTGGCTCCGTGACAGATGGCGAGGCGAGACTGCCAGATGGTGTTGCTGAAGGAGGTGGAACAGGTTCTCTGGAAGCACGTAGCCGCTCAATGTCTTTGACCCATGTGCGCATGCTGTCTTCTGTAGGGAATTTTATTGTGAAGCTTCTTGCCACATCTGGATCTGCCGAGCTCCAGGCGAGCAAGACTTTATGTGAACCGACTGGAGATAGAGGCGTCAGTTTGGTACAATCCCAATAGGTCTGAAAGTGATGTTACGCACCAGGTCCATCGAGAATCTTCAGCACTCTAATATTCGCCAAATGCACTCTGCCTTTGATCTGATATTTTGCTTTCCCTCGCTGACTGGCGTTGGACTTTTCTTTGCTGATAAGCTTCGTTTTGGATTTGTTCGGCGCTATCTCTTTGAGGCAAAAGAGGACATGTTCGAAGAGGAAAAGGGTGAACTATGATTGGTTATGATACTTGAGTTAGCTAAGATTAGCTCTTCCCCTTTGTCTTCATGAGCAATTGTAGATTGAAGAAAACAATTCGCCATTCTCCGTCACACAATAGCAATAAGCTTGGTACATCAGACCCCAACTTATGATCAACCATGCCCAATACCGTGAGAAAAGCGAATAACAGAAGCCAAGAACGTGGAAAGAAGATGAAGAACCCTCGCCAATTCAATGGCGAAAGTGAGGTTAACATATGATGTTAAGCCCCCGGGATGAAAGTTGCAATCAGATAGCGAACAATCAGGAAGATTGTTCAGGGGTGACTATCGATGCAGGCAAGGCGAAGTCAATTATTGAGCATGGAAAGCTAATTCCAAACTCAAATATAAACTGTGACAACCCTTGACATCAGGAGACTGGAGAAAGTGAGATGTTCTTCATCAAATGCAATGGAATTGAGATTTGATCTGGCGTTGCCAAAGACCTGCCATCAGAAGTTGGGGAACCTTGCAAGTGAGCCAAGAAGGGCGCTGAGCCTGCGCTGGTTTTCCGGGTGGCCGATGCGGCAATTGAAGTAGATCTTATTGGAATTTCATTCCAGGGGTTTGCTCCATGATGCGAAGGTGCCGCATTATGGATATTTGTCAAGGGGGCGGGTGGGAAATGCGCACGCCTGTGTGGTTTGGGTTGGATAAAGGGCTTCCTAGAGGCAATCCTAGGGGTGATAGGGGGGGATGTCATAGCCCGTGCTGTTGACATCGATAAAGACCTGGGTTGGGTATTGCCAAGGACTCCACGAGGGACACTTGGGCGCAAAGGGGTAATAGGGGTAATCTCGGAGTTGTTGAGAACTTGAGATGGTTTCGTCATAGGAAAGGGAGACTGGACAGTCTTGTCTGATGGAGGTGAGTTATGCCTTCCATCAGATCCAAGGGTGACGGGTGCAGGGTCAAGTATGGTATAATTTTCTTTCGCGTCTTTCTGACTTGGCTTCTGTCCTGGCTGTTCGACCTCGCTTCTCCCAGCTGGCATTCTCTTTTTTGTAAGTGGCAATGGATTGAGTTCCTCCGCATTCACAGCTGGTTCAACACCGGCGAAAGTCAATGTTGTCTCCTTTCTCGCGCTCCGGGCTCTCCAAATTCTCCCCGATCCGATCAAACTGGGCCCATCCCTTTCTCTATGTTGCCAAAAAAGTGCAGTGTCAAAGTTGAAAAATGTAATACGAACCTCTCTATCATCTTTGCCACCTTCTCTGATGCAATGGAAACTGCCGTATCTGACTAGTTCACCGAGCGTTTCGGGTCTTAAGGCCTTCCAATCTTCGATTCTGGTGGAGAGATCAGTCACAGCAGCTTCGAGATGCTCTTTGTCGATAGCGTGATTAGCTTGATCAAGCACATCTTGGATCATGTCGATAGCGGCTTGAATATCTGCTTTTAGTTTCTCCTGTTCCGTTGTTTTCTGTAGTTCCTGTTTATTACCAAAGTTTTGTCACGTCAGCTCATTGCTGTATCGCACGCCTGAAGTGACATAAAATCAAGTCGGATGAGTCCCCTACTTTTAGCATTAATGGGTACTTAGTCAGCCGTTGGAATGGTTTGACGAAGAAACCATTTAAGGTTGACAATTGGGCGACCATCTGTTGCAAGTCGGCTGATTTGGGAGCAGCAACAATTTTATTCCATTCCTTGGTACACAGGGCATCGCAGGTAGTCTGATTGGCGATGAATGGCTCGTAGTCCTGAAAGCCTTCCCTGTGACTGAGAAACAGTTCACCCCAGTTCTGTTTTTCCTCTGATCGAGCATAGTGCTGTTCCATGCCGATTAAAAATTTCTGAGCGAAGTCGAGCAAGTGCGGGAGGTTAAGGAAGATTTGGTGGATAGTGTCACCGCTGATAGCACCACATTGTTCAAGCTCTTTCCGTAGTGCTTGTAGATTCTCCATATGCAGCACATAGTCGCGCTCAGTCTCTATCATTTCTTTGAGGATGTGTTGACGGCGGGTCAATTTGACCTGGCCAGCTTCTTTCACATGGTTTTCTGGCGAAGTTGAGGATTTGTATAGACGACCCTCGGCCTCTAGCATATCGAGGATTCTGTTGATGATTTTGATGACCTGCAATAATTGTAAGGAAGAAGCAGACAGGGGAGTTAGCCAAGAGGTATAACAGGGACAAAAATAGAGCATAGATGGTTGGCTGTAGATTGAGCCAATAAGACAATGCGGAGTGAGGCAGTAAGACATGACACAGACGGGGTGGAAAACAGGAAGAAGAGGCGTAGAACACAGGAATAGAAGGTAAGAGAGAGGGGAGGCAAACCTTGACGAAGCCGGTAGTGCTCTCGCTATACAGATCAGTGAGAAGGAAGCAGTCCTGCTGAGGGCAGCGAAAGTCACTCAACACGGCCTGCACGAACTTGAAGGCGGCCAGCTTGGGGCGTTTGGATTCGGCAATGTTGCCTTCGTCGAGGACGATGGGCTCTGGAGGGTTGGAGGCATTGTAGATAGTGACGAGGGGGTAGCCAGAGCGCAGACATTGCCAGACAGCAGCGACGGGATCATTTTCGCCATCCTCATTGGGAAGATCGATCTCAGCGAGATAAGGCTCGAATCCAGGGACCTCAGCAAGCCTCCTTTTCAGGTTCGCGCATGTCTGATAAAGAGATTCGCCGCCACGGCGGTTGATGATGTTGTCCTCAGCGACGACAGGGCCGCTACACGCAGCTGGAGAGTCCATGGCCGAGGAGACGACACGGAACGGCTGGAGGAAGAGTTATAGACAGAGGCAAGTCTCGTATAGGTGTTCTTGTAGCCGTTGAAGTTGGGATAATAGCGATATTGATAGCAATAGCAGTAGCAATAGCAGTGGCAGCAGTTATAGTGGTGAAAGGCGCCGAATGGTCCCGCCCGTAGAAGGGAGATAGAGCATGAGATTGGGGGGTTGAGAGGGGGGGGAGGGCGAAGAGGTGATGAAACGGAGAACAACAACTCTTGTCTGTCACTGTCAGTCTGTGGTAGTGAGGATATGAATATGAATATGAATATGAATATGAATATGAATATGAATATGGATCTTTAACAGTGAGTGTCTGTCTTGTTGGAGAGAATACTATTGTAATGGATGATGAAGTTGATGGATGAGATGTTACATACATATAATATTGATTAATTGGTTAACACGGGGTCCGCCGACGATATAAATATCAATATGAATATCAAGTATCAGATATCAAACCATCAACCATCAAGTAAACAAGACAAGAACAGACAGACAGCTATTAATTCATTCATCAGACATCCATTCGATCGTCCTGTCTTGCTCTCGTCTACTGCTTGCTCTGTTAAAGTCTCCAGCGACCACATTTACTCACTCATCCCAGGGGCATCTATACGATACTACGCACTGCCAGGAGCTGCCAGGAATCATCAACCGCGCGAATCAATGCAGCATGACTATGGATGTGGACGACACAATGCTGGGCTTGGACGGTGATGGCCGCGATGCATCTGGCGTCGTCGTCTACGACTATCCTTATCCATCGCCTCTTCCTGACTTTCTTGTGCCCTGGTCTAACGAGCAGAAAACTGGTCAGTCCAAGGTCCAATCTTCCATGACTCTTTGCGACGCAACTCCTCGTGGATGCATCTGCCAGAGCGCATGCTGACTTCTGAGTTACTGGCCTCTGTCTAGGTCTGGCCTATTCCATTCTCTCGAATATGGACACTCCTTCTCTCGCTGCAATGTTTGCGCGCTTCCGTCCTCGCTTTCGCATCGACCCATGCGCAAAGCTCCCTGCTGAGTTGATCGCGCTGGTCTTCTCCCATTTCGACACAGCTACTCTGCTTCAGTGCAGCCGGGTCAGCAAGTCCTGGCGCAGGAGGGCTCTTGACCCTTTTGTCTGGAAGAATTTGTATTTTTCTGAGGGCTGGCGCTTCAATTTTAATGCCGTGCGGCTGTTAGAGGAGGAATTGGCTAGCGGCACTCATCACCATAAAACACCCAATCACGATTCTGAACCCTTCATTGGATCGTCAATGGGGCTAGACAGCCCTTGGAATCCGCAGAATGAACGCATTGAGGCAGATGACGATGACGATAAAACCTCTCATCACAGCATCACAAACCACATCTCCCATCGCGATGGCTGCCCCTCGTCATCTTTTCTCGAACGATTTTCCCAACTCTCAACAAACGCTGCCTCCAGTCCCTCTTATATCTTTGACAAAAAGTCCCTCAGCATACATCTCAATTGGTACAAGCTCTACCAACTACGCTACGAACTCGAGCAGTCCTGGAAGAAAGGCCGATGTACTGGCTTCACACTGCCATCCCCAGACCACCCTGAAGAATCTCATAACGATTTCGTCTACGCCTTGCAGCAAGTCGGTAAATGGTTGGTCAGTGGTAGCAGAGATATGACTGTTGCCGTCTGGGATCTGGAGACCAAAAGACTGAGAGGTCGCCCCTTACGGGGTCATGAGCAGTCCGTCCTATGCCTCCAGTTCGATCCAGATCCAAGTCAAGACGTCATTATCTCAGGGGGTAGCGACAAGAAAGTCATTGTCTGGAAATTCTCAACTGGCGAAATGCTAACACGCATCAATGATGCACATGCCGACTCAGTGCTAAACCTTGCCTTTGATTCTCGTTATCTCATCACTTGCTCGAAAGATAAAACAATTAAGCTTTGGAATCGCACTACTCTTCGTGCGGGAGACCCTTTGGTTCCCAAACCCGCCAACACAGATAATGTCCGTCTTTCTCCTGCTCTAGCAGGTCTTCTTTCAGGGGAAGTCTCTCATATCGAACCCTACTCTCATCTTTTTACGCTACATGGACATACGTCCGCCGTGAATGCGATTCAACTTCGTGGTAACGAATGCACCTCTGCGTCTGGTGATCGCAGCATTCGCGTCTGGAACATTCGCACTGGGCAATGCCTGCGCACATACAATGGCCATACAAAAGGTATAGCCTGTGTCCAAACCGATGGGCGCACAATAATAAGCGGAAGCAATGACAGCACAATTCGAATCTTCAGCCGCAAAAAGGGAACCCAATTAGCTCGTCTTGGAGGTCATACTTCTCTAGTACGAACCGTACAAGGCTACATCCCTGACGCCGACGGTGAAGACAAAAATGGAAGACCAAAAACCGGAAGGGATGGCCTTGATAGAAGCAATGGAGACAGCCAAGATGAATCAAGTAATGAAGAATTCACAGATACGCTTTCAGATTACTACATGGATGTAGCTGCTGATGTTGCACCGACTGCTTTCAGCAATCCTGGCCCCACGCAGCAACGAAGACGCAAAAGGTCGATCTCTTCCTCGTCTGTCAGTGGTGCTGCTGCCAAGTACGCGCGCATAGTATCTGGCTCCTACGATGGATCCATTCGCATCTGGAATCGCAATAAGAAGCAACAGTGGACTCGTGCCCTTTCATTCACTGTCAACTCCATACTGAGGAATAAAGGAGGTCAGCTTGTGAAACAGGACTCAGGGTCCGCTTTGGATCGTGAGCGGGTGTTCAAGGTGCAATTTGACGTGCAAAGGCTCATAGTCGGCAGCCAAAACCCTACTATTGCTGGGCTTGAGTTCGGGATTAGAAAGCACGAGCCGGAGGTTTATGGTTTTTTTGAGTTATGAGGACAGGAAGGAGGCCCTCTGGAATTGCATATTACTTACATCGTGCTATTTGAAGCATCTGCACATACTTATTAATGATGACACCGGCAACGAGCTTAATGACTATACACCCCTTTCTAATGAAACTGCCTTTTTGTGGCATCCCTTTATCTCTGCAAGGCCAAATATTTCTTGTAGATCGTGTACTCCCCGCAGATGATTCTACTTACTTATAACGAAGCAAGAGTAACAGAAAGTTTTGAAATCCTTTGGACTGAATATACAATATGAAATCATGACAGATAGTATGGAGTTATGTAGTCCCTTTTCACCACCTTACCTTTGCGTCAATCCAACCATCACACCGGAATTTTGATCCTCACTGTCAGGTACCAGTCTGTATATCTGTGGCTGGCTTCCCCTTCTCAATGATTGAATCAAAATTTCTAGCCGCTTCCTCTCTTCCTGTTCAAGTTTGAGAATTCTCAAGTTCTCCTGTCGGCTTTCTCTCATGATCCTTTTGAATTCCTCCTTGAGTACCCTGATCGATATCTGCTGTTTGAGCGCTGCGTGCTCTCCGCCTTCCCCAGTGGTTATCTCTTCTAGTTGCTTCTCATTGAGCTGTGCTTCAAGTTTGTCACATTTCTCTCGAAGCTGATCAATCATCTTATCCAGATGTTCCCTCTCCCTTTCAAACTCAATACTGGCTTTGACAAGCTCTTCATGATCACCAATTGTATCGCGCAGTTCAGACTCCATCATCTGGATATGTTGTCGCAAATCAGTCGTGGAAACCGAATCGGACGCTAGTATAGTGGACGAGAAATCAATAACTTCGCGGGCCCGTGAGAGGGTTGAATCTTCCCCACCCGTATCTGTCCGTCGTTTGATAGGATTGCTTCGTGCTGTAGAAATCATCGGGCCAGCTGCGGATACTTCAGCTTCCAATTGGGATATTTTGGCATCTGACTCGGCCAACCGAGCACGTAGCACCTCCATTTCTTCTGAAGTCGCTTGATCAGCGATTTGCTCAGATTGAGTCCTAAGTTCCTCAATTTCTCGGTCTTTGGATATCAAGCACTGGTTGAGATGGTCAAGCTGAGTACGAAGTGCTATCACCTCTTGCTGCACATCGGTCAGAGTAGTCTCTGCTGTTGTCCTTGCTTGACGAAGGGCTTCAATCTCAGCTTTGCTTGCCATTGCGAGCTCTTCTGCTGTTGCAAGGGCCTGCTCGTGTTCCATAATAGCCCTTTCAAGCTCGGTGAGTTTCTCAGAGTAGGCCTTCAATCCAGCTTCTTTATGGGTCAACTGTCTTTCAGAATCCTCAATTGATTCACGTAAATCGCGAAGCTCCTCATCCTTCGCTAATTGATCCTCGCTGTTTTCGGACGAGTCTATCTTGTTCGCCAGTTCCGGTGTCAGTCTTTCGAGTTTTTCGACACAGGCCGCTAGTTGCTCTGCTTTGTCTATCAACTCTTTGTGCATCATTGCGTTTTCTGCTGTCAATCTGTCCATCTCATTTTGAGTGTCAATTGATTGCCGAACAAACTCGTCAAGGGCTTGCTTGTGCTGGGTTATCTCTTCTTCTTTCAACGTGATTTGTTCTTCCAAGCTGATTCTAGCTTCGCGGTGCGTATCTGACTCAAATTCTTTGGCGTCCAATTCGTTCTGTAATTTTTCCGCGGCCTCCTTTTGGAGAACAAGCTCTGATCGGATTGCTTCAAGCTCCTCTATATGCTTAGATATATTGGAGGGTCCTTCTGGTTCGTTTGATTTGTTGTTGTCACCTTCAGCCGCATTGGAAGGATCCTGTGGGTTCTCCCTTGTATTTTGGGTTTCTTTCTCTTGATGCGCCTTGATTATTCTCGCCTGAGTCTCAATCTCCTCTTCAAATTGAGCGATCCGCTCCTGTGCAGCATTGACCTCCCCTTTCGCAACCTCCAGCTCATTCTCGAACATAGCTATCTCTTCCTGCAAATCCGCGATGAACTCATCCTTCTCAGCATCTGACTTCTCATTGAGCTCTCTTTGCTGTTGAATCTGCCGGGTTAAGATGGCCTTCTGCTCTGATAAATTCGCCACGTGCCTCTCAAGTTGCTCGAGTGTAAAATTCAAGTCAGTGGCAGGTTGGTTCGACGACAACTCTCGTTGCTTCACGGCTGGCGAAGAGGTTGCGTTGTTCAATATCTCGTTGATACGTGTGTTGGTCGATGTAATAATTTGCTCACTTGGGCCACTCAATGCACCTATGCCCGCGCCTGCGCCTATACCGTCACTCTTAGGTATCGACTTAATGCTTTTCTCGAGGTAGGAAAGGTGGGAGTCGATATTTGCTGTATCTTCCGGTGGCGTAAGCAAGCCAGACCCAACACCTGACTCATGTAGTACCTCATGAATACTGTGGGACAAAGCTCTCAGCCTTTCTTCAGTGTCTTTGATGGTACCGTGGCTAATAGCATCCTCACTGCTGTCATCACTGGCATCGTCCGGTCTGTCTTCGTGATCTATGCTGGCAACATCAAGAATATCCGCCTCTTTGTACAGGCTCCCCTCATTGAAGTCATTCGCCATAGACTCAGGAGTCATATTCCCGCCTAGCCTGTGCCGGTGGCGGTGATTGTCCAGTGAAGAACCACCGTAGTGGTTCGCACGACTATTCTGCAGACCATCCCCGTTGTAAGTCAATTGTAGAACTCCAGCGGTATGTTCCAACAACCGTTGCCTGAGTCGAAGGTTCTCTGCCTCCTCCCTTGTGATCTTCTCGGTGATTTCGCGAGCTTTGTTCGAGGTATTCGCTGGCTCGGTGTTTGTTGATTTTCGAGACCGGCCAGGGCCTATAGAGGACTCGTCATACTTTGCGGAAGAGCTTGACGAGTCAGGGCGGGAGTCCTCTACACTCGACCCCCCACTCGACGGTAGGCGATTGAGCGATGAAGCTGCTTCTTGAAGCTTTGTCTCGAGAATGAGTTTCCGTTTCAGTGCGCTCAGCCTACTAGTAGACATCTGCAACTCCTTCTTCAGCTCCTCGAGTTCTTCATAAGCGAGAATATCGTAGTTTGCGCTATCAGCAATGGCTGTCTCGACAAGCAAGTGCATCGCCACGGGGTCATTGACGTTCAGCACGACGGAGTCCCGCCGTTTTCTGGTTGCATCAGACTACATGTGGTGCGATATGTTAGTTTTCGTTATATTATGCAAGAGTTCAATTGCAGGAGTTCCCATACCATATTGCTATTCATTCTTGAGTGCTGTGTCGAATCAGCTGCATCACGGAAACCGTGTATAATGCCCTTGGACAGCGGAGGAGTTGTTGCTTGAGTTGGCGCAAAAGATTCAGCGTATGATGAGCGGCTTGAAGCCAGGCTTGGAACGTCGCCCATGGCCTTTGAAGACTGAGCAATGGAATGACTGCGCCGGCACTGATAAATAAAACAGTTGGAACCTCAGTGTTTACGACACAGATTCCGGTTTCTCCAAAGCCAGAAATTCCCGTTCACCCCTCCTCTCTCCCTTCTCCTTGGTCTCCTTGGTCTCTTCGTCCCTATGCTTCTCCGTGCTCTGCTTGTACTGTGCTCTTTTGCCTTTCGGTCTAACAAGTGCCACAGATACAGAGTGGTCCAACAAACCCAATTTTTTCAGGCACCGTTTGATGTAGCCGAAGAGGAGAATGGGAAGGATGGAGAAGAGATATGAGGTGGGCTGGGGAAGAGGAAGAGAAAGAGTGAGATATGAACGATGAAATGAACACGGTAGACTCTGTCTGTCTATGGATGGTTGTTCTTTAATTTTCCTTTGCAGTAGGTGGT
>AZGZ01000011.1:330521-341269 GCA_001636715.1 Ascosphaera apis ARSEF 7405 | reverse complement strand
AATGATGATGATGATGATGATGATAACCTGCAATGGCCGACTATCGAATCAAATCAAATCATCGCTGTTGTTGCTGATGCACGTCCAACTGGTTGGACTGGCTAATCTAGCTGAATGGCTGACTGGTCTCAATGACGATGACTCTCTATACGCATGGAACAGCCAGTCAGTCAGTCAGACACCAACGATACGGATGGCGTGTGTGTGGCCAGCCCCAGATGAAGATTAGATTCCCTGACCAGGAGCCGAGTCTTCAATGAAGGCGGATGTTTCAGAATGAGTTCGATGGCGGTAATACGCCTCAGCCAACTCTCATACGGTCAAACACTTAATATCAACTTGGTCTCTTCTCCCTTGGCTCAAATCAGGGGAGATTTTCTCCTGCTTTGTGATCCATCCAGACCGTGGTTTCTTTCACACCAACTTGCTTCGGGGGTCGACCTTCTGTTATGGCATAGCCACACCCTGTGTACGAGCACGCATCATGAGCAGACCAAAGAGGGCCCCGTGCGCAGTGTTATTGCGGGATGCTCTTTAGACGACTTGACTCCCTTTGCTTCCCTCTGTCTCCTCTATTGAAGCCTTTGATGAATCGAATTCTCTGAAGTCGGCGCAAAGAGGGTACAGCACAGCCCGTTACTGGCCTTGAGACATTGTGACTTTTGCACCAAAAAAGGCAGGCCACTATGTACGTGTTGCTTCTCTCCAGCCCAATTCAAGTGAAGCCATCGTGCTTCAGGGTACGAAAGAAGTTGGAAGTGCTTTATTGTGCAGGACCGTTAGTACATACATACAGTACTTCATTTTACGATCTTGCAGCTGATGCAGGTCAAATGGTATCACAATCAATGTCCTTCTAGCAGGTTGTATTGAAGAAAGTCCAACGGGTTTGGTCAATTGAGCTTGATGAAGAACCCCATGCATCATTGATATCGGGTCAATTCAAATCACCAGGTACAGTATTGTACCTTATCAATGTCACGCATTTTCTGGAGCCGTCCATCAATAGTTTGTTCTGGCAACGATACAAAGGTTGTGGTAGAAAGTTAGATGTGACGAAGATGAAGACGAAGACGAAGACCATCTTCCATGGAGACATTGGCCTAATTCTTGATATGTATGGATGTATCATTGCAGACAGCATGGTAATATCACTCAATGGGTTAATGATGCTCAGTATGAAGCATGAGACAAGGCCAAATAACCACCATGAAATTCCTGTTGCCATACACTCAATCAACTGCTCTGGTGACTCGTTGTGTATATGGCAAGAGCATCTGCTGACACCGACGACAGTGAGTATGGCGTGCTGGACGACAAGATGAGCTTCTCCCTTTTGACCCCGAGCATGCTGGAGAAGCAGAATCCATATATTGTCTTCAAGTGAAGTGTTAGAGCACAGCCAGAGCGCCTCACCAAGTTCCAAGTTCCAAGTCCCAAGAATGTCAATGCTCAAAGATATTGCTTCAGATCCAGCCGTCAGTGATCTCCTAGATGATGCAGACAGAGCAGGCGAAGGCGCAGAAGACTTCGATCCCAGCGCTCCCTTGACCTGGGAAATGACTCAAAACTTTCATATTTTACTCAGTGATGGGACATACTGGACAGTACACTCTGAGCAGACACCTATCCCAGCGAAGGAGTTGCAGGCTGTACTGGCAAGGGAGAACAAGCCGTTGCTTGGGTACTGGAGCTTGAAGCAACTCATAAGAGCGGACATAGTTGAGGACGCTGAGGATGTCCTCATTGCAGAATTGTCAAGCGAAGGTGCTCAGGCACATGAGAGGAGAGAGGATTGAGTGACTATCCAACGCCATACCTCCGTCGTATCGACCGTGTGCAAGTATGCACTGCTTGCAGTTTGCTACGAGAGTAGCTTGTTATCGCTGCATTGGCGCATGATGGCATGAAGCAAATCAAAAAACCTATATGCAGAGAAGCAGCATGCTCGACCTGATAAATTGCACTGATATCCATGTCGATAGCAATATCTATAGTATGTGAAACCGTGCTTGTTGAGACAGACAGTACGATGAACGTGTGCCCATATCAAAATGCCAGCCCGCAACCAACCACAATTTATGATGCCGCGAATACCTTCACTGTAGCTTCATCTAATCCTTAACGACGATCAATTCTCTAGTCAAGATCACATAGAACGCAGTTAGGCAAGGTAGATCATGAAGTACAGTATGTAAAGCTGAGCTGAAGTGAAACTCTCGGTTATATGTGGGCCAAACGGCTTTCCCTGTGGGTTGGGTGGATAAGCCGCGCAGACACATTTAAAAGGAAACATATTTTTCTGACGGTCCAAGGTACCGATAGCTTTCTCCTTCAAGCCCTTTGCAAAAGCCTAGTCTTTTGCTCTGGAGGCTTTGCTGACGACGGAGACGGTGGACGCGATGGGACGAGTTGCTCCTTGAAGGCGCCATGCCGCACTCTGCCAATCTTCGTTTATCTACGGAGTCCAATCTTATGACCAATTTCACCAGCTTGCAATACCTGAACGCTTGACTGGGCTGGATATCATGTATCCCAAGAGAAAGCCTGGATCCATCCAAGCGAACAGCGACTTGCCAAGGCGGGTGAAATCACTGGCCCTGTTGTCTGGTTGAAGTACAAACGGTGACGACGTCGCATCGACTGTACCGCAAGACGAACCGGATGCCAGGCAAGCTAATCCCGCCCTCGAGTGCCTTTCCCCTCAGTGGATTTAGGTGAACGCGTCTTACAACCATACATGTGTCGGGCATTCCCATAATGCGTCCGTTTCATCTCAAAAAAGCAGTCGGTCCGATCATGTTGCAGAACGCCTTTCATCTGCACATTGTCACGGAAAGTCTGGAGATAATGCGCCGCATAAGATGGAAATGAATAGATCGGCACATGACGGTTTGGCGGGGGGAAAGACATGCTTATATGGAGCACAAGAGTCGCGAGAATGTTTTAAGGATTGGGAGAGAAGGGCGATCCTGGATCTTCATATGCCCCATGTTCTCCTCTGCCCTCCAGAGACAGGCCCCTTTATAGATTTGTGAAGATTTTTCCACATGGAAGGCAGCAAAGTACATATGCTTTGCGCTATTCTCATTAAGGTTTTCTGAGTCCCCGGATTGACTACGCAGCTTGAAGCTCTCCACTGGAACCAATACGTCCGCTACCAGTGATCTACATACTGTTTCCTCGACTAGCAACGGTCTTTTGCTCAATTTGATGCAACCTAGCCTCTCGGAGGCAGCTTAGAGGGCTCAGAAAAGCCTTTTTTGCTGGGCTTGACTGCTCAGCTCGATGTCCTTATTTACGCTCTCTCCTCCGACTTAATTATACTTATTCTTGCAATTTTCGTCTTCTGGTTCTACTACGCCTGAGACAAATATCTATGTGCAAGAAATACGAATAAGAATAAGAAAAAAGTCGACGAGGGCCCGCCTTAACGTGACCTTTTCAAGATAATAGCCCATCTTGTCACGAATATCAAAGGCCCTCTCGCTACCGGCGAGAGTTCTTAACATAAGGAAAATGGGCTCAGACGAGAGTCAACCCCCATTTCTCCCACGAGTGGTGAGCAGGGGGCTTGAGAAAAATCCCAAAGCCTCCTCCGAGTCTCACCAGCTTGCCTGTCGCGATGATGAGCCAACTATCCAGGCAGGCACTGTTGAGTATAAGGTCTATAAGAGGAGGTTCATAGGCTTTACTGCTTTGATTTTGCTGAATATCGTTGGCAGCTGGGATGTACGTTGTGCCCCCTTTTCTCCATCTCTGATGTCCACCCAATGCATCTAGCTATAAGTGGGCCTCCTGTCAAGGAGAAGTCTATCATAATGGCAATGGCTGACAGAACTTATCATTGTAGTGGCTCACCTTTGCAGCCTTGTCGGATACCTCTGCCGAATATTTCAAGACATCAGAAACAAATGTGAACTGGTTATGTACAGTTTTCCTCTTTGCCTTTGCTGCCTTCACACCGTGAGTTCCCCCCTGTGGACGGTTTATCTGATAAGCGTGTTGACTGACATCGTTTTCTCTTATTTTTTTCAGAGTCGTGGTCTGGTGTATGGATAGATGGGGGCCAAAACACTCCATTGTTGCCTCTGCGGTGCTTCTCATCGTTGGGAATTGGATACGATATCTGGGGACCAGGATCAATATATTCGGAATAGTTATGCTAGGCCAGATTTTGATAGGCTTCTCGCAGCCTTTCTTCTTAAGCATACCTACCAAGTACAGCGATATGTGGTTCTCAGAGAGGGGCAGAACCTCAGCCACGGCTGTAGTCTCCCTCGCGAATCCACTAGGAGGCGCTTTAGGCGAATTGATTGATCCTGCTCTTGCAGATAAAGCACACCAGGTCCCCAATATGGTGCTTTATGTCTCTATCATTGTGAGTCTGCTATTCCATCGATCGAGGGCCATATGACATTGTTGACTCACATGTTTGAAACAGTCTACTATACTAGCTGCCCCGTCATTTTTCATTCCTGCTCGACCCCCTACACCACCTACTCCCATCGTCGCACAAGAGAAACTTCCACTAGTGCAGTCTTTGAAGATTCTCTCAAAATCTTTCGAGTTCTGGGTTATATGGTGCGCTTTCTCAGTATATGTCGGCCTTTTCAACGCTTTTTCATCAGTCATCAATTCAGTGTTTGAACCGCACGGCTTCTCCGAAGATGAATCCGGCATTGCTGGGGCTGCTCTAATTTTTGCTGGTTTAGCCGGTGCAGCTGTGATATCCCCTATCACAGATCGCTACAAGCATTACTTAATAACGGTGAAGATTCTGGTGCCCATAATCGCTGGATCATACCTCGGTATGGTCTGGGCCCCTGACTGTGCGAACGTCGCAGCACCATACATCATCTGCGCCCTAACTGGAGCTTCGTCAATTGCGACACTCCCCGTCATCCTCGAATATACTGTTGAGATCACATATCCCATTCCACCCGAGGTTTCGAGTACACTCTGCTGGATGGGGGGACAGATCATGGGTGCTATCATCATCGTCATCGACGACGCACTCAAGGCTCCAAAGTCGGCCAATCCGCCAGAGAACATGACTAAGTCATTAATTTTCCAGGCTTCCATCGCTGGTGCATTGGTGCCATTCCCCTTGATGCTCGGCATGTTTGGGCGAGGATCTAAGTTAAAGAACAGGCGGAGTGACGCAGAGCAATTAGCTCACGCGTCACAGCCGCAGAAGGCCGATGATATCGAAGCCAGCGTACAGTCGGCTTAATGCATCCTCTTATCATTTTTCAGTGCCTCGTTTCTCGTCCTGGGCAAGATTACTGCAGCATTTCTGTTTAGGGGTGCTCTGACCTTTTATTGCTTTTTCCTGTTCTTTTCCACGCATCCCTCGCCTTTTTCTACTTTTATTTTGTTGCAATTCTGCGTGAGCGACATTTGCATGTTATATTCTGTTTTTCGTTCTTGTACAGTCATACTGCAGAGCATGCACGTCCCTATTCAGAGCAGAACATCTTCTCATATCGCATGGTCAATCTTTTAATTTCGCCAACTGACCTTCCTGAAGCCCAGAAAGGAGTGGCTCGTGGGGTTTGTTCGTCAATGGGAGGATGGAGGAAAATGGTCACTATAGAGTGAAGTCGTGTTATCTCCCTGACAAAGAGTTCAGATATGCCATGCATGTATGTATATGTCTTACCATTTACGAAGATTGTGATATCTCCTATTTTTCTGAAGTCCTTACAATATCATCAATGCCTGCTTGATGTATGCCACCTAAGCAATCATTGGGGCCACTGAGAGTTGATTGAGTATTGAGATAGCCATCATGCAACAGGTAAAAAGAGAACTTGAACGAGCTTCACGGATAAGGATAGTGATTATGGAAGAAATCTTCAGGAACCGTCAATTATTCACAAGAAGTAACACAAGAATAACAAGGAAGAGAAAAAAGTAAATGGCAAGCAGGTAAGGGATTCATATACAGCACAGGGAGGCGCAAGAATTTTTGAGCCATCATGGGGACCCGGTCACAGGTTAAGCTCAGTTTGGACAGACAAATCGACGAATGTCTCGCACATTGTTGTTTTGATATGGCATGTCGGTATCGATATACGTCATGCATATTATTGATAACGCATATAGACGTAGAAAGTCTGCAGTCGTTTATTTCAATTGAGCCCAGAGCTTGGGAGCGGCGCACTGGGTGGCACAGTGTGTAAGATGGAAGACTATCAGGATTAGGAAAGAAACCTTGTCAGCGAATGGTGAATCGTATATAGCCATCAAGAAGTCAAAGACAACCGATAGAAGGAAAACAGCAGTGTAATATGCGACTTACACTCCTCGACACAGTCCTCATTAGGGCCCTTGTTGTCGGAATCTTCCGCGGCAGCAGTGACGCGGGCAACGCACTCATCGTAATGATGCTTAGCGGGAGCACATTGGGGGGAGTTGGCGCACTCTGCAATTGGTAAATCACAGTCAGTCAGAAAACATGTCCTTTCAACGGCGTATAATTTGTATTGTATGGCATAGCGTGGCGTGGCACGGCAAAGTGATCGCGCAAAGTCACTGCTCCAGGCAACTGATTGCCGGACCGCGGCAGAGGCATTGAATGTAGTAAAGTCGAAGCAACGACTTCTGCGACCATTTGCGATCATTGAAATTTGCATTCGAGAACCCAAGCATCATTGCACTTGGGGCAGCGGCCATCAATGCATCGTCAATTGCCGAAAACCGATCACCACAGCCAGATTGTCGCCAAAACATCAACCCCAGTCAGGGAATCAACCGTCCGTACCTTCTTCAAGTTTTGGCTTGATATCTTCAGGCTCTTCCTCTTCCTCCTCCTCCTCCTCCTCCTCTTCTTCTTCTTCCTCTTCTTCACCACCCTCCTCCTCCTCCTTCTCCTCCTCAGCAGGCTTCTCCTCTTCCTTCTCCTCCTCCTTCTCGTCAGACTCCGGCTGCTCCGCTGCGTCCGATGACTCCTCGTTCTCCTCAGGCGCAGGGGCCTCAGCGTAAGCCTCGGGCAAGCCGAATGAGTACGAGCTCACGATATCGGAGAAGTAATCGACGATGCCCATTTTGAAGTGTGAGTTGGGGGAATTGGCGAACGGCAAAATGACAAATGGCTCAATAGGGATTTGGAATTGCCGCGACTGAAGTGAGCGAGGGGCAAAGCAAGCAATTGGCGAGGAAATCGAATTGAGACCGATCTGACAAGCAAAAAAGAAGCTGGATGATGTCCTTGAGAAGATGATTTGTCTGAGATGCGGTGCGATGCGAGCGGGTGGGTGGATATGAGGCAGGCAGATTCGGCTCCCGAGTTGCGGTTTTTCCTTTTGGTTGTTCGGCGGAGGACGTTGTGGTTCCCGGCTGTGGTTTTTTTCTTCCTCTCTTTACTTCACAACTACATACATACATGGAATTGAGGAATGTCTACTGTCATCTATCTCTCTCATATGAATCTCCTTCTAATGCGCTCTGCTTTTACAAGACAAATATCAGTCTCACCCTTTCTTCTCTACC
Source organism: Ascosphaera apis ARSEF 7405 (assembly GCA_001636715.1). Lineage (NCBI taxonomy): Eukaryota > Fungi > Ascomycota > Eurotiomycetes > Onygenales > Ascosphaeraceae > Ascosphaera > Ascosphaera apis. Next base: position 333,772 of record AZGZ01000011.1, on the reverse strand, counting down.
ATCGTGCATCTCAATTCTCCTTCTATCATCTTTTGCGCATTGTGAGCACCGATAAATGACTAATCAGGAACAACGCGGAATTATGCGGAATCCGATTGGCTGAGTAGCTTGCACGTGATATCAATCTTATCTTATCTAATCTAATCTTGATCTAATCTGATCGTCGAGGTAGTCATGGTTGAACGTTCTTGCATCGTCAAAAGACAAGGCATCAGCAATTGATGGATGAACGGAGGTATGAGAAGGCTAAACGGTATATGTGACGCCCAGAAAAATAATAATTAGGATATATCGTAAGACACGCCATTAGACCATGCAGCAACAAAAATTATCAATGCAGAAAAAACCTATTCCTACTGCTCCTTTAATACTCCTGCTCCTGCTCCTGCTCTCATATACTCCTGTTCTTATTCCTGCGCCTTCTGATCTGCATGTTCATCTCCTTGCCCATGATGCCCTAGATCCACAGGCTCTCTGCCCATTTGTGCCTCTTCATATCCGGGGGGCGGGCCGTCTGGCGGTGTAAACTGTTGCTCCGATTGCTGTGTTTGATCCTGTCTCTGTCCCTGATCTTGCTGCACTTCTTCACCCTCCCTATCGCCCGATGTTCTTGTATACGGCGGACTAGAAACCGGCATTGTCGTAACAGCTCCCGAGTCATCGTAAGCAGGCGCCTCTGCAGGCGTCCATGCATGCTGAACGTATGGCATCGGCGGCACATTCATACCCAACCCATCCCCTTCCTCATAAGCCGGCAAGGGATCCATATTGACAGCTGCGAAATTGACATTCGCCCCACCGCCTCCCGCGCCTCCTGCGCCTATTGCTATATCGCGTGGAGAGTGTCCTGATTCCTCGATGATCTGTAACAGTCGTTCTTTGATTGTTTCAAAGTCTGTATGGAAGTCGAAGGCGCCGCCGTCTTTGAATGTGAGTTTTAGGGTTGGTGGTGATGACATTTCCGGTAGACTGCCGCCTGCGACGGGCTCGATGGTTGCGTTCCAGACGTTGGGCCCGAAGAAGGGCGCGGCGACGTGTGTGTCCATTACATTGAGCAATGGTACTGAGAAGGATTGGAATTGAGGTGTGGGATTTGCGGGGAGGTAGACGATCTGGTAAAAGATATCTCAATCTTAGTTTTGAGTTTCGGTTGTGATTGTGATTGAGGGAGAAATTTAAACACCCACTCACCCGTTGATTTGTTAGATATGCTGTGCCCTGAGAGCTCTCTAAGCAGAACTCCTCCTTCCCTTTCTTCGTCGTACCGCATTGGAGGACGAAGGATGTTCGCCGCGGTGAAACTCGAATGATCAGTTCGTCAGGGAGACGGACGAAGCCGTCTGTTTCGTTGAGCATTACCCAGCTGGCGATAAGAAGAGTACATGGTCAGCTATATGTAGACACCTTTATTGCTGAAGCTGTTCGCCAATTCAAGGCCCCTGGTGCGGGAATAATCGGATGCAAGGGACGGCAGGTTGAGCGGATGGACTGGTCGTGTTTTGATCTATAGGAACAGGCTGACAAGTGGCCGAAGGAGAACACGCAAGGACTTACTTGATCGACATGATGGTGGGATTGTGCAGAGCCACAATAAGCGTAACAAGTTCAGTCAAGTTTGGAACTCCTCAAATGTCTTGAATGTCTCGAACTTGGGGTGTTTGTGAGTAAATGCCGTATCTTCCTTCTCTGCCACCTGCGTATGATGTCTGTCTGTCTGCCTGCCTGGGTTCGGGCGCTGGGTTGAGCGAGAGAAAAGTGCAGAGTTGCCCCAATGATATATGCAGAGACGGAGTGCGACGATTGATAGAGGAAGCAAAGAAGTCTGCAATCAGGGTGATGCGGGGCAAGGAAAGTGGATCGATCGAAAAAAGACGCAGAACGCACGACGCACGACGATCGATATTGAAAGTGAAGCCGTGCCAGTGATGGATTGGAGGCAGGCTATGTATGTAGCTGAATGCTTTGAATGCTCCCTAGTTGCGTCTTGCGTTTTATTTTCCTTTACTTTGAAGCTGCTTAGGATGTCTGCCTGTCAATTCGGCTATCTCAGTCGATGAACTTCGTTTGCGTTCGTTCTCTCGGGTGCTTTGTTATGAGTAGTCGTGAGTTCACGTAGCATTTCACTTTTGCCTTTCTCTCTGTGCTGCTTTTCCTTGCCGCCACAGATGGAAATGGAGAAGGAAGAGAGAAGGGCGAAGACCGAGTGGGTGGCCGTGGACGTTACAAGCGATTGGCAGCCGTTCCCAGGGTTTAAACGACCTAGGCAAGGCAAGGCAAGGCGATGGGCGTGACGTAGTGGACAAGAAAGACCCGCCCGAGATAGTCAGACATCCCCTTCATGGTTTTTGACATCCCCTTGTCGCAACTTATTGCTGAAAAGGGTTTAGTCCTCTTTATGCAGCATAAGTTCAACAGTAATCCATCACCAACCGAGTCAACCTCACAATGTATGAGGAGCGCATACAAACCAGGATTGCGTCCTAGGGAAGGGGGCGCAAATTTGCATCCTACAGAAGAGAGCGCATAATGAGGGATGTAACGCATACTCTCAGCGCACATCTCAGTGCACATTTCGCACACTTTCTCTATTACTCTGTAGGGGCTAGGGGCTGAAGTGGTGTTTGACAGCGATGTAGCTGCGCTGTTCAATTTATGCGAAAGGTGTACAACATAGAGCGCTCAGATACCGCTCAATGCGGTAAGTTGTGCATAAGAGCATGAATCATCGGTTGCATCACTTTATGTTTGCTACAAGCTAAACTCTTTTAGGCAATACATCTCGCCAGGGGGTGTCAAAAACTATAGAGGGGATGTCTGACTATCCCGGGCGAGAAAGACCGTGCAATACATGTGTATCACTAAACTATTAACGCCCAGCAGAGTGCAAAGAGTGCAAAAGTAACGAAGAGTATTTCTACAGTATGTTCCTGTTACATTCTATAGTACGTTACTTCATTGACACCGTAGTACAGTATAGCGTGCAATCATACTACGCAAGGAAGACGCTGTAGTTGCACTAACGCTCTATGTACTGCAATGACCCTTATCAACAACCTCCACTGGCCCCTTTTGCTGTGCCTTTACTTACTTCCATTATTCTAGTCTCTCTCTCTCTCTCTCTCTTCTTTTCCTTCTTCACATCCTTCTCCAGTCTCATCCTTCTTCAGCGCTGCTGCTTGATTGCTGTCATGTATTATATGCAGCTATGATCTATGTATAGAAGCAGAGTTCAATACTGTCCAATCAGAAAG
>AZGZ01000011.1:312551-324421 GCA_001636715.1 Ascosphaera apis ARSEF 7405 | reverse complement strand
TTTTTTTTTTTCTTTTTGATTACTGTTTTCTTTTAAGTTTGTGTTGTCATTACATTGAGTTCCATTTGGCGTCGACGTCATCTGATGCTTTACTATCTAATAATTAGCGGACCTGACCTATCTCGATTGATTGACTAATGGTAGGCAACTGTCCGTTGCATGCGTTGGACGGGGCATGGGATCTTCACTCTCAGGATATGTTCTCTTGAACTGAACTAGATTGAACTCTCCCTCTGAGTCGGTGTCGTTTGGGCATTTCTTGTTGTCCTCTTTCTCGTGTTTGGAAATCAGTTCTTTTTTCTCGTCTCTTGTTTTTATGGCCTTGCGCCTGTCGTCAACCTGCTTTATTTTCTTATCGTTATGACTCTCCGATTTAATAATCATTGGCTATATCTCGATGTCTCCATTCTTTTATATTTCACATCATCTCCTGTCCTCTTTCTGCATCATCTGACGAGTCACGAGTCCATGCCTCATCATAAGCCTCTCCCATATCTCTTGACTACTTGTTTAATACTACTCTCTAGTGATCTATATAATATTATCAACGTCCTTGTATCTCTATACCTGTTTGAACAGTGATGTTACATAAATTGACAGCTATGAGCTTGACAAGGGCACATGCTGTTGCCTCGCCTATATAAGCCGTACTGTAACTGTTCCATACAGCATGTAAGCTGGACCGACACTAAGTCAGCTGCAGAGCCGCCGAGAGTGATCGATCTCAGGGGTAATTCATCTTTAGGGGTGAAAACACCAAGAATAAGATAGCATGCGTCTACTGACATGTCAACAACGAAAATTCAGCTCAAGTAAATCATTGAAAACCTTAGGTGACTCAGTCTTCGCCCATCGTAGAGTCAAGCATGGCCTTGATCAATTAAGTGGAATGGACCTCACATATTTTCAGAGATCACGAAGACCTACACACATGATATGCTCAAAACCTATGATTTAACGACAGCATCCTGCGATTGGCACTGCAATATAATGTGGGCCAGATAATACTGATTCATAAATAGTGCCAGGCTGCAATCACGTAAAATTCATGATGATCTTTGGTATATACAGATTCAGTAAACTGCAATGTTGTGCCTAGCGTCAATGCTTTTGTTTGGGGGAAACTCATGCTATTGTAGGGCGTTGAGGTCAGCATTTAAAGGGAGATGGCAATGAAATATACGACCATGCGAGTGAAGATTTTAGCAGGGAAAGGAAAGGTGCATAGCCTCTCCCTTTACTCGGCCTTCAACTTGCGGAAGAAGTCCATAACGCTAGTGAAGACGACGAGCAAGATACCGCCACCAGGACCAAGACGAAGAACCTTAGGAATGAAACCCTTGTAAAGCGCACCGAAGCCCTCCTCCTTCATGACAGTGCCCAATGCAGGCCAGGCCCAGTTATATTTGGGTGTAGATCCCGCGATCTTCGGGGAGTTTTGGATGCGCGACTTGACGACATCCATAGGGGTGTTCACGATAGTACCGGCAGTACCACCGATGGCACCAGCAATAAGGTCATTTCTGATCTGTTGCGACTTGTTACCCGGCTCAGCGGGTGGCATCTGTTCTCTGATCTGGAAGATACAGCCGAAATAACCGGCGTTCCAGAGGATATGTCTCCACAGGGTACTCTCAAGACCATTGTACAGAGCAAGGGGACCTTCCTGCTTAACAATCTTGGAAACAACATCGATCATGCCGTTGTACTTGCCCGCTGAAGCCTTATCCTGGAGGCGGATCTTAACGAGCTCGAAGGGAACGACGACGAAGGATTCAGTTGCACCAGCTGTGGCACCTGTCAAGATGGCGAGGGGTTGGTTTGTCTTCTCCATGCCGAAGGCATTACGATAGAATGCGCCCCAGCTGTCGTTGGCAGCAAACTTAGTGGCACGCTTGGGGGCTTCCATGAGGATGGGGGCACCAATGCCACGGTAAAGACGGGAGAAGCTGCGAGGCGTAAGTCTGGGAACTTCATCGTGGAGAGATTCCATTGCTCACCCTTCATTCTTGACGATCTTGCGGAAGCAATCGACCATGCCATTGTATGCTTCATCACCGACTGCTGTGCTCGATTGTAGCTGACTGCGGGCCTGATTAGCAATGGTTGTCCGTCTCTATAAACAATAGCCAGAAAGCAATGCAATGGATGACTCACACTCTTGTCTTGACAACATCCAATGGGTACCTGTATGTACAATCGCAGAATTAATGAATGTGTCCGCTATCTCTGACCGGTGCGCAACTTGGAGCCGATGGTGCAGAACAACTCAATGCTCGGGACCTTGCGCCAGGGGTAAAAATTGAGAGACGCTGGCTCACATAACAAGAATCTAAAGATGATAGAAAGCACGAACATAACGTCAGTGAATTATATTCGAAATCATGATGTTGAGTCAGCGCTACGATGGCCCTACCTCAGAGATACCGGCGACGGCACCAGCTGCGAACTGGTAGACGAAGGGCAAGGGCTTCTGATCGGTAGACATTTTGGCGGAATAGTCTAAGTACTGGCGAATACAGTGGGATGCGATGCGATACCGAGCGCAGGGTGGAGAGAACAAGAAGAGAAAAAAAAAATAAAAAAACAAAGGGATCGACAGGCGACTTTTTCAAAGATGATGCGCTTGGATAAGAAGATGCTAAACAAGTCCAAGATTATATTATGATGATGATGAGATGATGAAGAGTGGAGGGAATATGATGGAGGAGCCGGGAAAAGAGCGCCTATGTCGGGGCCAGGGAAGATCAAAGACGGGGGCGATAATAGCGTCAGTATCCGTACATAATGATAGAGTAATGGGAACTCAGTGCCAGAGAAGGATACAGTAATACATGATTGTACGGACTATGTGACTCGGATCTAGAGCTGGAGGTGCCTGGCCGGGACTTTTAATCAATTCGGCGTCTTTTCATGTTTTCTTTCACCTTATTTGACCCCTAATACGATATTCTTCTTCGACTCGGTATGATTAGCCGCAGCCGCAACGGCAGCCGGAGTCGGGAGGTGAAATAGATTGAAATGAGAGTGCGATATTAACCCGTATACTGACTGTACTCCGTACGTGAAGATTTGACGGTGACGGTGACGATAAGAGAGAGAGAGAGAGAGAGAGAGAGAGAGAGAGATGGAGCGATAAGATAAGAGGTGTAGAGGGATATTACGGAGGTATATTGTGGAGGTATATGTTGGGGGCTTATGATAAGGGTATATCATAAGAGAGGTATCATAGGATATGCCGGCATATTACACGCATCGACCGCGTCTCCAACGTCACTTCATCCTCATCCCAATTCTCAACCTCTTGAGTGTCTCCTGCCATGCTGCAACAACAACAAGAACAACAACACCAGTGGTCTGCTTCATTAGGTGCTAGAAGTCAATGGGATTTTGAATCACTGGCAATCATCGTCTGGAGCAGGCCCATTGGCATCAGTGTTTCTTATCAGCTTTCCCATCCATCTCGCACGCGCGTCGCAACCGTGTGGACCGTTCACACTGAAGAACTACATGCACATATGTATACAGTACAAATCAGCCGAGCGATGCAAACAGATAAATGGCTTCGGGAGACCCATGCTCGCGTGGTGAAGATCGAGCTGATGGCTGCATCATCTCAGATGCTTCAAAATCCAAATTGAATTCTTTCAGATACGGAAGACCCGTACATCAGAAATCGGCCATGCCACCTGCTCCCGACGCACAATCGACGGATCTAGACATGGCTGAGATAGCTGCCGTTGATGCTGTCGACAGTAGATCCCGCAATGATGACGATGGTGCTCGTTCATTACCTGTCGCGGACAAGCACATGGATATCAATAAACAAAATACGGACAGTGGCAGTTTACGAGATACTGCTGAGACCTCCCACCAAACAAATCTGCCCGAAACACCCTACAAGCTGCCGTTCAGCACTTTAATCAGCAATGAAAATCCATACGCCGCAACTCCAATGAGCGAAGTCTCTCCAGAAGATCGTGTTGTCTGGAGAACCAAGTTGGACAGTTCCGCCTCGAGAGAACGTACGCCGGACCTTCGCGATTTGAAAACTCGCTCCAATGCATCTCCGCCGAGCTCACCTCTCGCAGCAGCGAGAAGTACGGTGCCCCCGCGTGCACAACATGCACAGATCAAATTACCGGAGTTCCCACCGTGCAGCAATATAGCTGCAGAGCTTTGGAATAGATACATTGTGTCTACCACAGGCAAAGCAACTGATGACGCTACCGAGCAGCCATCAGCGGACTTCCCTCCATTGACTCCTGATCCTGTGAAACGTGATTTGAAGATCAGGCGTGCAGCAAGCTGTAATAATTATTGGCCCACAGCAACTCGAAAACGACGACGACTTGATAGAAGCAATTCCTCAGGAATTACAGCCACAACTAAGGAGTCAGTCCTATCGCCTAAGGACTCTTCTGGGGAGTCAAGAATCAGCCTACTTGTTGGAAAAATTCAAGAAACATTGAAACGAGCTCCTCCAAATAACAATGCAAAAGAGCCTTCAACCTCGTTGCCTTTACCGCAAGACAATGCGCTCATCAATCCACCAATGAAACCCGTTTCCCTCGAGGATGATGCAGGACAAACTGAACAGTCCAAGGAGTCACCAAACCTCGATAACTTACCCTCGACTTCTGACTTTGATGACTTTGATTTCAACGACTCTATGCTGCTGGACAGCGAAACGAGCGTTGAGAATTTAACGAAAGACGACTCGTCTGTCCTCGGAAAGAAGCGTCCTGCTGGAACAGAGACGCCTTCACAGGAACAAATGAAGCGATCAGAGTTTAGTGATGATGACCTTGATGATGCATTTTTGAGTATGACAACAGAGAAAACACCTCGGCAAGGGTCTGCTGCAATTTCGTCAGGGGTACACGAAAGATCGATAGAAAATGCCGGAACTCCTCACAGTCCTCTAAATCATGACCGAATTGAACAATCGTCTGCTATGATTCAACCTACCGGGTCCCATCCATCTCGGCAGCCACAGACGTTGACAATACCGAATGCCAACACGGCCGACTCGCATCTACCTACTCTTCAACAAACCTCAGCTCTAGCCAAACAATCCTCTTCAAAGAAACAATCTCGATCCAAGACCTTTCCCATCGCAAAATCGGAGACCGTTGAAAATTTTGATGATGATTTTGACGATGACATTGATGACATTTTTGCTGAGCTTGCTGAAGGTGATCAGGACTCTCGTAATTTGGAGAGCCACGCCACAGGCACTCACACGGAGCCCATAGTCAATCCAGTTGATGACCTTCAACCAACGAACGATCCCGGTGAATTTTCAGATGATGGCTTCGATGACCTTGACCTGGCAGAACTGGAGACAAGCGCCTCTACCCAAAGCTCGCAATCACGCAAGCAGAAGGTAATAAAACGGTACCAAGTCCTTGATGTTGCGGAGAGTTCATACACAAACCCTTATGGACAATTAAGACCGGAGAAGGTATGATCTCCTTTCACATCTTCTGACTATTTGGTCCCTCTGAATTCCCCATTGACTTGATCTATTTTTCAAATTGCCCTACAGGTACTGTATGTCCAAGAAGAAAGGACCGAAACACATCTTGCCGTCATTTTACGCGACTCCTGGTTTGATAGCCCCATCGTTAAGGGGGTGTATATCCATGTCGTGGGCAATTTCAACCGCAATGGCCAATGCATCATTGATGATATGAATAATATGATTATACTGCATCCAGACCACCTACTTTCAGCTACTGTCGTTGCCTCATCATTCACATGCATGCGTCAGGCTGTATTGCAAGACCGAATCAAGGCCACAGACGAAGCTTCAAAACCGCAGGTTTATGGAATGATCCTTCACGAGATATTCCAACATGCACTCAAAGCTAATAAGTGGGATCTGCCTTGGTTGAAAAACACTATCGAGAAGGTGGTCATGAATAACCTTGAGAGGCTGTACGAAATCCAAGTCGATGTGAAGGAGGCGACAAGACATCTCATGAGCAAAATGCCTCAGTTGAGGAAATGGGCACAAACGTTCATGTCTTTCAACCCTTCTTCAAATTCACTAATGCAGGATCGTGGCGGGGCTACGTCTAAAATGAGTATAAACAAGTTGTTGGAAGTTGAGGAGCATATATGGTCACCAATGTATGGACTCAAAGGAAATGTTGATGCGACAGTACAGGTATCGCTACATGAGGGGAACGATAAGAAAATCTTGACTATACCATTGGAGTTCAAGACCGGTAAGAAGGATTCTAGTGAGGTACATAGGGCTCAGACCGCTATGTATTGTCTTTTATTATCTGATCGATATGGTTAGTTGCGATCCGTACCGGCTTATTCATTTGTTTTCTCAAGCTAACCAAATGATATAGACATCGATGTGACATTTGGAGTTTTGTATTATCTTGAAACAGCAGGCACTTTCCGCATCAGAGCAATCCGCCAGGAAATTATACATATGATTCAGCAGCGGAACGAGCTTGCAGACTTCATCAGACACAATTCTGATTTACCGCCAATGCTCAAGAAACCACCTGTTTGCAATGGTTGCTACTCCAAGAAGCAATGCTTCTTATACCACAAGCTCGTGGAAAACGGCAATGGCGAAACGAGTGGCATGGGCGAGAAATTTGACGAGTTTACAGATCATCTATCCTCTGCTCATCAGGAGTTTTTCGTGAAGTGGGAACGGCTGCTCACACTTGAGGAGCAGGAGATGATGAAGTTCCGCAGGGAGCTATGGTCTATGCTGAGCCACGAGCGGGAAGCAGTCGGAAGATGTTTCGGCGGTTTGATTGTCGAGCCAAATTCCGCTATAGAAGATGAAGAAGGGCCGAAGGTTAACCGCTTCAAATACACGTTTGTGAAAAAGCATCCCAAGGCAAACTTCACTTTCACTGACTCACAGATCGGTGTTGGTGAGCCAATTGTCATCTCGGATGAGAAAGGGCACTTTGCACTTGCGAACGGCTATGTCATCCGACTTACTTCAAAGAGAATCACTGTTGCTGTGGATAGACGGTTACATAACTCGAGGACACAAACTAGGGGCTTTGATGCGGTTAGGAACCAGGCTTTCACTGGCATCATGGAAATAGTCGAAGAGAACGGCAAAACCACGACTCTACATCCTGAATTAATGGAGGACACCAATATCTACCGTCTTGACAAGGATGAGTTCAGCAACGGTATGGCTTTGGTTAGAAACAATTTGCTTTCCATCATGGACAGGGACAATGCCCAAGCAAAGAGGCTGCGACAATTGATAATCGACAATCAACCCCCTCTTTTCAGGCCTGTGCCATCTTCAGCACTGGCGGCGATATCCATGTCGCAGACAAACTTGAATGTCGACCAGAAGAATGCTATTGAGAAAGTGCTGAGCGCAGACGACTATGCCTTGATTTTGGGAATGCCTGGGACGGGTAAAACCACGACTATTGCACATATTATTCGTGCTTTGGTATCAAAAGGGAAGAGCGTCCTGCTCACATCTTATACACATACAGCTGTGGATAACATTCTCTTGAAGACAAAGAAGGATGGGTACCGGACACTTAGAATCGGCGCTATCTCGAAGATTCATCCTGAGGTGCAGGAATTCGTGGACTTAGCTTCAACGCTGCGAAAATCCGTGGAGGAACTGCGTGATGTCTACGAGAACCCGCAAATTGTGGCTACAACATGTTTGGGCGTCAATCATCCTATCTTCAATCACAGAGTTTTTGATTACTGCATTGTCGACGAGGCTTCACAGATTACCTTGCCAGTCTGCTTGGGTCCAATTCGACTGGCGAAAACGTTCATTTTGGTAGGCGATCACTTTCAACTACCTCCTTTGGTACAAAACAGAGAGGCATTGGAGCAAGGTCTTGATGTCAGCCTGTTTAGATGGCTCTGCGACAGGCAACCCAAGTCTGTCGTGTATCTGGAGCATCAGTACCGGATGTGCAAGGACGTTATGTACCTTTCGAATCATCTTATTTACAATAATCATCTGAAGTGCGGTACATCACAGATTGCCGCTGCACAGCTAAAAATACCCAATCCCCAAGGACTCAAAGCTCACCATATGAGCCCTCTTAAACCATCGGTATCGTCTTCTTCTCGAAACAATGTGTGTTCCGGTCTTCGTCAGGGTCAATGTTGGCTACGTGATCTTATCGACCCCTCTGCAAAAGCCCGGCTGGTCAATACTGATCAATTGGAGCCACGGGCGCTTGAAGACGCGAAGGGCTCACGCATTGTCAACGAGGCCGAAGCAACAATATGTGCGCAATTAGTTGACGGGTTGATATCTGTCGGCATTTCAGCAAGCGAAATCGGTGTTGTCACTCTATACCGCAGCCAACTTGCTCTACTCAAAACCCGACTAAGTCACCGGCTCCCAGATTTGGAGATGCACACGGCAGACCGATTCCAGGGGCGCGACAAGGAGATTATAATCATGAGTTGTGTGCGCAGTAACACAGAGAATAATGTGGGCGATCTGCTTCGTGATTACCGACGCGTCAATGTCGCGTTTACACGCGCGAGAACTAAGTTGCTGGTGGTTGGGAGCAGAAGCACGTTGCATGGTGGCACAGACTTATTGGCAAAGTTCGTTAAGATGATGGATAAGAAAGGATGGATATATGACTTGCCCAAGTCAGCCACTGAGGGACACATCTTTGAGGAACAGGAGCATGCCATGACGCAAATCACGCCGCGAAAGCCTGCGATAAGCAACACCATCGATGGTTCAAAATCTACGAAATCTACGGTTGATCATGAGTCTGTCAGTACCATGAGAAGTCCCATGAAGACTATGAGCGACGCAGTGAATATGAGCACGCTCTCTTCCTCATCATCGAAGAAAGTTCACTTCTCGCAGAGTGCCAAGCAGATTGATGGCGGTTCACCATTGGTGACGAAACGAAACCGCAACATGAAAATGAATGCACAAAGGCGTCAGCCGAACAAAATCGGTGCGAAGCCAATTGATGGCGCAAAGATACTTTCTAAAAGGCCAATGTTGAGGGATTTCTATAATGATACAGAGAGTTGATCGAAATGATATCATTGTGCTTGTGTTTTGAACAGTTCGGCATTTTGGGAGGATTTATTTTTTGTCTTTTTAAACATTGATATGATTCGTTTTCATATCTGCACGAGATGTTTATGCATTTGAGGAAGAAGAGCATACAGCTTTGGGCACCGAGGTCGGTTTATACCTTTCTGGTTGGTTCAAATATACCAATATACGCGCGCACGGCATGGCATGTCTTTTAGAGATAGTATATACGCATGTAATCTGTGCATAGATCACATAGAACGGGTCTCACATATGAGAATGATCTTTATATATCTCATTCGGTATCTCAGAAAAAGCCCATACCCCCAGCATATTCCCATAGGACATATTTTCTCCTAATTTCTGCGTTTTGCGAATGGTCATTTTGAGGTGGAGACAAGATCGTGTAGCCTTTATCATTATCCATCGCTTTCCTTGGAAACGCAGAGGATGTCAATGCGAACCAGGAGTTTGGTGAGGTGTTTGGGGATTGAACATGTCTCCTGTATGAGCATGGTTAGTCTTTAATATTGATAATTCACTCATCGCCTCAATCGGACCAGAGAAGGAGGAATTGAACTCACAGTAAAGAGACAAACAACCGCAGTATCCACTCAGCGGGGATTAAACCTTTCCATCTCAAAGACAGCAGATGCTGCTCCTTACATTCTTCTTTGATAGTGGGCAACTCATACCGACTTAGATACGGGTCGATAGTATCGTCTGACCTGACACGATCTGAATCCAGAGCCACCAGTGCCAACCATTCACTGAGATCGTCGGTCGTTTGTTTGAGAAAGTCCTGTGATAGGGATTGTATGGCGTGTTTATCGGTGGCCTGTGATGCTGATGGCGATGGGGGGTTGTATGTTGATGAAGTAGGGTCTAAGGGTGGGACGAGAGTGTGTCGTCTGGTGGATAGTTCAGGGGAGACTGTTATTATTTTGGGGTTGAGTTGTGATATGGGTGCTAGTGATCATTAGATGAACGGTTAGCAGGCTGAAAAGGGGAAAGGGGGTGGAAGTGAAGTCTGGAAGATATGTGTACCTTTCTCGGTGTAATCAGGGGTTGGATTAAGGTCACAGAACAACCAAGTGACGGGGTCGGTCAGAACTTGTTTGGATGCCCATACAAGTTTCTCAAACCCCTTTTTGCCGTGTAACATCGATGGAAGGCGGAGATTGAGCTCAATGACTGTAGTTGCATTGATGTCAATGATTGATGATTTGGGAAAAATATTTGAAAGGGCAGAGGAAACGTACGATATCTCTCCTTGACATGCGTCCTCCCGCCATGCTTGACTGCTTTCCCAACAATTCCTACTTTCTCGTAGATGGATTTATCGAGTTCAATTCGCAGAATGCCTGCTCACAAAGTCATGTTCAAGTCAGATAATGCACTGAGATGCGAATTCGACAGGGATGCATTTCCAGACTGACCATCAGATAAGGTATAGATGGTGTCTACACCGGGCCGGCCCTCTGAGATCATGAGGATATTTCCTGTTTGCCAATTGATCAGCATTGATACACCAATATGATATAAGTGGTACTTTAGGATAATAATTACCAGCCTTGATATACTGATTGAGGAAGTCACCGTCCAGTAGAGCGGACAGGGGAGCATTGAGTTTTGCATATTGGAATACAGAGATATCCTTCAGCCGTGAGTCCCAAGCGGCATCGTAATCATCTTGAGGGATGACCAATTGGAGCTAGCATAGCTAATCAGTATATCTGCCATGGAGCTCCCAGATGTCTGATAATTGAGACCAAACTTACGTCATGGATGAATTGGTGACGGTTGATGGATGAGAAAGGCAGATGTTTCTTTTTAGTAGGCTGGTCCGGGTTGACGAACTGGGGCAGAGAGCCGTACGAGGTTCTGCAGAAGTCTCTTTGAAAGTCCTCGGAGGGTTCCAGGTCGATCATTTTGGGTCCTCTGCACTGTCTCAGGGGTAGTTGAAATGAAGATGCAGAGGTGAAGATAAGATATGGGGTACGACGTTCAATGACAGCCGGGGGGTTTCTGCCCCTGAATTCTGGATTGGACAGGTGGGGTTGATCGAGTTCAATTGATAAGGGTGGGCAGGATGATCAGAATATTCAGTCTGTCTCAATTTGCAATTCGCAATTTGCTGCAGCTGTCTCGTCTCCTAACCCCTGGTTCTTGGTTAAAGAAGTTGATGTTGATGATATAATAATTGAGATGGTTAGGCTTGGTTGTGATCTCAACCTTTCCAAATCTACGAAGTCTCAGTTCCAGTGATCCCATCTACTGTTTAGATTGTGAACTGAACAAATCCAACATACGATTCTTCTTCAGGTAAGTAAGTCAACGTCAATGTCAATGTCAATGAAGACGAAGATGATGATGTCGTCCTTAATGATGTCGTTCTTGATGATGATGTTGTCGATGATGTATTTATATGCTAGGGCTAACCCTAAAAGAGGAAATCGATAGAGAGTCACGTGCCAAGCATGTGCACAAATAACTCCGCGGATATTAGCCCAATTAGGAAATGTCTCAAAAGAGGAAAAAAAAATTAAAATTAAAAAAGTTTTGCGCAGGAGAGGAAAATTGCGAGAAAAATTGTGAGAAAACCGCTGAGTCTGAGTGAGATGAAGGGGGGAGAGTGACAGAGAGGAAGAACTAGGGAGTTGCGTATTGGCTGAAGGAATTGTCGGAGGGAAACATAGTAATTCTCGGTTTTTGTTGCAAGGAAGAGCGCGCAGGGCATGATTGAACGCGGATGGTATGTCATGGGAGAGTTTGTCAAGTAGAAACGACGGATATATTGAACAGCAGTGGCCTATCGATC
>AZGZ01000011.1:289947-312451 GCA_001636715.1 Ascosphaera apis ARSEF 7405 | reverse complement strand
TTCTACATTGAAAAAGAGGCCAAACATCGCTCAACAGCTTTTCCCTCTCACACAACAAGCCTAAGCTCATTATCATCAATTGTTCTTCCAATTCGCGATTCGCAATTCGCTTTGGCGCATTAGTATAAATTATATCAGATAGCCCTCCTCCTTTTCTTCCCTTTTCAAATTTCCCTTTCTTCTCTAATCCCGGTCAAACTCCTCCTTGGGGGAGTTACCGCATATCAAAATTCCATCCACCACGAATTTCCTCGTGCTTTCCCGCTTTTCCTCCTCCTCCATTTCTTCTTCTTCCATTTCCCTCCTTTCTCTCTCCCTTTCTCTCTCCCTTTCCTCCCTTTCCTCTCTCTCCTCCCTCTCCCCTTTCTCTTCTCTTTCACATCGCGCTGTTGCAGCTGGTTCTGCCTCTCCATTCACCTCTCCTCTATCTTCTCCCCTCTCTCCTCCCCTCTCATCATCTACCCCTGCACGCAGGCTCTTCCACTCTTCTACTCCCTGCCCCGCCAAACGTAAAAAGAAAATGCCCCCCAAGAAGGCCCAACAGAAAGAGGAGAAGGTCCTTTTGGGCCGTCCCGGTAACAACCTGAAGAGCGGTATCGTAGGTGAACACATCCTCCTTATGCCTCTCTCTTCTTATATCCCTCCGCAACTTGTGCGCTAACATGACTTTTACCACCACCAACAGGTCGGTCTGGCTAACGTCGGAAAATCAACCCTCTTCCAAGCCATCACAAAATGCCACCTCGGCAACCCCGCCAACTTCCCTTATGCCACCATCGATCCTGAAGAAGCCCGCGTTATCGTTCCCGACGAGCGATACGACTGGCTCTGCGAGCACTACAACCCCAAGAGCAGAGTCCCCGCTAACCTCACTGTCTACGACATTGCTGGTTTGACTCGTGGTGCTTCCACCGGTGCTGGTCTCGGTAATGCTTTCTTGTCTCACATCCGCGCCGTCGATGCCATCTTCCAGGTTGTCCGGTGCTTCGATGATGCTGAGATCATTCACGTCGAGGGCGATGTCGATCCCGTCCGCGACTTGAACATTATCGCTGAGGAGTTGAGAATCAAGGACTGCGAGTTCGTCGAGAAACAGCTCGAGTCCTTGAGCAAGCAGACTAGACGTGGTGGTCAGTCGCTTGAAATGAAGAAGATGAAGGAGGAAGAGGCTACCACTCAGAAGGTTCTTGATTACTTGAAGGCTGGTAACGATATCAGAAAGGGTGACTGGTCTCCTAAGGAGGTAAGATTTTTTGTCATTTTCCCTTTTTTCCTATCACCCTACTTTCTTTTCCATTTCGTGCATTTTTATGATGAACAAGAGCGCAAAGCTCGAAAATATAAACCCAGCTCGTCGAGTGGTCTCACATAATTTCTCACGTTCGAGACCTCATTGAGAACAAAACAGCGACTGATACGCACCAATAATTAATTCTTCTTATAACACAATCGCTATATTGGTTCTTTTTGGGCAAATTGCTAACATACCACCACCAAACTAATAGGTCGAAGTCATCAACCCTCTCTTCCTTCTTACCGCAAAGCCCGTCGTTTACTTGATTAACCTCAGTGAGCGCGACTACATTCGCCAAAAGAACAAGTACCTCCCCAAGGTGGCCGAGTGGATCAAGACCAACAGCCCCGGATCCCCGGTCATCCCTCTTTCCGTCTCCTTCGAGGAGCGCCTCACTCAGTTCCAGACCGATGCTGAACTTGAAGAGGAGTACAAGCGTGTCGGCGCACGCTCCATCTTGCCCAAGGTCATCACTACCATGCGCACAGCGTTGAACTTGCAGAGCTTCTTCACCACCGGCAGCGACGAAGTCAGACAGTGGACCGTGCGCAAGGGCATCAAGGCACCTGGCGCCGCCGGTGTCATTCACACTGATCTAGAGAAGACTTTCATCCAGTGTCTCGTCTTCAACTATAGTGTGTTGAGAGAGTACGGTGATGAAGCCGCTGTTAAGGCAGCTGGCAAGATCATGACCAAGGGCAAGGATTATGTTATTGAGGATGGAGATATCATTCTCATCAAGGCTGGTGCTGCTAAGTCTTAAACCAGCTATCATGTCTATTCCCTGAACAAAAAACAAAGACTACAAAATACCATCATTGTTCCATATCCTCCACCATTCCTTTCCTTTTCTATCTGTAATATATTCCTGCGTGTAGCATTCTGTCTTCGTATATGATATGATGTGATGTGATGCATGCCGATGGTGGTGGTGACCGAGTACCGGCTGTCTACCGTATCCGCCAACTGACCCTACTGTACGTGACATTCTGGCCGTACCTCAACTCACCCTAACGTCCATACATCGTGCGTCGTCGTCATACTCTAAACCTCCACGAAATATCACAAAAACAACCCATCTCTTGAAAACAGCTATATACCATCACCATGTCATTCTCACCAGCAGCTCACACTCCGTCACCATCGCACACTTTACCCCGCACCTCTTTCCCTTCCTACACCGGCATTGAAACTCCTCCTCCACCTCCACCTAAACCCGGCAGCCATGACCAGTCTCGACTAGGCACCCCGCTGTCTGGTCCTCCTTTGCCTGCTCATCATGGGCTTGCGACAGGTTCGGGATCAGGTTCACCTGTGCCTGATGGCATGATTGGGAACCTCCCTTCGATGGAGAATACGGATGCGGGTTTGGGAATCAGCGGTTCAGACGCTCATGGCCAGAGTCAGAATATACAATCACAGCAAGTGCAGCCGCCTGCGATAGAAGAGGGATGGTTACCTGATGCTGTTAAAGATAAATCGTATGTGTTTTTTTTTTTTTTTGGACTAGTCACTATATACAGCAAGTCTCATGCGATCTTTGGATGTTAACTTGATTTTTGGTTTCACAGCACCGCCGATCTGCAATCCATCCTCTCCAATCCATCACTTCTCTCCAGTCTCTCAACTACACATCCCTCCCACGCTTCTTCCCTCTCTACTCTCCGCGCTGCTCTCACGAATAACGACGCCCTCGCCAAACATCTCTTAGCCCTTGAATCAGATCTTTCTTCTCTCCGAGCATCTACTGAATCACTACTTCTGCAGCACCAATCTCTAGACCTTGCCTGGCGCAAAAAGCAAGCCGAAGTTGATGCTGCGTTGGAACCCTGGTCGCCTAAGGCTCTCTATCAGCGGTTGATAGCAGGCATTGCAGAACAAGAGGCTGTCGTGCAGGCTGTGCAAGAAAGTTTCCTTGAAGGAGATGGCGATGGTGCAGCTGGTGAGAGGGAGGTTGTGGAATGGTTGAGGAGGATTAGGGCGGAGACGGCGAAGTTGGAAGCTAGAAAGGAAGCCAAGAATAGGTGGGATGAAGGGAGAGTTGGTGGTTGGAGGTAGAAGTGTATGAGCGGGATGATGATGCTACAGACCACATATTTAATTCGGAACTTCAGAGCAGGCGCATGTTCATCCTCACTGCAGGAAGTATGGGTTGCTTATTACGGTCCACACGCCTTCTGTGATTATCTGGCCCTCTTGGAAGAGAATCAGGGCGACCTGTGCGGCATTCTATCCACATGACAGTGCATCTCATAACGAAAGAGTTTGATATCCCAGGCAATTCTTCGTCGTCCAATATTTGGTGAGCACGACAGCCAGAAAAGAAGCTACGCAGTATCTCACGAACGACTACATTTTCTGAGTTGAGAAGGTCAATCTTATCAAGGGAAATCCATATGATTCATTTCATACACTAAGAAATAGATGCCTCGTTGATATCATCAGTTCGTTGCAGCATTTGCCCCTACCGCTGATCCGGATCCGCGGGGAAAAGGACATTTTCAAGAAATTGAAGTGAGATAATTTACTTCTGCTTGCCCTCCAAGTCAGAGAAAAGCTCATAACCAAAGTCCTTCGAGCCATCATTGAAACGGCGCTTATGGTCAATGGATGCAAGCTTATCCATATCCTCCTTATCAAGCTTGAAGTCACTCTCGAAGTTCTGCTTGATACGGTCAGGGTTCTTCGACTTAACGAGAACGACCTGGCCGGCATTGATACCCCATGCCAATGCGACCTGAGCGGGAGTCTTTCCATGCTTCTTTGCGACCTCGCCGATAACGGGGTCTTCAATCAGTTTACCGATCTGGCCGCCTTCACTGTACAACGGGTTCTGGTTGCCCAGGGAGGAGTAGCCGATACATGTGATGCCTAGCGACTTGTGCCAGTTGACAAAGTCCTTCTGCTGCAACCATGGGTGGAGCTCGAGCTCGTGAGCAGCAGGCTTGATGGAGACGTTCTTGAGGAGACGCTCAGTCTCGGCACGAGAGAAGTTGGAGATACCAATGGCCTTGACAAGACCATCGTTGACTAGCTTCTCCATGGCTTTCCAGGTCTGCATCATGATGTTAGTACTAGATTACATACGACGTTCATGACTTTGGGACTCGTGGGACGTACATCAACATAGTCAATATCAACGACGTCAGGGTTGCCGTTCTTATCCTTAGGATGCATCTCAGGGCCGGGTCTGTTGGCAAATGGGTAATGCATCAAGTATAGGTCGAGGTAGCCGCAGTCCAACTTCTTGAGGGAATCCTCACATGCTTTCCTAACATCGTTCGGATGATGGGCGTTGCACCAGAGCTTGGAAGTGACGAAGATCTCTTCTCTGGGGACACCGGATCTCTTGATACCACGGCCAACTCCCTCCTCGACACCATAACTGGAAAAGGGGGTTAGTTTTTGTCTACCATTTGACAATGGGATATTACATCTATCGCATCTGGAGGCAGCAAACATACATGGTTGCGGTGTCAATGTGACGGTAACCCAGCTTCAAAGCATGATAGACGGCATTCTCCTGGGCGTCCTCGTCCAACCACGTACCCAAGCCGATGGCCGGGATCTTTGCACCATTGTTCATCGTGAAGGTAGTCATTTTGGAAGAGTTTTGGGGGGATATGGATGATGCGATTATGGCAGTCAATTTGAATTTAGATTAATTCTGTTTGACAAAATAGCTAGCTAGACGATGGGAAGGACGAGAGAGGAACAAAGCTGGCATTCTTATATCACAAGCTCTAACACTGCGTAGAGTCGTATGGAGGGGTCGTGGTTGACACCTACGCTTGCTTCTGGCAAATCAACACGAAAGCCATCGCCTACCATGGAAATAATCGAACACTGTCCTCGATCTAAGCTTTCTTGTCAAGAAAGCACAGATCACAAACACCTTCATAGAGTGACGCCATGAAGGGGATCTCGCGGATGTCACCGGACGATGGGCCAGACCATTCACCTCCAGAGGCATAGGACCCTCGTGAAGTATATAGAGAAGCCAGCGACTACCTGAAGGGGATCAACAAAATGTTCTCATCGCTTTAGACCGGAATTTCCTTGACTTCGGCAGACTTCACGCTTATACATATAAGCTTTGAGATATCCAAACAAGTGTCAGGGTACCCAAGTTCTAGGTGAGCTCTGCCGTCGTCCCAGGGGACCGAACCATCACGGCTAGATGGATTGGCATTTGTCCTAGAAGGGCAGTTCCTATTGAAGATAGGAGCATATACTTTCTTCGGCAATTCGTAAAACTTCTCGTAGAGTCCTTTGTGTGATGAGGGGAGAGGAGCATGCTTCCTGGGGCAACAATATATAAGTCGGCTCATCCGTATGTGAGCACACCCATTTGTGAACAGGCAATCTACACCAAAATATGCCATTTTCAGAGTAGATTTTCTCAGCAAAGGAGAATGATTGAGAAGTCAAGAAAGATACCAGAGCACACTGAGGCCTGGGGCAACAACCACTGTGAATTTGAGGCTATCCTCTCTCTTATTAGTGTGTAGATGAAGGAATTTTGTAGGGGAAGCACCAGAAGCTAGTATCCCACACCAAAAGTTGTGCAAAGTCTACAGCAAAGGGGCGCTTTTTTTTCATCAAGCTACCATTCCTTAGCCACACACTCTAAAGACCTGTTCTCTTAGGAGAATAATCCTGAGACTCCAAACTTTACCCTGATGTAAATTTCATACACCATAGCCTGCTGGTTTTGAGAGTCATTTTGTATGGGAAAAGACCCTAAATTTCTAGAGCTACACCAAAGGCCTCTGAGAAGTTAAAAAAACTGAAAGCCTCTTGCCCCAGGATGCAATAAGCCATAGCATCAATCCTGACTACTCAGCTGTACTCCTTTGTGGTGATAATTGACTCTGAAAATGGGCCTTTTTGGTGTAAAGGGGCCTGTTCACAAATGGGTGTGCTCACATACGGATGAGCCGACTTATCCAGCCCTCTAGAGAAAGCCGCCAGAAAGCAGCCGAACACACAGTAGGTGGAGGTCAATGACGTACAGTTATTCCACCTTTGACGGCGGAACTTTCCGAGGGAGACCGGCTAGGCACGACGATCGCATCGTGATGTACGACTCTATCACGAGTATGTGGGATCTCGGTATAATGATTGATTGGTAGTCTTGTCAAAAGGAAGAACAAGTCCTGCATTGGCCTGAGTAATTACGAGGCACAAGCAAGAGCTCGTCTTTGGCTCGCTTCGCTTAATGATGACTTCTTGTGTCGTAAAATGATATTGGGTTGGCGACATCTAGCCTATGGTGACTTTCACTCTCTCCTGAAGCTCAATAGCGATGACATCACGAGTCAACTTGATGCTTGATGTTTCAAATATCCATATTACATTGGGTTTGATCATCTTGTGGAATGCTGAAGTTGTCTCTATGTGTTCAGGGCATTGAAGTACAGTGCTTTCTCCTGAAGGACGGCTTCATAGTGGAAGATTGGCATTGTAAGCCACATTAATCTCAGCCACCACCCTCTCCATCCAAAATCAACGGGCAGAAGATCAGAAATATAAGCTGAGGGAGCATAAGTTGACATATTCTTCAATGATGATATCTCCAAGAATTTGCACAGACGTCAAACTTCAAGCCTCAGTCATGACGAATGATGCCAAATGCCAACGGTTTTGTCTCCCTGGTCCATTTGTGCCTGAAGATAGATATCAAGGGAGAGGCTAAAAGAGCACACGTGAAGCATGTAACATTCCATGCCCCTTTTTTAAACGCGGCCTTTCAAGCAAGGATTGAGCTTCCTTCGATGATCGCCGTAAGTCGAGGAAGAAAAAGAAAAATGTCATGATGATATGAGCAAACCAATGCCGCGGGTCAATTGCGTCAATCTGACGGAGGCTATGACTGGTGTCTACGTCGCAATATACAGCTATGGCTGACACCCCTGCCAAAGAATCTTTGTACTCTCAAGACCTAACTGAATTGGAAATCGTATGCGGCAGCCAGGCAGCCCTGACGAGTATAGTACTAGGGATAGGGATGGCTATTTGTGGCGGTTTGCTATGCATTGGCGATTGTCAAAGATAATCGGTGATGCTCAGCCTCAGGACAAGAATACATCTTCCACAGCCATTCAGCCATTCAACCATCCGGCCTTTCATTAATTCATTCAACCACACAGCCGTGCGATGCGCAGTCTTTCCATAGTATTATGAACTCCGTACAGAACAATTTAGCGAATTCATGACCGAATGAAGGCCGGTTGTATACCCCCTTTTTTCTTTCTATCGAGGATTTGGCCGGGTATAAATAGCATCATCTGCAGCATGTCCGCGCGTAAATCATGGGGGCGGTAAACTCGGCATTGCTTGTAACGAGGAACTTAAACCTCTTGAGGTCGGATCACCCCATCTTGAATGGGCGCAAGTTCAACTTTGGGGAAGAATGGGGATGGAAAATGGGGATGGGAATCGGTGGGGAGCAAAGGAAGCGAGAGTATGAGTGGATGGAAACTCAGGCTGAAAGACAAGATGTTCACACATCCAATGTCCCGGTTCCGGGAAGAATGCCTGTAATCGAACAGAATATTTGGCTCTTACCGCAAAGCCCTGCTGCTGCAGTAGATCGTGGAGCTCTGCACCGCTTTGTCCCGTTGGTTTTCTGCGCTGTGCTATGTAATATCCGTAAGATGGAATCGAATGGGCCATCGGTCCGCAGGCTGGCGAAAGGGGACGAAGGAAGGCCATTGAATACTTAAGAAGGCCCGTGCCGCTGCAGCTGGAAGTTCAAGAGCATCTTCTATCATTCAAATCCATCCTCAATTGCCTTCTCGAAGCCACAGCCGAGTATATTCAGTTGTTATACATTTGTCTTTATTGCAAAAAGACAAACCTCGTTGAGCCCTCGATACATACATCTATTATTCAACCAGCCAGCCCGTCACCATGCAGTTCAAGCATATCACTCTCTTCACACTTGCTTCCTTGGCCTTGGCCGGGCCTGACGATGTGTAAGTACCCGTCTTCGGCTGTCCTTCCGCATTTCACTTCGTATGTCAAGACGCATCGAAACTGACAACCCTCATAGCACTGATTTCGGAAAGGGCATTGTCTCTGATTTCGAAGGTTTCGGTACCGAGCTCGCTGGCGGTGCCAAAACCGTCTGGGAGGGTATTGAGTCTCACTTCCCGACCTTCAACTATCCCAGCAGCGTCCTAGAAGCCATCGAGACGGGCATCAAGGGCGTTCCTGACGATGTCAAGTCGGCCATCTCCAGCGGTGACGATGCCGGCAAGGCTGTCTTCAACGACGTCAAGACTGATGTCATGAAGCACTCGACAGTACCCAGCTGGGTCCACAGCTTGCCGACCCAAGTCCAGAATGCATTCTCGACTGACCTCGCGAAAGCGAAGTCTGAGGCTGGAAAGGCCGAGAAGACGATGTCGGATGGCGCAAGCTCCGTTGGTGGTGCTGTCAAGACAGGCGGTTCAACTACCACTTCATCTGACAACGCTGCTCCTCGCCAGACACACTTGGCTGCTGGAGCTGCTGGTGTCTTCGGTATTCTTGGTCTCGTTGCAGCTTTGTAAAAGAGACGAGAACGAACAAGAAAACAATACAAGGAGCGCGATAACCACCTTGGACGATCATCACTATATCATTCTCTTTGCCAGCTCTGCATAAAACGTCCTTTTACCTCTCACTTCACGACAACGAAAGCCAACGACTAGCATTTCCACCATCTGATTTGAATTGAAAAAATGTCAAATTTCATTTCCATTACCTATAATTGATACCAATACAAGTTTCCTTCCCACCCATGCCTCTCTTGCTCCCTTCCTATCTTCTCCTTGTGTGATATAGATGTATATAGTAGATTGCATGTAATATGTAGCCCACCCAAACTGTCTCCCGCCAAGACTCTGATATTGCCTCCGCATACATGGTTCTCGCCGCCCACCGTAACTTGCCCCCATATAAATTTTTTTCTTCGCGCAAAATTTTCATCCTTTTTTTTATCTTTCTTTCCTTCTTCACATTTCATCAACGTCAACTTCTGCACTGCCGGTGGTAGCTTATGCTGCTGCTGCTGCTGCTGTTGCTGCCGCTGGTTGGTGTTATGATGTTGCGCGACTGTGTTTTATATCACTTTTGCCCATGCTGGTCATCGGCACCTTCATAATTTTCTATGATTTTAAAAGGTAAGACACACTTTCCCTCTTGTCGCAAACACCCACAGCACACTGTTTCTGGTCTTGTACCCCTTCCCCCTTGTGTGATGACTCTCTTCGACAACAGGCATTCCTCAGACTTAATATATAATGTGGAACACGTCGTAAAATCAAGTTTCAGCCTTGTCTGACTACACGTTGCTATATTGCAACTATTAATTGAAACTTTTTGCGCTTGGGTTGCGACTTGGTCTTTTTATTTCATCGCGAGAATTCATCGCTAACTTTATGTCGCATAGGTATACTTCTAAGCAATATCATCTTGATTTCTTCTTGAGAGCGCAAATCAGACCCAGTGGCGCCGGCATCGCATCTTTTATGAGGATAATTTGAACGAACGGGCGGACAGATTGCGTTTCTAGTATCTGGCATCCATTACAAGCGGGACTTACAACCCCGCGGGTGTCAGGGAACGGGATTGCTTGTTGAGAATATCGTCACCTGACTCAAGATCGATGCTGCTGCTGCTCTGTCTGCGGTGCTGCTGTCATCATCTGCTTGAACATGCCAAACTAACGTTCGACTCATGTTCAGGTAATATTTTCTTTTCCAACACCCATTTACACCTACTGGTTTGGTCATTGGCAAGCATCTGTTTCATATGATGAACATTATTCACACTGTTTGACCCTTGATGGCCTAAACAACCGTCCTGGGAATGAACATCAAACACAAAATTCTGATTTAATGAGGTATGTTTGTCATCTTGACAATCTTATCAGACGAAACTTCATACTGACTCGTTCATAGCCTGACTCTGGATGCCTTGACTTTGTTTCAATGCCCGACATAGCATCGTCGCGTCTTGTCTCTTGCGCATACTAACTATCGTTGGTATAGATATCAACTCGTAATCTCATTTCTTTGTCAATTTGAATCATCATCATGGTATGTTTACAACCCTAATTGTCTGCCTTTTTCCCGTTCCATTGCATGATGAACAAGATTTTTTCGCTGTGTTCTTACCGAGCATCGTCTATGAAGAACATATATCATCTTGGAGACCTGATATCGCAATATTTTATGACATCTTATTGTTGAACATCATTCGCATACAACAGTAACTAATAACTTCTGTTCGCAGGTCACGGCCCGTCCATACCCAATAGCATAGACTTTAGCATTAATCGACTTTTCTTTTGATTTATATCAGCTTCTCGTTTTCACTCGACGTAGTTTCCTGATTTCTTGTGCCAACTGTCAAGGCTCTCAGGCCCGTACTGTCCGTAGACATCCTTT
The DNA here is from genome assembly GCA_001636715.1 of Ascosphaera apis ARSEF 7405. Classification (NCBI taxonomy): domain Eukaryota; kingdom Fungi; phylum Ascomycota; class Eurotiomycetes; order Onygenales; family Ascosphaeraceae; genus Ascosphaera; species Ascosphaera apis. The sequence continues at coordinate 301,717 of AZGZ01000011.1, read as the reverse complement.
TTCCCTTCTGGCCAGCGCAACCACTTGGGCTTGGAATCTCCTTGAATACAGACCATCGTTTCCGGCACAGGCAACTCGCTGTCGATTGCGGATGCGAAAGGGTGAACCAATTCTGGCCAGTGGTGATCCCATAGCCACAGCATAGAACTGCAGTTAGAGCAGAAGTTTCGTTCAGAAGAGCAGGTTTCCTCGTTCTCTTTCCCACGATTCTTGATCGCGTTATACTTCCTGCAGAACAAAAAGAATAGCCGTCAACGCCTATGTTCATGGTTTGGTGATATACGTATACCTTTGGACCGGGCTCTTAACGTACTTGATCAGATCTTTCCCCTTTTTGATATTCAGAGTCTTGTTTATCGCCCCCAGGTTGACGCAGCCTGTGTATCCTCCAATTTTACGGCAGATACTGCACGCACACAGCTGATATGGTACTGGGGTGTTTGAGTCCACTGTGAACTCCACGCCGCCGCATTGACAGCTTCCTTCAAGAGTGCTGTCGATGAGAGTGACAGAGGCGTCAATTGCCTGCTTCTGCATGGATACTGCACTGCTGGGAGGGCGTTTCCGGCCACTCACATTGGCATGGTTATAATAGATCGGTATAGTCAGTGATGTTTAATTGAGTCGACTTTACTTCTAAGAATCAAATCGTAATTAACTATGATACATATATACGTAGGGTGCTAGATACCCTATATGTATAGTTCTTGTTCTCGGTGCAAAGCCTGGTTCCGCCGGGTACGGATTTTGGGGCGTATAACTCAAGTCAACTCAATCAATTTCCACTCAATTCAACTTTGATCGATGTCAAGGTTGATTGCGAATGATACTGACCACAGTCTCAATTGCAACGGTCTAGATCATTGTCAAGACGGCGTCTCCTGATTGAAATCCACCTTGTTGTGCCTCCTTGTCTTCTGAGATTTCTGCGCCCAATTGTTCAGATCAACATCTCAATCTTCCTCCATCGGACACTAAACTAAACCATGTCATTCGGAGGCCCAGGCGGACAGCAAGCTGCTATCAAGCCTATTCCGTAAGTCCGTTCAACCTTCGACGGGTTTCTCAGTTTCTGTCTGTGATGCAATTGAATTTATATCATGTTTTCTCGGGGTTTGGTGGAGGAGGCACTATGGCTGACTGACATAGACCAGAGCGTGGAAGTTTCCCTCTTGATCATGATGGTATGTTTAATTGAATTGATGCTTAAGTTACATTATCAACCTCGAATTTCTCACTAGATTGTTATGCAGGAGATTGCAAATCCGTTGTCACGGACTATCTCAAATGCTTGAAGAAAGTTGGTGGAATGAATGATGAGGATTGTCGCAAGCTTGCGAAACGATATCTATCATGTCGAATGGATAAGTACGTCTTCTTGAGCATTGCGTCTATTGTGACTACTTCGCTAAGACTTCTCAGCAATTTGATGGCCCCTGATAGCTTTGAGAATTTGGGATTGGTGTTTAAAGAAGATCAAAAGGGTCAAGGCCAGACAGGTCCAGCTGTTCCTGAGGATGGGAGTCAAGCCAACCAAGCTCAATGATAGGGAGCTACGAAATCGCCAGCCTTCAGCCTGAAACAGTAACCATCTTATTTTGCTTGAGATGCAGATACCAGTAACGATGTTTCATGAAAAGTTGTACATATTTAGACGTGTCATTCAACTGTGTATGGGATGGGTGAACTCAATTCTGTACATGAGCATGTGAATAACAGGCTATCACCAATGTCTTACATACAGCAGCACCTTTTCCTTCTCCTTGGGCCCATATTCTCCGCGCGAGTCAAGCGCATAGGACAACTCAGGAGTCTTCAAAACGCCTTCAGCCATCTTCGTCAGCAGCCTTCTCACAAGCTTCTTTTTTATCCCTTCGCGGACAGCAATGCTCTCCATGGCATCACTTCCATTGAAATATTTCACGAAGATTGGCCAGTACTTCTTCAGAATCTCTTCATCATGGTCGATACCCAGACCACCTAGACCGTCAGGGTCGTAGGCTGGTGTAGTAGCCCCTGAGGTCGGCCCACTCTGGAGCGCATTGGCTAACGAGGGACTGGTACCTGTCCGCGTAGGCGGGCTTCCACCATTAGAGGGCTCTCCGGATTGGAAACCTCCCTGTAGGTGGCGGAACATGGGATGGGGCCGGCTGAATTGACGCGGAGATACTTGTGGTAGGCGTGACTGGATCTCTTCGAGCCATCGTGACTCCAGTGGCGACGCCCTGTAAGGCTTTAGTATGAGAGATGAAGATAAACGGTCAACATCCAGGTTTCCTTGTCGTCTGCCTTCCTCTTGCCCGGAATAACCACTATGAACAGAATCTTCTTCATCGCTCCGATATCCATCTGAAACAATTGTTGACAGCGCCTCCGCGACATCTCCATCAGATCTGCTTCGGCCTTCGGTTCCTGAAGTGTTTTCAGTAGCCTCTTTCAATTGTCTCTCTGGTAGATTATCAGAGGTGGCCCTTGTTTTCCTTTCCTCTTCGGCGGCTTCTCTCTTGGCAATCTTCTCTAGACCGATTGTGGCGTCTGCTGCAAGTTTGATTGATGGGCTGACCTTAACCCACATGAACGTACGCAATTGTGTGACCCAGCCGCCTCTCATGAGCCACGCCAGTATTGAGTAATATATCTCTTTATGATCCCGACTAGGTATCAACGTCGAATACGGTCTCGGAGTGCCACTCAACAGGGACAACATCTTTGTCAAAGTAGGCATAGTCGGGAATGTAGCCTGATATGCTGCTGAAGCTGTGGCCAATTGCCTCAAATCAGCATTCGGGGACACTATATAAGTGTCCTGCTGATTCAATGGAGGTATAGCCCGCGCACGACGCCAATAGACGAGATGACCAGCGAAGACTTGAATATCGCTGAGGGGTATCCCTGACATAGCTGATATCTGGACGAATGACTTGTTAGGCTTTGTCACACGAACGTAATGAGCAAGCCTGGGCCCAAAAGTAGTCGTCATATCTATGTCTTTGAGGATTTTGTTCTCGTCAACGAGAAGGAGGAGTGCAAAGTGTTTAGCCAATATAGCTGGACGGTCCATGCCTTCAGGGTCAGTCATATTGGCACCGCGCCCTTCAAGTGTTTCAACGGACGTGAGCCATAACCCGGGACATGGCGGCTGCGTAGCTGACGGAAGGTATGGTGTTGAAGTAATTGGTGGTATTTGGAGCGACATGGTCGTTTCAGGCGTCAATTTGAAGGACGCAATGCGCGATTCAGATATATTTTCATATATTGAGGCGACGGCCCTAACGAGTGATGATTTGGCATGCAGTTCAGCGTATAATTCATGAATTGAGCATCTGCTTGCTCGAGCCCGCTCCTTGATACGCATGATGATCTGCACTTCTTCCCAAACATAACCAGCTCGTGCTTGCTCTGCTTTCAGACCCTTGCCAAACTTCTTGACGACGTTATCATATTGATCCTTGAGACGCAGGTTGTATTCCAGTGCCGGAGGATTGAGCACAAAAACGACATTGAACATGGTCATGTCATCTTTAGTGGCTGAAGACTTCTCCTCTTTCATTGCGTGCAACTCCTCCGCCAGTCCTGAAATCGGCAGGCTTTTCATCGACGATTGGCCCTCGGTCTGAGAGTCTGAATGTTCTCGGTTCTTCTTCTTTTTTGACCTGCTTGATCTCCATGTGCCATCTGGCTTGACAAAGACCGGCCACCCAACAAAGGCAAGGTCATTTATACCGACTTCAAATTTTCGTTTCCTGAACGATTCTGCTGGACTGAGCAGCTTCTCCCAAACATATGTTCTCAGCCCGAACAAAGATTCCCAGCTTGCCGGCACATCTTCGCCATGAGCCTCTGGGCTTGCGTCGTCTGGTTCCGAATTCACACTCCTGCGATGTTGTTGTAGCGAAGCAGTAGATCCAAACTTGCCAGATGCTGAGCGTAGTGCATCCTTGTCGGTCCATACACCACCGCTGCGTCTGTTTTCAGATGCTGAATTTCTCTGAGATATATTCTTGCTCGCATGCAGGCCACGCTCATCCTCTTCGGAGCTAGAGTCGCCGTCGCTGCTTGAGACAGATTCCCCGTCCTCCTTGCCCACACTCTTGAGGCGCGAGTTTCGCCTTGCAGACGATGAAGGTGACGAGTTGGGCTGCGGGGGATAATGAAAGACAAATCGCGGACCAGCGCGAGACTTGACGACGAGAATGATTGCAACCAGCGAAGGGCTGGGCGGACGCGCAGTTGATGACATTGGCCTTGCTTGATTGCTACATCGTAGGAATCGCTGGTTCGTGTCAGGCCGATAATTAGATGTTACAACTGGCTTTGGAGCCGAGAAGACGTTGCTGCTTATGATGGCGTACGTATGTATGTATGTATATCCGGATCACCTTTGAGATATCGCACAGACCATGCATTGACTACAATCAAGGCGAGAAGAGAAGTGTCACAGTCAATCAATTTCAAGAGCTTTTTGTTTTTTCAAATGAAAATAATCACGCTCAAAATGTACTCCCGTACATTAACAAACCCCCTATACAAGGAGCACAGGAGCTTCTGAGTTGCGCTTTTTGGGTAGTTGAAAACACCTTGCGCCGTGCCCTGCAGATAAAACCTGCTTATATGAACATCAAAAGGGTCTTTGGCAAAGACCTGATTGAACGAGGGAATATGATATGACAAAGGAGAAGCTTGAAACAAAACCAATGGGCAAAGAACATGAGGCACCTGCAAATGGATGCATTGCCCAGCTCAATTTGGCTCATCATATATCGCGGGGGGGAGTGGTCCTCCTCTCTCTGACTTCATAAACCCACCACGCATTGGCAGGGGCATACCCTGTCTTTCTGCCATTGACTTGCATAATCTCCTTCGCGACACTCCCGGCAAGGATCTTAGCATCACATACATGTCCGTTGCGGTCCACCGTGGCCGGGTGTGCTACAAATGCGCCAGAGATATTGGCCAGTGGTATCCGGGGGTATGGCAGGTCGAACAGATACACCGGTGGCTCGTCTGACGCCGAGGGCCCTGTCACATTTGACTTGCCGTGGCGGTCGAAGTAGCAGAAAGCAGAGAGCCATCCGGCTATGGTCTCCCCTGTGCTCCCGTTCTCGACGTCGTTGACGATCGTTCGCCAGAAATACAGAGTGTCGGGGCTCTCTGGCTCTGTGTAGCTATGCACGAAGCCTCGAACGACAGGCAAAAGCAGTTGGCGCCATGCTAATGCCTCTTGGTTACTTCCGCTGAACTGTTCCATGTCAAGGACCCTCCGCTCAATCGATTGCCAGTGGTCCAGTTGTCCCCTGAGTGTGACACTAGGGATGCCGCATCGGAAAGGGGTTGCCTCTGACACAGAAGCGCTGCTAGTTGCCAGCATCAGAGCAGAGTATACGATCTCGTCGTTTGTTGTCGTCGACCCTTCAAACTTGGGCTTGATCCACTCTTGAAATTCTGGACTGGGCTTCCGCTGAGCCTCCGATTGCTCTATTTGCTGAGAGTAATCCACGTCTTTGCCTCCCAAGTTCAGATTGGCAACGAGATGCACCACATTATCGGCCTGACGCGTCGTCGTGCCGTTCACGAAGTAGCTGAATTGAGAGGCAATTGCAGTCCAAACATCATCAGGTCGAATTATCAAATCATGGTGGCCATTATAGCATTCCAGCAAACAGTCAACAAACCCATTTCCTCTTCTTGATGGGACAATACCCCTTTCCTCAAGGGCGATAACCTCACTCTGAGGGAAATGGGGGAATCCATCGTGGAAACAGCTCTGGAATATCTGCCCTCCGACTTCTCGAAAATCCGCTATCGGCAGTTTCATCAAGAGATCCTCGGGGGTACTGCACAATATCTGATCGGGTACGATCTCAGATTTGTGATCAGAGGGATAAATTGTGACAGTCATTTTGTTATGCGGAATGAAATATTATGTCTTTGCCAGGGAGAAACGGTTACTCAAGTCAATGCACTCTCTGGCCCCCCCCCCTCATACAATTTGACCATGATCATAAGAGTGTTTTTAAGAAAGATCAGACGAGCGAGAAAGACCCGATGCCTCTCGGCAGGGGCTCGCACAACTGGCAGCAGATAGTCGTGATGCGTGGCGAATAAGGCTGGCAAAGTCAAGCTTGCAGTCGATTGATCGAGTCCGCAAGCGCATACATACATGATCGAGGCCCATGTCTAGAAAGGGAGCCGTGTCTGGGGCATCCTGAGTGGGCCAGATGGCTCAATCATTTGCACGCAAGTTGCAGGACATCTGGTCGTGGTATGGAGATATGCGCCTCTATCAGTACGGAGCAAAATCCAAAAGGATTTTCGACTAGTCTGGACAGCTTCCACGGCCTTTCTTGTCGTCGCCTCTGCCGGGGCCTCCACAAAATTTCAATGGACAAGCAGATGTCCCCTCAGTTCGGGCACCATTTGCTAATGCCGAACCCTGATCGGATGGCCACATAACAGCTTGTGGTGCTGTATGTTGTCAATATGTGCGACAGTTGTTCAACGTACAACCTCGCTCTGCAGCATTGGTATGCAGTATCATGCCGGGGCTATTTGAGCTCTCAATTTTCGACGGTCCGGACTTTTCTCGATTGTCTGGCCAGCTATCTCAGAGAAAAAAAAAAAGCGTTCACAAGACAATGGCTTGGGAACATGCCGAAAATAAACGCGTTCGCTGCAGTTGGTCGATCATGCAATAGCTGTCTCCCGTTCACAAAGAGCTGGCAAGGAGATGTCCATGGTGTCTGCATGAAGCATATGTAGGTGGTCAGTTGTGACAGGGCGATATCTTGCAATCTCGCATCAGCGGGCTATTTATTGTCTTTTCCACGGGTTTGCGAAATACAAGCGTACGGGAGGAGACAGGCAGAGGTTCCTTGCATTTGGAATTAGGAGGAAAAAAAATATCGTGACGGCCGGTGAAGGATGGCAGACTTTATCAATTTGTTCGTTTGTGAAAAGAAGCAAATCAATTGACTGAGTATGCGCAAAAATAAAAGAAATCAACGGCTTTTTTGATTATCTGGGAAGAAAATAAATTGTACAAGAAAGTAAGATTTCAGCAGTCAGAAAGTATTTATTTCTGGCTCTGAGTCAAGTCGACACCGGCACTAGCCTCGGCCTCGCCCCATGCCTTCAAACGGATACTCTGGGTAGCGATGAAGCCGGTGGTATCGGCAGGGGAGAAGCCCTCCAGGGAATCCATCGAACTCTGTTCTGGGCTGTACAGCTTGCTGGTCTCGCTGCTTCTGCCAAGGACGCTAACGCAACCCTTGTAGGCTCTGAGCTTGACCTGGCCATTGACATCATCCTGGGAGGCGGCGATGGACTTCTCGATGAAGACACGCTCGGGAGAGAAGTACATGCCGTTGTAGAGGATCTTGGAGTAGGTGATGGTGACGAACTGATCGCGGAGTTGGCGGACCTCACGATCGAGAACGAGACCCTCAAGATCAAGATGAGCAAGACGGAGAATTGTCATGGCGGGGGAGTCGTAGCAGCCACGCTGAAAAAACAAAAACGCAAGGGTGATTAGTTTAACGTTGGTTGGACAGCAAGGTTAATTGATCGGCTATTGAAAATCACTTACCGACTTCAAACCGATGAAACGGTTCTCGACAATGTCGACACGGCCGATACCATGCTTGCGGCCAATCTCGTTCAATGCAATGAACAACTCAAGACTGTCGGTGTATGTCTTATCACCAATGACGACCTTAACGGGAAGACCCTTCTCAAAGAAGATGGAGAAGTCCTCTTCCTGGTTAGGGGCCTTGCGGGGGTCATCAGTGAGCTTCCACATGTCATCTGGTGGAGGAATGTTGGCCTCCTCAAGGATGCCGGCTTCATAGGAGCAGTGAGCAAGGCTATCACACAGTGCATAGATCAGCATCTCTTCGCAGAGTACAAAATGCGAAGGCTTCAGGAATTATCAGAACATACTTCTCGTCCATAGACCAGGGCTTGGCCTTGGTTGAGGTGACGGGAATCCCCTTCTTCTCAGCGTAGTCGAGCAAGTCGTTACGGCCCTGGAAGCGCTCGTAGAAGACGGGAAGACGCCATGGGGCGATGACACGAATCTGGGGGTTGATGGCGTAGAAAGCAAGTTCGAAACGGACTTGGTCGTTACTGTGGGCAAGACGGGTACGTTAATTGCAATTGTTCACCTCCCTCGTCTCAAAATTCCGAATCTCTTACCCCTTGCCGGTGCAGCCTGTGATTTGAAGTTAGTCAATTTTCCAAAATCCGATCATACACTCAACTGAGCAACGCTGAAGCGTACCGTGAGAAACAGCTGTGCAACCCTCTTGCTTCGCAACGCGCATCATAGCACGGGCAGTAACAGGACGAGCGCTGTAATAAATGGTTAATAAGTAATTGGCGTTGCATTCTTGAGAAAAACCAGCAAATTGATATTGCTGCGGGGTCGTTGAATAACATACAGGGAGGTACTAGAAAGCGATGTTAGCAAAGAACTCTCCGGTTGATTAAATGACGAAATACTCACCCAAGAAGGTATCTGTCCTCGAAGATAGCCTATCAATTGCATCGATCGCATCGATTAGCATCCTGTCTTTCCTCCAGAACTCCAAAAAAGCAAGCGGTCTTTGCCGGAGTTCACAACTCACATTGCACTGGATAGCAGTGAAGCACATCTCCTCGACGAACTCTCTCTTCAGATCCTCAACGACCAATTTCTGAGCACCGATGAGAAGAGCCTTGCGCTCAGCCTCTTTGAAATCCTCCTTCTGACCAACATCGGCAAGGAAACAGACAACTTCATGGCCTTGCTCGATAAGCCATGCGAGGATACACGAGGTATCGAGACCGCCGGAGTAGGCGAGACAGACCTTATCCTTGCCCATTGTGTGTGAGAAACTGTGTATATATGAGCTGGAGGGTGAAATGAGAGTCTACGATGATGATGACAGTGAAGAGTATGACTTAATTGACAGGAATAAAAAGCAAGAAAAGAAAAAAAGAAAGAGACTAGGAAGAACGAAAAGAAAAAGAAAAATGTTGAAATTGAAATTGAAATTGAGTCTGCGGGGACAACTTGATAGCGGGTGAGGTGGATCCCCGACTGGCCGTGACTCACACACGGCGTCTGACTCAAACGGATGTAATTCTGAGATCGAGATTGGGATCGAGATTCAGTTTGGAATTGATGATTCTATATTGCTTGAGAAGGAGATTCTTGAGTCAATATTGTAAGTATGTACAGATGAAAAACCGTCGTGCTGCTCATGTCTAATGTTCATGTTCATGCCCATCTCGCTGTCTAACGGTCATCACCGTCCCCCGTCGTACGGCATTGCCGGACATGAGCCATAGAGGAATGCCAGCAGCTGTCGTGATCGCAAATCGAGTCAATTGTATTGAGAGCGGGCTTGGGCTCATCAATCAATCCAATCAATCCAACTTCGCGCCAGGCAGTTGCTCTTCTCGTGGCTTTTCTTCCTTGAACCACGACTGGTCCACAAGCAGCAGCACGACTAGCATGGCCAAACTTCCCAAAACCCCATATCGCATCCCTCGCAAACAACTGCCTCCATTTCCCTGCTCATTACCCAGTTGAATCATCTCCAGGGCCCTCACACATGTTGCGCGTTCTGTTCTCATCCCCCATGCAAGTCCACCGACTATTCCTGCTCCAACTGACTGCAGGACTCGGTCCATCCTTGCGCTCGAGTAGTTTTGCACGATAGCTGCCGCGAAAATAGCGAGCAGTAGTCCCATGATCGTAACACCTACCAGCTCCAGAACGTAGCTTTCACATAGCTTTTCTTCCTCTGGGTGGTCGGAGAGACATATATCGAAGGTAAGGCCGGAGTATCGGGCGACATATTGTCCCACAATGATGGCATTTATAGCGAGAAGACTCAGACTGAGGTGTCCTGAAGCCTTTAAGGCGTTCAATTGGTGAAGGGGGCCGGTCTTTGTGCGCTTTGGGGGTGATTTGGGCCCGAAAGGGTCATTTAAAGCCTCCATGATTCCGGAATCGTGTGAGCGAGCCCCAATTTGTGCGAAGACAAGATGCTCAATTATAGCAATTGACGCTTCGGGGAGAGACGCAGGATGTGTGTCTTATATGCAATGCGATTAAATGCCAGCTATTCAAAAAAAGAAAATAAAAAAATAAAAAGAAACTAAAGGCCTGGCCTAGACTGAAGTAATTGCTCTGTTCGCATCCAGTCCTCTTTTGCCGTATGAGAACTAAACATAATTAACAGAGCCGCTTCCCCACAGCCGAAACTGGGGATCTCGCACCAGCACGCAAGACAAGAACGGATCAGATCAGTGCAGCTTGTAATTACAGCCGGGTTGATGACCTTGCATCTTGCATCCCTCGAGGAGATTGTAAAAGATTGAAAAAAAAAAGCGATTGAAGCATATGAGTTGCGACATATGTTAAAAGTAACATGATAACGTTCATTCATTCATGTTTGGTATGTGATGATTTCAGATAGATGATAAAAGTGATAAAACCAATGACAGAAAATGATGAAAGTGACGATGCTGATGATGATGATGATGATAGATGCAGTCCTATGATTCAAATGCTGTTCGCGCCCTCTAATGATATCAACGAAAATCCTCCCACACAATCAAACCCCTGGTGCATTTCGCCAAACTGCAATGCAAAACGAAGACAAAAAAGAAAAAAGAAAAAAGTTCAAATGTAGATGTTAAAAAAAGGTGGAAGGAAAGGAAATGGACTGAGAAAGATGAGCTTCTGATCATGAAGAAGAAGAAGATGATGATGATGATGAACGTTAAAATATGCTGCGCTGAGTGCTTGATAAAAGAAGAAGCAAATGCCGAGATGATGAGAGATCATCACGACGATGGAAAGGAAAGTGAAGATATACATAGATGATAGGGGAAGAATAGAAAGGCATCGGGTATAAAACCCCCAGGCCATTTAAATTCGTTCTGGACGAATTGTATAAGGAACTGACAAAAGAGAAAAGAAAAAAATTCAGATAGAAGATAGAAAGAAGTAAAAATCCCTGACATCAAGTCGGGAGAAAAAATCATTTCAAACCCACAAAGTCATCATGATGTAAAGTGAGATGATCGCGATTAATGTAAGTGTAAAGAACGTAAAGAAGAAAGAGAAAAGATACGGCGACAACTGAGATCAGGAGACAAAAGACTGGCGAGAGATATGGACAGAAAAAGGACAACGATACAAAAAAAGAATCATATCAGAATCCTTCCTGTCCAGCCTGACAAAGTCGAATATCCCTCAACCATTCTGACTTCAGAACTTGTGAAGCTGTGATCCGTCGAGTAGGATTTGGATCGAGGATGGAGTAGATGACATTGCGACAACGTGCCTGAAGAGTCGCAAAGAAACGATTAGAAAAAACAAACGCTGATCAGAGTGGGGAGAAAAGCGCTTACCCTATGCAACGTCTCAATCGGCGCATAGCCGTCCTCGTCCCGCCTTCCTTGCAGATACTTTTGGTAGAACTCGTCTTCCTCCTTCTGCGCTACCCTCCAGAGATGTCTTCCTGTCCTCATCGCCATATAGATCACACCGGTGGCCCAAACGTCAACAGCCCGTGGATCAAACTCCTTATTGACATATTCCTCGGGCGCGATGTATGGTGCACTACCGCACAATCCCGCCGTCATATGCGCCTCTTTTTCCCAGGCCATACGGAAACACTCGCCGTTACCGAAATCGGTGATTTTCACGGCTCCATGTGTCGTCAGCAGCAGATTCTCGGGTTTTAAATCACGATGCGCGACACCCATTTCATGC
>AZGZ01000011.1:258063-284413 GCA_001636715.1 Ascosphaera apis ARSEF 7405 | reverse complement strand
AGTTAGACCGAGTCAACCTGCTTTGTCTGTCTGCTAGCTGGCTTGTGATAGCCAAAGGTGAAAATTATCATTAGAGAGACCAACCCGAATCCGCTCACCGACCAAATTTATACGCCCGTGAATGAGCGATTAAGGGGCAGGTCCATGAACAACGGGTGACAGCTGCGAAGAGATCGTAAAGACAGCACGCAGTGAAAGTAAAGGGGAGAAGTGGGAACGAGACACTGTACAATAGTCACAACTTTGTAATTTGACCTGACCTCTTTACCCCTCGGATGTAGGTGGTACTGAATAACCGCCTATGCATCGAACATGAAGGTCTGCACGGCGGTGGCAGAGCCAGGAGTAGATAGGAAGATGCCAACAATGACAGCAAGCCAGCACCGACGCAAAGCAAAAAGAACAGAGAAAAGGGAAAAAACTAGACGCTAGGTTAATGGGGCTCATTGGCCTTGCAGATCAAGCTGCTGCAGGTCGTGCAGGGAGCAGTATGCATCACATAACGGTTTTCAATTCATCTCTTCAAATCCGGCTGTTGTTGTCCATGTTCCTCGCTCCCTCAGCCACAAGCCCCGCAAAGAGATATGCATCGCCATCGCAGGTGCCAGCAAGCTTTTTCCAAAGTGACCTCATGCTGCAAGGGTAAGTTCAAATGCCAGAATGAGGATGCAGACCTTCACTGGCTTATTCTCTTTCGCCTTCGAGCTTGACCGCAATTGGCCTGTTCTTGGTTGTGCCAATATCGTTGGCTATGACCACATGAACTCCAGGGGTGAAGGGAATCAATCTGATAGATAGACTACCATCTATCACAATGCCAGAGCGAAGCGACTCATTGGTACGCCATACGTGGCTCCCCTAATTGCTCCTCTATTCCCATACTTCACCTCAACACCTATCGCTCTCGAAGTGAAGGAAAGTAACCAAATAATGCATACAAAATAAACACAGCATAGCGTGGCATCGCATCACATCGCATAACTTTTTTCATCTACCGTTGGACGCGGATTTCACTTTCCAGCGCCACTCTGTCTTTAGTCCCTCTCGTGCCTTTTTACTTCCCTCGTAGGTCGTTAGGGAATATATGGTATGACAGAAGTCAGCCAACACATAATTCTGTGCCCGTATAGAATGAGTGCTGGGTCAAAGTGCACACAGTGGTGAAGAAAGTGAAAGGGAAAGGAGACAGACAGCATTGTCACCTCGTAATTCTGATACAGATGACGGTAATAGTAACGGTATGATCGGTACAGATACAAGCTTTGAAGGGAGTCCATTTAGGGTAGAACTGCTACATTCGGCACCTGGAGGAGAAAGATGGGGGGGAGGAGGAAAAGGAGGACGAACGAGAGGAGAGGTGCAAAAAGACCGTGAGACCATGGCTAGCAAAAGCAGAGAGAAGCCAGCTACATGACAGGGGGAGCGGAATAAGCTGGACGAGAGCCGAGGATATATTCGAGACAGCACGAATCGTGATTTTGTTGGTGGACAAACATGGGGGGCACCATAGCAAAGAATTGCGCCAATGTCAATCACCACAGGGGAGGGTTCGAGGATATCTAGGCTGTGCTAGAACTGAGGAATCCTAGATATCTGTCTCTCGCTCCCTCCTTGGTCTTCACACTTCCAAGACGTCAGTGCCTTTTTTGTTTTTTCTTGACTGTTCTTTTCGCCTTGCTAGACCTCCTTCTTGTTCTACAGAGCTGGGCCACTTGGCCGTGGCTCCCTGCCCAATCTTGACTTCTCTGTTTCTTGTCCAGGGCGAACCAACCAGGTCAAATTGGAAGCGCCTCATTTGGAAGTCTGATGCGTGCAGAATGAAGGGATGGAAAGCGGTCGCTGGTCCCCGGGTTGTCCCTCTCAACCCTTCATCCTCTCTCGTTTCCCTCTCTTAAAGGGAAAATGGCCTCCCTTTCGCATCCACCCACGTTCAAAAAACCCGCGAGTGTTAAATTTGCCAGAGGCACGAGCCTGATTTTGACGCCTGAAAAGATTTTTGAAGGGAGGCAGGGGATTCAGCCATGGAGCGAGAGGGCTAGGGGTTCTCCAGAGACCGGCACAAATTCCAGAAGCAAAATTCAATCAAAGGAGAATCTTTCGGTTGGTGATAAACTGGAAAAGGGACCATCCATTCCACTGGGAAATAAAAGAATAACAGTAGAAAAAAATAAAAATTAGGGGTGTCAACGGTCATGTCAAGCCTTCACCGACCAAGATTCGCGAGGCGGCTTCCCATTGTCACATCATCATACCCTTTTTCTAACACGGATGGACGGGGCTTTACCACATTTGACTTGTCCTCCCCTTTCGCACCTCGCTTCCCCCTTCTTGCTCGCTTTTTGTCCATCCCTCTGGCTGAAAAGATGGATGAATTTGCGAACTTTAAAACGCGGCACGTTCTTCCGTTTGTCGAAAATTATTTGTGTATATTTTGTAGACTCGCTAGCTGTGGACTGTGGAACTCTAGGTCGGTGGGAAACGGGGGACTGTGATGCCTGATCTTCCTAGCTCCCCATTCTCCCCCATGGTTCATGCCCAGACCAGGGCGGGAGAAGGCAGAACGTCCTTCATTCTATGGTAGCCTCATGTATACTGTGATCCGGACGGGACACAGCTTGAAAGGTGACAGCTTGTTCTGCTGCGAGAACTTGGGTTGACGGCGATCCTTTCTCGTAACTCTGTTTTCTTCCTTTTTTTCTCCTCTTCCCGAATTGCTGCAATTGATTGTACGAGGAGGTGTCGCCACTTCAATGGTCGCTTGAAACTCGCCCACCCTCCACTTTGTCGTGCGCATTGGGTAAGCCTCGATCGTGTTGACGAGAAATTTCATCCGTCCGCTGTTTCCATCACCAACAACAGCTCTTTTTTCTCCCTCACATCTCAGGTTGCACGGATAAAGTGCGTGATCGTCGCAATTTCTAGCCACTGGGGTCGGAAGTTCTCGGACAGGGGAACATGAAGACACCAGGGGAGACTATGAGGGTCAACTTGTAGTTTGAAGATGAACAGTAAAGTCACGGCGATCATGTTCTTATCAAGCGTCTCATCTTTCCCTGCCTACGTGTCGTAGTGGCATATGTAATATCAGTCTTCCGTGGTGCAGAATTCTCCATCATACGCACATATCCCGTCAATCTGCTGTGCTTCTGACAGGTTCTGGTGATTGCTGGATAAAGATTTTCTTTTCCAGGTGAGATTCCTCATGATAGCTTCGATGGCCTGGGCTGTTTGAGAAAACCTCCAGCATCGTTTGCTCTTTCACCATCATGCTTCATTGAAATCATATCTCTTCTCAAGCAATTGTTTGTCTTGCATGCCCTCAGCAGGCTCAATCAAAACGGCTGTTGCTAAGTTGAGGTGGGATCAGTTTCAATATCGACGACCAAAAGGATATTCAATGATAAACTTACCCACGAGACCATCCAAATGTTCCCAAACAATTTCAATTGTGACCGCAAGATACCATGAGCTCAGTTTGCGTAACGCCGTGCGTCCTTGTCGCGTTTGGTGGATCAGGCACAGTGTAAGGTCCACGATCGATCGGCCTGCAAGGGTCCCGTCAAAGTAAAGTCATCGCATACGTCATACAACATAGATGATATCAAGATGAAGAAAGGAAAGAAGTTCAGCGAGTAGGAATTATGTGCACTGTCAGGGATCCATTTGATTGGATATTAGAATTAAATATCATATTCAAAAACTAGATAGGTGTTAGATAACAGACAGTAGACAATGCACAGGACATGAAACAAATAAATTCAAAATATAGAATGGGCAACGTTTCGTTTCATGTGTATGCGGTTGATGAGTTGAACACCTGAAATATGAACAAACAAATGAAAAAGAGGTTTGCGGGTTGTAGTTAAGATGTTGGATGTCGAGTATGCATGAAGCTACCTCGATCGACTGGATATTAGACCGTGTTGGTGGCAACCCGGGGCAACATTGATGTATCATGCTATCGTGAAGAAAAACCCCTATTTTCTTTTTTTTTTTTTCTTCTTCAAAAACCCCAGCCTGCTGATGCTGATTACATATGAATATGGACGGCTGGAATATGAACTCCAAACAGCCATGTAGAGATGCGATAGAACATGTGAACGAGGTGATGCGCGCGATGATGAGTAAAGTAGTATTGCCACCTTGTCTCCTTAAACGAAACCAGGCCAATGTATAAGTTCATTGCTTGGTTTTGACGGTGGGTTCTTTTTTGGGCAAGTCAAATGCCAGACGCCCGATTTCTCGAAAGACATCATGTTTGAAGATGATGTCATATTCGCGCTTCTTAGCGGGGCGTCCAAGAATATGCCAAAGAGGCATGGCAATTTTGGGGCCTTTGACACTGACATCGTCGCCACACTTCGTGATTCTGACCCGTTGAACCTCGGCGGGGTGTCTTAGAAGGCCAATGCCCTCGCCTCTGGTCCAAGTGATGACCTCGATAAAGTTGTTGCCCTGGGAATCAACAACTTTTCTGTCGTGCACAATGGTGACAGCCATTCTGACTTTATCATCCGACACGTTGAGCCACCACATGACATCACGCATAGGCCTAGCTTCAGTGAGGCCGGTCTCGAAGACGATACTGGGAAATTCGATCATGTCTTCGGATTCAGTGTCCTTCAACCAAAGAGCCTGGCAAGGCTCTTTGATGCGTTGACTAGTACGGAAACTCATTGAGGCGCTGCTGGAGACGAGTTGGTCGAGTTTCATCGACTTCAAGTTGCCCAGGATATAGTTGACCATGCAGTCTCGAACAACCTGCTGGACCTTGGAAGGGATCTTGATGATCAGTTCATTTGAGCGTCGACTGAAATCGACTTGCCCAAAGGAAGGAACTTCCCTAAACAAGCGTTCACGACCCTTGTCGACATTGTCAAGATCGTCTTCTGTCAGATTGTTGAAGACAACAGCATACTTTCCAGCCTTCCATTCGTGGAAGAGATGGCTTGCGATGCTGTCGGGGCCCTCATACCTGAAGAACTGAACGTCTTCAGGGAGGTCATCTAGAAAACCGTTGTTTTCAAGGGGTGCCATTGTGATTCAAAGGCTGAAAGGTTCAGCAGTCCAACTGAAACAGATGGTAGGTTCAATCAATCTAGAGCTAAGTATGCAAGATGTCATATGTGACATTGAACGAGACTGGATCTCGCAAAGAACTGACCATATTTTTATATTCGCGAGATTGCCCATGATGACATTGTCTGTCGCCATAGGTTGCCGCCATCATTTTGCGCCTCATCGAGTGGCTCGTAAATGAACTCCACGCCCATAAGGCTTTGCCACTGATGGATTTGCTCTCGTCACTAACGAACACTCCAAGAAAGGGGTGCGATTTCATCACGTGACGACGAATTTATTTGGCCATCAGGGGCGATTGAATCTTGTTGTTTTGGTTCATTGTGTCGCCGGTTCACCCAAAAAAGAGGCGACTTTGCCTTTCTTGACCCTTGCCCTTGCCTTTTGCAGATTGCCGCCTTTTAGTTGCCCGTTCAAATCCAAAGGCTGAGCGAGATGAAGAGCTTGTTGCGAGGCCAGCGCTCCGTTGCTCCTCGCGAGTCAGATCCTCAGCAAGATGCCTGTCACTGTGTTCAATGCGACCAGCCTCTTCAACTGTTTTGCCGCATCGGGCACACTGAAAGGAGCCATCTTTGGATGTTGTCGATTGGTCTGTATGAACAGACCCCTGTACATCCTTCATATATTGAATATCGCTAACAAAGCCAGGCGCTGAGGTTGCCGAAGGTGATACAGATCTCTTGCGTTTGGTATCTGCAGATACTGCTGTCTGGCTAGTCGTTGTAGAGTCCGCATCATCTCCCTTTGTCCTGGCCCCGAAGAAGCCATGTAAACTCTTTGTTCCAGTAGCGCCATCCTCGAAATCACTCACGGATAATGATAGATGTGCACAGGGTAAAACCTTGTTTGTACTCATCGTCTGAACAAGCAATTTTTTCGATAAGTCCATTAGTAGATCTTCATCAATCAACCTGCCTTGTGGAATTTGCATTCGTCGAGAACCATTTGAACGCTGTTCGTTTTGACAATGCAAGGTAATCACCCTCGGACGACGCTTGTGTTCTAAGATACCATCTTGGACAAGTCGATTATATATGTCAGACACAAATATCTGCAGCCATTTCTCAATCTGCTCCATCGTTCGTATATTCGGGCGGAAAACTTTGGCAGATAGCATAGACTTGATCTGAACCCGCGTGTTGACTTCGCTATAATCTTCACCCCTTATCATCAAGTAAAGCCAAGTAGCTGTCTCCTCCCCTAGCTTGGAGCGCATCTGGTCAATTGGGACCTTTAGAAGATCGACAACCAGCTCAGTATCGAAGCATTCTGATATATGTTTCCCTAATTTGCCGCCAAGTGACCGAATTTTTGTGAACTTGTAACCATTCAGAAACGATTGTGCGGCACGGTTGCGAACGATTGTTTGCTTATCAGGTTTATTGCAAGCACTACCCAATTTAGCAATCATCTTGTTCCGACCAATGCCGCCCGAGCAGGTATAACTCAGCTTCTCCCACACAGCTTGCCGGACAGACTTGACGATCTCCCCACCGATCGAGATCGCGATATCATCCCAGTCATGATCTTCATTTTCAGCTTTTTCATCGTCGAGATCCACAAGGTGGCTATCAGCACCCCACCTCAGAGTTGATTGCGGGGGCTTTGGCATCAGCTCGCTTGGGTCCCTTGTCTCATTTGTCTCTTGAAGGACAGAGTATCTCTCTAAGAGAGTGGCGTAAACCAGATGAGAGAGGTCGATAAATGTTTCATCAACCGAAGCCTTCTCAAACTTCACCATATGATTGTATTCATTCCATCCGCCTGTCGAAGTTCTTCTTTCGCCAGGGCCTCTCTGGTCGACACTTTCAGCCCATTTGGCCAGAGCGTCTCTCATAACCTCCATAATTTTTCTCGATTCGATCCGATAGGGGTCGAGTGAGACTTTGTCTGTATGTGCTCTCTTCGCCGCATCACTTCGGTACGCCCACCTGCCGCCTTCTCCTTCCCGAAAAGTAGCCACATGTTGGGTCACCAAATTAGGGCATCGATTTCGCGCTTCCTGAGCAGTGATCATGCGCGTCACATTGAAAGGTCGTGCGGCGTAGTTGACGGCTATCAGTGATTCCCACTGCTGCACCGCTAGAGGAACGTCGCGCGGCAAACCCAGCCTAACCATCTCACATTGAGCGTAGAAGGCATCCAGGTCAATGTGCGCTATCACGCGCAATGGTGATTTCGTAGAAAAGCTCCGCAGAAGTTGAAGATGTCGGTAGCTGAACTGCGAGTTTAGCTGGTCAGAAGACGGCCGAGGGCCATCTTCGCTGGCAGAGTTGTCTTTACACATTGCGGCCCGGTCAGTAACATTGTGAAGCCGCTATCCAATACCGAGTTGACACAGAACAAATTATAAAGAACGCATGCTGCCTCTTTGTTGGCGTTGGGTTTGTCAGACTACTCCCAGTTCGTCGAAAACCTCGACGTTGAATATGATGGGTGATGAAGTGGATAGTACCTTCATTTTAATTAATTTAAGCTAGTAAAAATGTAACAGGTCTTGTGGTCTAGTGGTATGATTCTCGCTTAGGGTTCACCCTGAGTTCAATTTGCGAGAGGCCCCGCGTTCGATCCGCGGCAAGACCCCATTACATTTTTTTTTATTATTATTGATTGCATTTTCTTTGAGACCCTTGAAGGAAGAGAAATCTGGTAATATGTTGTCTATAGAGATGGTGTTGAAACCCTCGAATGTAATTCAAGGCGTAAATAAATCCATTATTCAATGAGCTTCATAATAGGAGTAGAACGTAATTGTTAATTGCTACAGGAGTCGAGATGCCCAATTCTGCGTGAATGATATCTTCATACTTCTTATATTGTGCATCTGCTTCTTCAATCAAGCACTGGTTGTGTTTAAAAGGGCATAGGCACCAGACTTGGGTATACATGTATAATATGTAAGCTTACTTCTTCTTTAATCAAGTCTTATTCTTTTCTGAAGCTAGGGGTATTCCTGCAATTGAATGATCGAGAGCTGCCATTATACCAGATGAGACAACCTCACAAACTGTCTGTTTTAGCACCCCTTACTACTGGTAGTAGTAACAGAATGGGCCAGACATCGTGTCCATCATTGTCCTAATGACACGTGGTTTGGCGTTGACACCAAGGTCAACGGACTCGTCGAGCGTGACGTTCTTCGAGGGAGGATTATTGAAGATCGTGTGGGTTCCTTCGAGATCATATAAACGCTCCTTCGGCTTTTGATTTTGCCAGATCCACCAGGTCCTATCAATTTGGCTGTGATGTAGGAAGAAAGCTGGATCGCCGGGGGAAGAAAAGAGGTCCTTTAGAGAAGCAATTGTCAGCAAGTCCTAATGTTTGCAAGGCATGGATAGGAGGCCCTTTACATACACTTCCAGGGTCACCGCCAATGACGGAATGACCAGCAGTGTGGACGTTGAAGTCCTTAGGCGCTGTACCCATGAAGCTACCCATCATCTTCATGACAAACCAGTAATGGTTGTCATTCTTGTTGATGAGCCTAGTGATGTCACTATATTTGAGCCATCCTTTGGACAAGTATGGGTTGATATCACGTTTAAGACAACGCGGGTTGTAGTCCTTGCCGGTACCATTGCTTTCAATGCCAGCCATACCAGGGGAAATAGGGCCAAGATTGACAACCATGCTGTTTCAAAGTTAGCTACTGATGTTTTGCTTTGACGGCGGGGCTAGAGCCACTTACTCCTTGAAAGGCCCGCTCTTCACGCAACCACCTCCCTTGCCTGAGGGAACGGTGTAGATACCGATGACAGTACCATTGTGTGGCACATACTCTCCATCACCAGACATACTGGTGTCGGAGCCGTCGAAGACAGGCGACTTAACAGGGTCATGGGCAAAGGCGCCCCAGTCCCAGTAAGGCTGAGTTCCGTTGTAACCACATTCTTTGTGCAAGGCTTGCTCATACTCCCAAACAAAGTATCTGTGCCACGTTAAGAATAGCCCCTGAACTTTACGTCAGTAACTTCAATTGACCGCTATCAATGCACCGTATACCTACATAAGAGTGAATGCTCATCGACTGGTTAATATGAGTCGCAACAAAGTCATCATAGCGTGTTCTCACGCCAGGCCATTCGTCGCGAGGAGTGATGCTGGGCTTGCTCTGCAGGCAAAGAACAGCATCGATGTAGTCCTTCCTCTCCTTTTTGGAAAGCGAACCCCATTCCCGACGGACAGCCGCGTTCTCGAAGGTACAAGAGGTACACCCCTGCTTCCCCTGGGCAGCAAGCTGATCGTCATATCTCTTGCGAATTTCGATTCCATGATTGGCGAGTTTGGTTACTGGGTCGCTGGCTTGGGCCGCCGGGATGGAAGCTAGCAGCAAAAGACTGCTCACAATATTTTGAAAAAGCATGGTTAGAAATCTGAGCTCAAAAAAATATTGAGACGACTCCTAAACAAAAGTGCCAGATCACTGATTCTTGAGACGATTGCACAGAGCAAGATCGTCCTAGAGGATCAATAAATACTGCACAGTATGGCTAACTACTTGACTGCTTGGTCAGGCATTTGAGGATTTCGACCCGCACTCCAGGGGTTCAATAGCCGGTCATTCAATCCGAAACTAGGTCATTGACGAAGGTGGAATCGACCGCCACCACTCTGGGGTTGCAGTCGGAGGAAAAGGTTAAGAAACTGCGACTCTTTTTCAAGGTAACTAGTCTAAAGCATCGCGCGGCACGGGCGAACTTCTACATCTTGCGGGCGAGGGACATGTATCGATATCCGAGCATGAACATCAAAGTACCAATGCGGAGGCAGGCTGTTGTCGGGTGATTGCGTCCTATGCGAGCCATTCGACGATATCATGGTTTAGCAGTTTGGAAACAATAAGTTTATCTCTCAACGATTGCATGTACGCACTGATATCTGGAGGGCGCACGGGTCACCTTCCAGACTCATGGTATGCAATCCGATTTGAATTTGGACCTGTCCGATTGTGGAGACGATCTTAGTGGACCATAATCGCCTGCCGCAACGCCTACAACGTTGAGGGACTTTTCACCCACGCGATTTATCTGCAGTGGAGAAACTAATCGTTCTTTGCGCGAGTCACAAATGAAAGTTTCCCAAGAGGTCATATCCTATGAAACCTGATCAGCATCGTTGTGTAATGAGCATGGTACAAGCTGCACGTACGGTGCAGTGGCCCATATATGGAAAATCTACCCTGGTCAACTACTGACCGCTGTGGAGGGTCAATTTCCACCTGAACTTTCCGTCTCACTCACCGATTAACCGCGAGGTGAAGTTCAATCGATAATGGCAGATGCAAGACAGTTGGGCTCATCGATCTTGTCGTGAACTTTGGCCGATAAGCAGGTAGTTTCCTAACGGGCAACTCGTTGCTCTGTGTCTGACACCAGGACAGTAGATGAACTGGCACTTGTACAGCACAACGTGAGTGCAATTCTCGCGGTGCAGATCAATTGATCACGGACCGAGCCTTTACAGAAGCTCACAGAAACTAATCTAGAAAGACCCTGCAAGATTGGCGCATAAATCAGGGCGACTCTGTACAGTAGTCTAGGCGATTTGCTGAACATTGCACCGAGATTAAGCACGGCTGCATAAGAATTAGACGAAGACAAGGATGCCAGTGAGCATTATCCATTGGATTGGGCTGCATTTGCAGAGTAAAGAACGTCTCCTTTTTCTTTTGAGTACTGCCCGCCCCTTGATGACAGCTTCGCTCGATATTCTAAAGCTCTCTATTCTCTCAATGTTTGGAGTCTGAGAACTGAGTTCGTGGCACCTTAAGTCGACAACAGACAGACGCCCACATATGGACCAAAAGGATATGGCTGCCGGTAGGCCGCCTCAGGACCCGGCCTATGTGAATGCATCCAGAGTAAACTACGTTTACGCTGTGTATTTCACGCTATGGGGCGTTATGGTGGTTGTCGTTCTCCTCCGATTATACGTGCGAACATGGCTTCTAAAACGATGGGGTCCTGATGACTTTTTGATGGTTGCAGCTCTGGTAGGCAGCACATGCCCTGTCAACAAATGACACACTTTTGAGATGCTTAAAGATCTAACCAGTATCAAAGCTGTGCTCTGTTGTATGTACGGTAGCCTGGATGATGATGGTTCGCGGCGGACTCGGCCGTCATATAACGACGCTTTCTCCTGATCAGTACATTCTATATGTGAAAGGAACATCAATCAATTCGCTAGGACTTGTGATCGGGTTAGGGTTCGTCAAATTGTCTGTGGCGGCTTTCTTGCTGCAGATTGGCCGGGGTCAGAAGCGATGGGTTCGGCTAACCAGCTTCATGATGGGTGCGACTAGTTCTCAAAACTCAATTAAAGAGGAAAAACTGACGGTATTCTAGTATTTATCTCCTTGTATACAATCACGGCGGTCCTGACGCTGGTTCTCCAATGTGTTCCAACTCCGGCAATCTGGGATCCCAAATCTTATCCAAACGCTCGATGTTATGGGATAAAGTCGTTCCTTGCAGCAGCATACTTTAACAGCTGTGAGTTGTATCTTGCCGTGACTGGGGTTTCGTTGGTGGCATGCATATTGACCAGAGAGTACAGGCATGAATATCATAACTGATTTAGTTACGGCAACAATGCCAATTCCAATGCTGGCACATCTGCAGATGAATCACAGAAAAAAGACAGCGGTCATTGGCATATTGTGCATGGGATACATGTAATTGAAATCCCTGAAGTTGACACGTCTGAACAGCGCATGCTAACATCCATTTTAGAGCCGGAGTCGCTGCAATTGTCAAATTTGTGTACCAAACCAAATTTGTCTCGATGCATGATCTCTCATGGTATGTGGCAAACTCAACTTCCCTAAAAGCCAATGCCTGCCATGTGCTGACAGCTGTGAACAGGAACCCTGACTATATTGTGTGGGCTCATGTTGAATTGTGCGTTGGGGCAATATCAGCTTGCCTGCCGATGTTCAAGCCCCTTTTTAAGACGGTATTCAAATCTTCCTCGGGCTCTTATGGGCGACAATCCGACAATAGGAAGGGGTATCGGCAGTGGTTGCATCCAAGTGCCAAGGACGCAACAGACAACTCAAAGTCGGTAAACAGAATGGAAGAAGATGATGCACCCGTCCTTCCAAAACTGTCCGACATGCACGACTTCAGCAATGGACTCGAGTTACAAGAGCGTAAGAAAGGAGGCAGCAAAGTGTCGGTCACAGTGAGCGACTCAGGTACGACTGCGACATTGGGAAGCAATTCTTCTTTGGCAAATGGACCACGGTTGGAGGCGCAAACAGGCCTCGGGTCGTATTAAAGATCGAAGAACGAGATGTTACCGTTCCACTCAGAACAGACACACAGACATAGCAGACTTATGCAGCAAGACGCCTGCATTGGCACTTCAATCACGAGATGATCCGATTCATGGGTACTGGAAGTCTGGCTTCAACTGCTTGTATGCAGTTGACCCATTGAATGAGATGGTCGAAACAAACCAGCAGGTTTTAGCCTTCAAAGAGATTATGCTGTAGTTCAAATCCCATATCTCTGGCGACGCGCTGCATCTGCAATTCGATTTCATCCTCCATGCCTCCTCCTATGCCACACAACTGTCTTACTCTGCTGACCCAATATGCCACATCCAACCAAATCAATATCACTCTGAAGTAAAGGTGCTTCCACCAATTCCCAAAGCGTTCAAACCTGGGTAAATCTCGGGTTTCGGTCAAAGCTTTTGAGGCCCAAATGCCAATCTTTTTGACCCTATTCACGGGCGATCCAAGAAACTGGTTATTATCCTGCACTATACGCAAATTTCTTGCGAGAAAGATCATTTCATGAGGCCATCTAGTTTCATCACCTAGCATGTCCCTGACAGCATCTCTCATCATTTTGTGCATTTCAAATTGGTGCTCTGCCCGTTCGGAATCAGACATATTGCCAAGATTCAGGTTCTCTCGCAAGCGTCGTGTGGTCGAACCGTCTCCACCCTCATAGGGACGCATCAATGTTGCTGAGGCGAACACATCTGCATTTCTCACACCCCAGTTTTCGACAATGTCATGTATGGTCTTATTATCGAACGCGAGTAAAGCTTTCCAAAGACGCGCATAGTCATGTTTTAGTTTGGGACTCATTTGAATGTAAAGACCGTGGTCAAGGATAACCAACTCCGCGTGGCCAGATGGCTGGCGACGGACGATGATGTTACCGGGGTGAGGGTCGCAGTGGACAAATCCCCAAAGAAAGATTTGAGCAGAGAACAGATCAACCATCGTGTCCATAACCTCTGACAACGAAACTCCAAGGCCGCCTGATCTGTTCCGACCTTTCCACCAATTGCGATCTGGCTTGTGTATTTTGCAGGTCTGTATCGACGCAAACCGTTCAGGGTTGCGTTGTTTGCCGAAGTCGTCAAGAGGGGTCCCATGGCACCCCGGGCTACCAATGCCGAAACCACCCCTCCATGGTTTTGTTAGAGTATCCTTATCCCATAGACGTGCACCCTCAATCCATTCCGTGGTCATAACGCGTTTACTGCTGAGTTCTCGGTAAACCTTCGGCACGTAGACGCGGTTTCGCAGTCTTGAGTCTGCCGCAAGAAATTCTGCCATCTTTTCGGCGTTATTGGCTTCATTGATAAAATCGGTCTCTAGATATAGTCGTTCCGCCACAAAAGGAATGAGGCTGTAAAATGGGATGTCAAATATTTTGCTGTAGATGTATGTGACGACCCTAGATTCAATGATTCAGCAATATGTTGATTTGAGCTCCACAACGAAAACGGACTCACTTGAAGGCCCAGAGATCCCATTTAACCTGTCTGGCAATCTCTCTCTTCTGTATCTTAATAGCTACCTCGCGCCCATCCGCCAATCGCGCCCAATGAACTTGGGCAACACTGGCGCTAGCTCTAGCAGCACGTTCCATAGCACCCTTATCAGGCTGGAGTTCCTCAAATGAAACTCCAAAGACTTCCTCGGGCGACTTCCCATCAAAGTCTTCTCTAATAACCTTTTCGACGTCTTTCCAGGCATTTTGCGGCGCGTCGTCAAACATGGTCGAGAACATCTTTTGAAAATCCGGTGGCATTATAGAAGACTGCATGGCAATGGCCTGGCCAATTTTGAGATAAAGCCCACTATTTGTCCGCAAAAGATCATACAATCTCTTCGCATTCCGAGCATGAACAGCCTCGATTGACTTTGCTAATGGAGGATTCTTGCGAAAATTGATCTTGTAATCAAGCGCGACAACAATACTCGTCCAGAAGGTACGTAGTGAGCGAGTCACGCACGAGGCATAGAATTGGCGATCGATACCATAAGAGACTGAGGCTGCGACTCCAAAGACCAGCAGCCTGCGAAACCACTTTTGGGTGCGCTCATAATCCTTCGCGGCTACTGGGCGGCCAAGGGAACTCGGCGGTGGAGGAGCGAATGATGCATATAATTGCTCGAAGACTCGCGGCCGCGAGGACAGTTGACGCCTTGCCAAAGTCGTGGAGTATGGTAGTTTGCAGCACGTCAATGCTCGATAGCGACCCGGCAAACGGGCTGGTGCACGCGCGAATATCATCATGGATGAATAGGTCTTGAAATAACAGTGTGAATCTCCAACTAGTTCAAGTTGTCGTTGCTGTTTCAACACAGATCAAGGGAACAAGGGCACAAGATGCCACAACCATACATGTCCCAGACAACAATTCAGATTCAGTAAGTAGCACCAACAAGCCCGTGTCTACGTCGCAGAAGCCATCAGTAGCAAAGGGTAGTTGTTGCAACTATCAAGCAAGTAACAGCGAGCAGCGCAGACAACTGTAGATAATCTGTGTAGTTCGGTAAAGTGACGTCGACGTCGAAGCTTCACGATGTTGACTGCGGTGGTTGTACCGCACACGTACAACCGGAGAGACCGCGGTTCTCCGACCCTATGAGAGCGGAGGATACAAGAATAGCCTTTCATTTTCTCTGCAGTAGTAAAGCCGCCTGGACTGTCTCGACGCATATTGAGATGTGTGGGAGAAGACAGCTGTCGATCGGCTGCTCTTGTATACCCTTGACACATGGACACATATGAAGGAGATGATCAGGCGTCAAGAAAGCAAAAGAAGACAAAGACCATAAAAAGATGAAAAAAAAAATTCAGGTCGAGCTGGGAATCGAACCCAGATTATCAGAATCAGAATCTGATGTGATGACCATTACACTACTCAACCATCGCGTTATAAAGGGGTTGTTTTTAAGCTACATAACATCATCCTTTATCCTTCAAATTTGACCATCGCACATCTTCAGTAGATTGCCCTTCAATTCGTGTGGACGACCACTTCCTCACCCCGTAGACATAAGTTATGGTCAAGTCCATGCTTTCGACGCTTGCTGTCATGTAGTGGTGATTCACCCGCTCTGGCCACACTCATCTCTTCACCTTGCTGGCCTGGCGGTCTGCGGCGGCTGCCAGAACAATGACGTAGGGGTGTCCAGCCTGTCGTCGGATTTTTACTCCATCTCATTAGAATTGAGAGATCTTGTTGCACTATCGTGCGAGAGGCTGCTGCGATGGTGAAAGTCAATGAATTCTTTCGAAAGTCATTCAATTCAGCATGTATCTCATCGTCGATTCATGCCATTCTGAAAAAAATCGTCACTTTCCGCTCCCAAAGCCTTATCTTCGTTGGGGCTGAATTGCCAGCAGAGACAGCAATCAGAAGAACACTAGGTGCATGACTCTCGTAAGGGGGCCAAGCTACCACATCAACCAACTTTACGTATATCATGCCGATCTGATGAACAGGGAAAGCCAGGTAAATTAGGGGAGAAGCAACATTCACAGAAAGACTCACCCTTCAATAAACAGTGGGTATTTGATGGGGAGGGCCTACAGTCGGTGTATCCACCTCATGCATGAATCTCTTGCCCCCCCATACCACGAAAAAAAAGTTTGTTTTGTAGGGCGATGGACAGCTCTCTCAGGTTTAAGCATGAGGTCAGAGAGTGGTATTTTACATCATGTAGCATGAGGTACCCCAGATGTACCCCCAGAAGATCACTGTCGATCCCCAAAGTTATGCAGCAACAGTGCTCCATAGAGCATAAAACCCCCCATAGAATTTGGGTACAATGCTACCTATGGGGAACCTCATATTTAAACACCCACCCCTCCGTAAACCCGAAGAAACCGCATCCAATATGGCGTCGTAAGTTTGAGCGGCACGACTTTGGCCAGGGACAAACGTCCCGCAAGACCTGGCAGGGGCTGCTTAATCAACGGCACTTTGACAGAGATTTCGGTAGAGGAGAGGATTGTCGCCTCCTCGACCGACATGCCGATTGTCAGGTTTGAGGTCAGCAGGGAGCCTTTTCTTTTTTGCTGGTCTGGTGACCATATCACCGCTAACATCCTCAATATCAATGGCGTAGACCCTGTGCATCATGGCAGTCCAGGCCAACGGACCACTGCCATCATTATGATGAATCTGTCCCCAATATAGAGAATGTGGCAGATTTTCGACCGGTTCTGGAAAGCTGTTCAGCGAAACCATTGCTTAAAAGATACTGGATACGCTGGGAGTACCGGTACATGGAGCTGTGCCTGGGTTCGGCAATCCTTGATGGCGGCTATGTGTCTAGATAGGGTACCCGCGAGTACGTTTCGAAAGCCGTCGATACTGGGTGACTTTCAAGGAAATTTTAGGTAAAGCCTTGACAGGTATCGCCATCTCACATATCCAGTTGGACGTAGGAGTTCCCTGGAGGGCGTACTCTCAAAGTGGTCTTAATATATTCTGAGAAGAAACAAGAAATTCGGACCTCATGATGCTGGGCAAGGTATATAAATGGAGCTGGAAGCTCCCATCCACTTCGTAGCTGCTCTTGACGCTCTCTTTTCTTGCCATAATACTAGCTTTCTTGCAATTGAGCTTCAGTTCCTTCTCTAGCACAGGAGCTTCACACACCGCGATTAGCACACTACGTCCTCATATTCCTTCTTTATTTTTAAATTGTGAGTTTGGATAAGGCCCCTTCTTTTCGATCATCTCTGCTTCGACCCCCATAGATTCTCATTCTAAGACCGTTGCTAAGACCCTATGAAGTATACAACTCTAATCTAGTTTTTACGAGCCCTAAAGCCTTCATAAAACCCTCTACGACCATGGACGGCGTCATGACTGGAAAGGGTACCTTCAACCCTGACATTACTCAAGCCCCGGATTTCTCCAAGGGCATCCTCAATCTCTTCAGCCTGAAGGGTAAAACTGCCATCATTACTGGTGCCGGTGCTGGCATTGGCTGGGCTGTTGCAAGAGCATATGCTGAAGCCGGAGCCAATGTTGCTATTACCTACAATACGAATCACAAAGCTCCCGAAAGAGCTGCTGAGCTCGAAGAGAAATATGGGGTGAAGAGCAAAGCCTATCAACTCGATGTCCGCACTTATGATCCTGTTGAGAAGGTCATTGACCAGATTGTTGCTGATTTCAATGGCCGTCTTGATGTTTTCGTTGCCAACGCCGGCATCCCATGGACCCAATCAGCCATTGTGCAGGGCTCCATCGAGCATTATCAAGATGTCATGAAGACAAACGTTGATGGCGTGTTCTACTGTGCTCGCGTTGCCGCCAAACACTGGAGACGCCAGAAGCAAGAGGGCACCGACCTCAACGGTAACAAGCTCGAGAACTTCACAGCAGGCAGCTTTGTTGCTACCGCATCCATGAGCGGGTCCATCGTCAACATCCCGCAATTGCAAGCAGCATATAACGCTTCAAAGGCCTCGGTCATTCATATGTGCCATTCATTGGCCGTTGAGTGGACTGGCTTGGCTCGCGCAAACACAGTCTCCCCCGGTTATACCGCCACTGAAATCTCTGGCTTCGTGCCTGAAGAGACGAAGAAGGTCTGGCGCGCCAAGACGCCGATGGGCCGTGAAGGCGAACCTGAGGAGATGTGCGGTGCCTATCTGTTCCTGGGATCTGATGCCTCTTCCTTCGTGACCGGCGCTGATATTATCGTCGACGGAGGATACTGCTTGCCTTGAAGAAGCTTTCAAAACACCCTTGAACCTGTTACGAATTGAACGTCTCCTGCATTCTTGTCTTTTGAGTCTTGTATACCTTTATGCTGTCGGACTTTGTCTGCTGGAGTTTCTTCCGCAATACATGGCGATCACACATTTGATCTCTTTGTAAGGAGCAACCAGTCAATGGTTGGAACCTTTTCTAATGTTAGAGGACTGAACACTATTTAGCATGAATCTCTTGCCCTAAAGAGTCTTATCATTACAATCGAGCAACTTATCATCCTGTTGCATGAGAAAACTTTCCCCGCTTCAGACAAGAATAGCCCTCAAATATAGTTCACAGGGCTCGTTGTAGATCATAGCTGTGCCTCACATGTGATATTCCGTTCTGACGTATGCACGTATGCATACCGACAGTTCATCCTTGCAATATGCTCACCTCATCTACAATGGAGAGAACATCCATCTCGTTCAAACCGCAGCAACAAAGACCACGATGGCGCTGTTCTATATGTGGCTAAGCATTAACATGAAATCGTACTTGGCAATGTGGTTTCATCAATGGGTTTGGGGGAAAGCATAGTTTTCTCTAGGTCTGTCTACACCACATCGCACCCGACGGTAAAAATTTGCGACTATACCGTCTACTATGAGAGGAGAATATCGGATAGAATCCAGCCTCATCGGACCCGGGGCCCAAGTCAATCAAACCTTCTGCGAATTATGGTACATCAGAGTTGCCGGCCTTGTCAGGATATGGCCTGATGCCGATTAGACGGTGAAAATATCTGGGATAATCTAAGATTAGAGAAATTTCAAAGCGAACAACCTGAACTGCAACAAAGCCTCTGGCTGACGGAAAGGGGCTCTTCAACGTCTGTTATAGACGGTATCCAGCAATTGCCTTACGGTGGAAGCTCAATCGCGGTGTCCCGGGGAGCAGGAGCCGAGCCTGAAGATCCCGTCAAGAGAATATGGTGCCAACGCCGGCAGGCCTAGAGCAGCGAAACAAGGCCTCGGAAGCTTGATTTTCACTTTGAATGGCATCTAGGAATCTTGGAAAGCCGGTTCTGATCGCTTTAGAGAATCATAATACAGCGCAGAAGCACAGCCGCCAATGCCGGCGAATTCCAAACTACTGCCCTTTTATGGAAGTTGGATAACAGCAACATACGTCTTCCTTGGTGAGCTTGGAACATGATATCTTTCTAGGTCACTCGTTGATGACGGCTTCAGCGAGAGAATGTTCAGTCCTTCGATCGTGAAGCCTACCAGCGTTGACTATCCTAATCATCGCAAACGCCCTCGCCTTTTGAATGCTTTCCTCCTTGGCTTGTCTGTGGGTAGACTGGATGGGCTGAATTTGTATAAAGAAACTCAATCCGGATTCCAATGGATAACCTTGACGGTATCTCCTCGGAGCGCCACTGTCTAAATCAGAAGCTTACCACCCTAAATCTCGCTGGATTGGCCTCGTATGGCCTATAAAACGAGCGCAGGTGCAGCAAGACGATCTGGTCCCATCTTGGCTTCAGGGTTGGCAAGAGTCAATAGCAACATAACTTTCACGACCGTCTTGTCTCTCCTGAATATAGCATTGGGCATTATATTTGAGGAAGAAAAATAAGCAACGAATCCAAATGAGGGGGTTTCCAAAGGGGCTCTTCGGTTCTAGGGAACTACGTGATTCAAATTCTTCGCTTTTCGCTCGTCGCAAGAACAATAAGGATACTATAACAAATCATACTCAGTCTACTTTTGCAAGTGATATCTCTGCAGATAATTCAAACGGAGTCGAAATGTTTATCAGCAATCAAAGCGTTCTATATCAATCACTCGACGACTACGTGGGGTCAATACATGCCGAACAACAGGCAAAAACCATGTACACAAGTATTGGCAAACTACGAAAAACCAATCGAAGCCCAAAACCGATGAAGGCCCTTACTCAAAATGGCGAGGGCACTCCAAAAACCATAATTGACTCTCTAACTCGATGCCTTGAACCCCTTCAATGCGCGAAGAACATCAGTGTCTCTCTACGGCCATGCTTCAAAGTGCAGCATTTCAAGAAAACCAATCATCTGCAAAACCCCTGTGGTTCGACTACAACAAATGAGATAGAAGTCGTCGTGCGCTCTGTAGATGATGATCCTTATACGAGCGAGGCGTTATGCAAAAATGGGCTCTCAATGGGACAAACGGAAGAGGAATCTTCAACCGCTAGTGACGAGATGGAGGGCAAGGTGCGTGTGCAAGTACCGAAACCAATTGTCATAACACGGATTAGCTGATGTATACAAGCAGTACGAGGTGATTGATGTCACTCAGCCCTCCATACATGCAGATCAGATTGGTGTCAACAAGAATACCATCGAGGAGACAGACAGGCCATCATGGAATGGAATGCCAACCACCACACCGTCCCCCGATATTTCAGTGTCACCGTTCTCCGAAGATGAAGAGATGTTGGAGGAGATGTCGGTCGACAGCACCATAGGCTCTACAACCTATGATGATAAACCTGTCAATGATCTCACAATGGGTGCATTGGGAGAATATAAAGGCATATCTGTGCTACAATCGCGATCATTCCTCAATTTTGTTCGAGATGAAGACGATCTCCGTGCATACAACGAATGGCACTGGCAAGCAAGTAAAGGACACACTACTCTACAAGAAGAGTTTGACAGACTCCGAATCGAACAACAATCTGGGTCTAAGTCCATAGAAAATCTGATCTGGCCGGCGTCGATTGAAGAGCATATCAGGCGCATGCTACCTTGGTGGAAAGCCGGAGAATTAAAGAGACAATTGAAGGTTAAGGAGCGTCGCCGAATTCAACGCCTCCGACCCCCTTCTCAATTCAGGAGAACTCCTCAATTGGAATTGCCCCATCAGACTGTGGCATAGCATGTATAACGCATATGAAAATTTCTTTATCACAACTTTGTTAACTTCAAAATGCTATGTAACAATATACCCATTACATGAACTCGGAAATTTGCTGTCGGTGTGTATGTATAAGAAGGCATCGCACCGTTCTTCATCAAAAAGTTTTGCGCCTAATTGAAGGCATGTTTATTTGGAATACATACACGCATCACCTTGCAGCGAAATCATAGCAATTGATTTTTTGAATAATGCACATTATAGAATATCTAGCGTCTGCACTTCACAAAGGCAAATTTAATTGCTCAAGACTCTTCGATGAGAATCAAGTGATGCGGAGATTCAGCCACAAAGGCCGTAGGGCTTAGTCCGCGTGGCTACGAACAATTTAGTTGCGATACATGCTACGTAAGAAGCGAGTGGCTGCTTCGTATCTCGTATTTTTCATGGAGTTACCTCATTTAACAGCTTCTTCTGAACCTCAATGTGACTTTGGCAGGCCACAAGTCGAACCGTCTACATGTCGAATATCAGGGGTTTAACCTTGCTGCTGGCAATTATGATGCTATGTTGATAGTCGATGTCCATCAAAAGAGCCTTGATCGTCATTCAGATGCATATTATTCTCTTGACATTACCTGACTGGGTGGAATGACACATGTCCGGGAACTATATGTAATCGTGTTTGTACGGAGTAACGGTTGATAGGACAGGGAGTCCGATTGCAAATGCACGATTTGTATGATCTGCAAGCACTATTGGAGACAAGGCTCCAATTGAGCCGGTATAGAATATGAACGAGATGACTGTCTTGACTTGAGCTACAGCAAAAATACATGCCAATTGATCACCTATTTGACAAAATTGATGTAGAAGAGGGATATCGAAAGAAGGGCATAGAGGCGGAAGTGAGCCAAAGCGCCCGTGATGATGGGGGACGAAGAAATGGCTGAGTCTTCAAGGCCTTCGACGCATTGGGAAATAGGAAAGAGGGTGAGTAAGGGGTCCCGTAGTTGGGAAATCGAAAGAAATAACACAAGGAAAAGAAGGATCAAAAGGAGAGGATACATTGTGCTTTTCATCAGACTTTCGCCTGTTGAAGCTCCATATCAAACCAAGCCAGACAGGGGTTTGAGAAGTCAGATGTTTACATGTATACCCCAGTATATAATTTGGGATGGAGGTCGGCAAACGATTGTTGGAGAGCAAGGAATAGGCACTCGGGTATCAGTGCGTGCCATGCATGTGAAAGAAGAGGCGCACATGTGAAGATTCCCACATCAACGACATTGCGCACACGTAGCTTGGAAGAGAGAAAAAAAGATGTTGTTGAATTGACTGTGGATAAAGAGAGGAAGAGTTTGCTTCCATCGAGGAGTTTTGGTAACGACGACGATGGTGGTAGCCATATAGTAGCCGGTAATGAAGAAGGGATAGACTTTCTGTAATTAGAAGAAGAGACGAGAGTGAATCATGTTGGGTCCAGATCCTCGTCATACTCAATTCATCTCCAAATCACGAGGAGCCTCAGCTAGCCGCAAGGGCATGACAATGGGTTCTTTGATGTCACCATGTGTGGTGGAAACTGGAGGATTTGTCGATGCCACTTCCGATTGCTGGGCGCGAGTACGCTCCGTTTCACTCGTAGTTCTTGGCATGCGCAACCTCTGGCACCAACTTTCCGCGCTGATCAGGGTGTCATCAACGACCCGGCCAACCTGCATCATCATGTCCAGCCCCTCTTCTGCAAGGACAATGACACGATGGGCACTGGCGGCGGTAGCATCGGCGATGGAGCCCTGAGTCGACTCAGTTGCGGTGCCTGCTGCGGCAACTCGAAAACGTTGGGGTAGAGACATGAGATGTCTGCGCACTAAGTTGCGGGCATTTTCAGGCAAGGCACCACCAGCGTATTTGGAAACGATGTCGACGACATGCCTCAAGGTGGAGAGAACGTCGGTCTTCATTCTTTGTATTTGCTGAGTCAAATTCTGCGAGCCGTTCTGAGCATTGCTGGAAGTAGCTTTGCCTGAGAGGCCTTCACCATTCTCTAGGCTCTTTTCATACTCTTCAAGGAGCTTTTTGAGAGAAATAACATGATTGCCCAGTCTTTCATTGGCCCAACGAAGCCATTTGAGGCAGTAGGATAGGCGGCGAAGGGATTCCTCGCTCATAGCAACTCCCAGGCCAGACGTCGATACCATTAGTCTGTTATGCCATGGGCGAGGAGCACGATTGTTGCGATCATCTATCGCAGTGGAATCTTCGTAGTTTGGAGACGACAGTGTGTCATAAGGGGGCAGCGACTCGGCATATGAAAAATCAGAGGTACTGCCTGAATAAGCCCTTGAGCGAGGGAAGAAGTCGCTATGGCTAAATCGGTGGATTGGATCCTGATCTTCTCTGTTGAGGAGATTGTCAATTTTTGCTCTCTTCTCTCCAGAGTCAGGGCTCGGCTCTGGTGTTTGACGTCGTTTGAGTGCCCAGCGAATACCGTCCTCAACACCGGTCTTTCTTCCGACCGACCCAACCGTGTTGACAACTTGAGAACCAATTGTTCTTTCAAGGAACTCGGCACCATATCTAAATCTAGGATAGTTAGATTTGGAGGACGTGTACATAGACACGGAGCCGTTGATGGCAGATGATAGTAGAGGGTGAGAGGACGTTAGAAGATTCAACAATGGCTCTCTGCTTCTAGATTCCGAGGCCAGTGTCACAGATGGCGAGGAGTCCTTGACACTTGGACTTCTGGCAAAGTCTGGTCACATACAGTCAACACATAGTTCAATATCGTCATCCTTCAATTGCGCCGGATGGTCTCTTACCTGTGCGTAGACCTTCAAGGGCTTGAGCTGCCTCAAGGTCATCCATTGATATGACACTCGTGGCGCGAACATGGCGGGATTCATTGTCGACATCAGCCGGCAAATTCATAGAAAGTGATCCATTGGAAGAGGCTGTCGGGGTTTGGGGACCTCCCATAGCCATAGAGATAGGATGGCTGTCTTGAGCTCGTCGTTGAATAGACGCCTCGGCCAACGACTTGGATTGATGGGGTTGATGGTGATGCTGGTGATGGTGATGATGATGATGATGATGATGAGGTTCCCCCTGGGGATGCTTCTCAGAGTCCTTCCGATCCATACTAGTTTTTATCTGTCTCTGGAGTATGTTAGCATGTGAAAAGCAATCATCTGGAGAACTCCATACCAGCCTGATTATATGTAGTAGTAGTCCCGTATGTACGTACGGAGTATGATGTATTCGTGGTATTGTATGCAGAAACTCCACCACCTGCGGCAATTGACAGCTTGAGAGCAGCCGCCGATCTGCCGTGCTTGGATGATTGAATATCTCACTGTAATACACTGCGGATGCGAGACGAATCAAATAAATTCGAATCGACTTGAGGTAGAATTGGGTTGCTCTTTAAGATTAGAGGGAGTTGTGCCTGTGCTTTGCGGAGATTCCAACAGCCCTGGCAGCAGCAACGACAACAGCAGCAATAAGACACAAAATTGTCGGCAAAAGCAGAGATGGGAGGCTTGAGCGCAGGCCTATCCTGTAGTCGAGTCAAGCAGCATCAAAGACACAGCAACTTGGGCCCATGCAACCCACTGCCTTGTCCTAATGGTGGAAGAACAAGGACAGAGATGTTGAGAGGAATGATTGGGAGACAACTGGGCAAAAGGAGGAAGACGAGGAAGAGCAAGAATGGAGGGCGGAGAAGAGGATGACAGGGAGAAGAGAGCGACGGGTGAGCCGCAAGAAGACGAGCGAGAAACAGACCTGATCGGTGATTGCGATCTGAACCAGAATGGAGTCTGCTTGTGTGACCGAGCGTGAAGGGAAGACCAGCAAAGGGCTATAATTTGCGTTCGCACAGCACAGAACAGCTTCTTTTGCTTCTGTTCACTTCAATCGTCAAGGATTCGTCCGTGGTTGCTGGCCAAAAGATGCGCTACGAAGAGATCGAATGTTACGGCTGACATTGATCCCATCCCATCTTCATGTGAGAGTGAAACACGAGCATCAAATCAGAAGTCGTGATTCCCGGCCCCAGTTTTCTTGGATGTCCAAAAGCCAGGTCCGCTACTAATTAAGTTAGAAGTTCTATTCTCACGATACAGCCAAGTTTGTATATACATGTTTGGGCGCTTGCTTCCTGTCCTTACGGCCGCTGATTCACGGTCCGAAGAACCGCCTTGAGCACCAGTCATCGACTTGTGACAGCAGCGATTCAAGTGCCTTGGGACAATGGTGACTGGGAAAACTTGTGATGGCGGTTGATGTTAGGTTGGCGACAACGGTCAAGCGGAAGTATGAGGCAGTTACCCTCAATATCCTAGATAATAAGGCTCTGCTGGGCCGAGGAAGCAGGTGAATCCTTCTTCATCTGCACAAGGGTGTGAGATCATGGCAGAGTTTTGTTGAGCACGAAGGGAGACGTGGCACAAAGTCTCTCGTCATGTTCGAATCCGTAGCCCGTACGACTGTCATTGAGTAGATCCGATTCCGGACCATCTCAGCTCTTGTCACCATACAAGGCCTTTTCCATTAGCTTGGAGCAAAGCAGTCGCGGCTATCAACCGAGACAGTTGCCCTGATTCATCGCTTGCGGGGACCAAACAATCGTCTTGGTTGTGGTCTAATGACGCACATCCATTGAGGAGCATTCTCGTGGTCATAGCCTGTGGTTCTTGTTGTTTTGCAGCTTTCCACGCCGCAGCGTTCGTTGCTTTCCACATATTGTCAGACGACGGAAGTGCAAGGTCTAGGATGAGATCGTCATCGAGTGGTTCATAGACTGCCGGACTGAATTTACTGCTACAGCAGTATAGCTTGTTCACAACATTGACCAGATGAACAGTGCGACGAAGCGTCTCCGCTAACTGCCATGTTGACCAGTCTGAATCATGTGTGTCAAGTAATGGAGCATATGTGTGGCATATTTGTCGGGTCATCTATTCACATAGTTGTCAGCAAATGATTTGAGAAAGATGCCGAGTCAGAAATGCCATTCTGTCCATGCATACATCAAGGAGTGGCCTGCCTTGCGACCGCACGAAGGATAAGGGCTCTATTGACACTCCATAGCAATCGTCAAGGTCCTGACTGATATGATGAAGACAACAGGCGGTGATTATGGCTAAATTATCACCCAATGGCTCTAAAATATCCTACAAAAGCTATCAGCTGTGCGAATTCAGAAGGGAGGGTTACTGGGCGACTCACAAATTTTCGCGCGAATTGCTCCTGCTCTCGTTGCATTGGCTGATTGGTGATGGTCTGGTTATTTTCATACAATTGACTACCGTTTTCCAGCTGCGAAAGTACGACTGCCGCAACTCCTGCAAGGTTACCACCCCCTGGTGACTTTAATCGAC
>AZGZ01000011.1:234274-249564 GCA_001636715.1 Ascosphaera apis ARSEF 7405 | reverse complement strand
TGGAGAGGTAATGATGACCTGCGAAAATAGTCGTTCGAGATATGTACGTGAAAATAATCCGTATAATGATCAAACCAGATGCGAAAGATATGTCAAAAGAATGATGCAAAAGTGAACAGCCAAACAAGACTTTTTCCAGCGAATTGTCCGATGAGTATGACAGCAGGCAGTGATTAGGAGATGAAACCAAAACGACAAGACACGTCCCTGTTCATGTCATTAAGAAGATGGGAAAGGATGCAGCTGAGGCCGGCCAATGATTATTCGACCAACGAGTATAAACCGGGAGGAGGAGAGGGGCTCAAATATCCTCGCGCCTATGAGGGGGATTTATGGGAATCTTGGAATTGGGTTGTTGGCACGACGACACGACGGGAGGGGATCCACCAGTGAGGAGATTGGGGGGAAGAAGACGAGACCAAAAGCCAATTGACAAGCCAACAGGGAGACAGAGACAAGGCGCAAGACAATCACAACTGGATTGAAGTGAAGTGAGTAGTTACAAGTCAGAAATCAGAGTGAGAGATGTTCTTTCCAAGAGGTGTTGTTGTTATATTGAAGTCGCGCTTGGTCGCAGTCGCGGTTCGCGGTCAAATTAATTAATTTATTTATTAAGGGACAAAAGGGAAAGATACGCGAACGCCCAATCCGGTCTAATTGAATTCTGTGCACGAAAACATATATATATACGCATACAGTGATACATATGGATGTGATGGATATGAGATATGAGATGAGATACGAGATATATGAGATATATGGAAGACGGCTGGTTGGAAATTCTAAACGTAAACTGGCATGGATATAGACGATTGGATATAAGAAGAAATGCCTAACAAATCATGTACGCTCCAACTCGAACCGACAGACAGACAGTCATCTAGTTGAAGAACTTGATCTCACCCTCCTTCACCTTACCAGCCTCGACCAATCTCTTCGCCTCGGCAACGTAGACAGCCTTGACAGCCGCAACGTCCTTGCCGGCACCAGTAAGAGACTGCGCAAGACGGGCGAGCTCCTCGTTGTCGGCCTTGCTCTGGATCAACTCAATGTCACCGAGAACGGCATCAACCTGCTGGCCAGAGGGATCGCCGCCCTCAGCAAAGTAGTTGACATCCTTAGCGCTGCCCTTGAGAACACGCTTGTTCTTCTTAGCGGCGTTCTTAGCGGCCTCTTTGCTCTTCTTGTTGCTCTCGCGCTCAGCCTTGGCACGCTCTTCCTCCTCCTTCTTCTTCTTCTCAGCCTCGAGACGGGCCTTCTCCTTCTCCTCGGCAACACGCTTGGCCTCGGCCTCACGCTCGAGACGCTTCTTGTCCTTGTGTGCACGAGCCTCCTTGCGGAACTTCTTGATACGCTCGTCGGAAGCAAGCGCGTCGTCAACACACTTGCGGAGACGGGCAATGTCCTCGCTCTTCTTCTTCCGGCGGGCGTTGGCGTTCTTACGCTCAATGTGTCGCTTATGATCACGGTTCTCGTTGTCGTCTGGAACGTCCTCGTCCTCGTACTCGAAGGATCTCCAGCTGTCGAAGTTGTACCAGAAATCGTAGAATGCCTCAACCTCTTCTCTCGTGGAGTCAGCATTGCCTATCGAGGGCACCGGCTGCTTGTTAGAGAATCTAGCCTCAGCCTCGAAGAAAGGACGCCAAAGCTTGAAGAAATCGCCCTTCTGCTTGGGGCGGGGAGGGGCGACCTCGGCAAGAGGGTCGACGGAATCCCATTGCCGGCGGCGGACGGGGTCGGTGAGAATCTCGTTGGCCTTCTGAATACACTTGAAGAAAGAGTCGTTCTCGGCTTCACCAGAAGCAGCTCTCTTGTCGGGATGGTGACGGAGGACCTTCTTGCGGTGAGCACGCTTGATCATCTCAGGAGTAGCACGGTAGCGGTGCTTGCTGAGACCGAGCACGGCGTAATGATCTTGACCCTGCACAGACAGTTAAAATAGGTTCATAGAAGAACATTACATTAAGACGTGAATAAGTGACTTACCTTCCAGTCCTTAGCATCACGCTGGAGCATAATGGGATCTTCAGGTTCAGAGATTTCATCATCCTCGTTATCCTCAACCTTCTTGACATTCTCCTGGGCGGTGATTCTGTCGTCCTCAGAGAAAGTACGGTTATGACGCTTCTATAGAGGGCATTAGCAAGATTGTCCATTTCAATAAAATAATCACTTCTCCCTTCAATAAACTTACCCGACGAGCATGAGCAAGGAAATGAGGACCGACAGGCTCAACATTGCGCTTCTCAGCAGGGGAAAGAGAGCCGACGACCTTGAAGTCCTTCTCGGCAGCCCAGCCCTCAGGGAGAGCAGGCAAGATGAAAGAAGCAGTAGCCATGCTTATCGAGTCTAGATTGCTATTAACCTAGTATATGACTTGAAACAGAAGAATCTCCTTCTTCTATGATGCTGATTCTTCTCTCTTTTATCGCTATATCAATCTTCGCCGTCTTTGGGTTTGATGAAAAATTTTTGATGGGTCTGGGACACGCTAGACTGTATCAGGCAGTATGAGAGATATTCCAGTATTATTTTTTATTTTTATTTTTTTATTATTTTAATTTTATTTCTATTATGGACTCCGTCGTATACATATAAACATACTCCAGTGAGGTATACGGAATATGCGTCCATCGCGACTTGAATGTTTTGTCAAGAGCTATCATAATACCGTAAGTCAGACAGGGAGAGGTTGTTGTTGAAGTATTGATGGGGATTTTTCAATTGACACGGCGTGTGTAGGCGACTTGAGTTGACATATCTTCATCCATCGTGATGTCTGCTTCATTAGAAAGCCCGTCAACTGTGCAAGGTGCAGAAGCAGCAGAAACTGCTGTAGCACATACTTCGTCATCTCCTCCATCGCCTGCTATGTCAGGTTCTCAGCATGGAGATGAGCCGACTGTCTCTGCGCTAGATGACATCTTTGGCTCTTCACCTTCTGATGGTGGCCATGATGAATTACTAAAAGAGGATAACCCCTCCATGCACGGGAGTGCCTCAATGGGTGCGGGCGCGGCTGTCGATGTCGACGTCACTGACGGCACGACCGCTCCTACGGCCACTGCAGGTGCAGGTGCAGGGAGCTCAGCCCACGCACAGGACTTTACTTTTCCTACGCAACATGAACCGTCAGACCTCCCCTCTGTACGTCGCCAGCACGTTACAAACGGGTATCGAGCAGGCATCATCCTCGCCAAACAGGAGCATCTCCAACGAGGGTTTGACGAAGGCTATCCCTTCGGTGCCAAGCTCGGGTTGCGTGCGGGTATCGTCAAGGGTGTCCTTGAAGGATTGATGAAGTCGAGAATCGAAGATCCCCAGATCAGGAAAACCGTTATCGACCTCAAACACCGGGCTGAAGAAGAGCTGGAGGTGTCCAAAGTTTTTGCAAAGGCCGCTGCTGCGGTTGCTCCCGGTGCTAGCGAAGAGACTGCTGCCGCCGCTGCTGTTTCTGCTGTCGCCGCCGGTGACAAAGCCTATGAGCCGCCAGCACCCCATGTCATTCTTGACGAGATTGGCGATCAAGTCATCACCGAGTGGGAAGACACTATTAATGGTCTTCTCGCACAAGTGGCCGTGGCCAATGCTGACAGCGACAAGAAAAAGACCAGAGGAGAAGACAAGAAACCAACAACACAGACATCTTCCGCTTTAGGCTTCTGAATTACAAACATGGTGCATGCTGCATCGGATGTGTACACCTGCTGCTGCCACTGCTGCTGCTGCTGCTACCGCGGCCGCCGCCGCCGAATTTATCTGCGCATGATCATATTGAGAATCTTGCAGCTATGCTTGCATCCCCTCATGCAGTCTCCATCTCGCTGTAAGGCTTCGCGAGGTAGTAACGCCGCACGCGTTCCATGTGGCCAAAGGACGCGCACCTTTTTCCAAATTTGAATATTTGGGTGGTGAATAGACAGGGCGAGGCTTCGCTACCTTGCCTTGCCGTTTTCTCGCTGTGCTGTCACTTAATATGTGCCAGATTCAAGTGTGCATGACGTGATGATGATCATTCGCTATCTCCACCAGGAGTATGTCTTACTTTTTGGAGAGGTATGCTTGTGACATAAAATTCCTCTGGTTTGAGGGTGAAAGTGCAAGTAGGTGAGAAATTGATACGCTATCCGATTTCTTTCGCCCCAGCCCTAGTCGACGCTTTCCCCTGGATATGTCCTTCACTGTCTGATCCTTTCGTGAGTACACGTCAAGCGGGCGCCAATACCTTCAACCGGGGCGCAAAAGAAGAAAACATCAATAAAAATAACATGACCCTGCCCTGTTGAACAATCTCGCACCTGGCTTCTTTTTAAAAAGCAATCGTTTGATAAATCAGCTTGCCTGAACAGAAACTCAATGGAAACGATACGCTGATTGGTAAAATTTTCAGATGGAAAAACAACAGACGATGATCTCTATCCGGCCCGTGGCTGATTCAGGACCGAAGAACAAGATCCTTTGTACAGTACATTAAACACCGAGGCAGCGGAGACTATCTGCTTTTGTACCACCCTTCTCTACCCTATCCTGGCTTGGACGATCGAGGAATCCAATTGATGTGGACAGGACGTATGTAGATGCCAATATGCTGTAGGGGTCACCCACGCATCTCACAGCCCAGCCCAGCCCAGCACAGCATAGCATGGCAACAACACTCAGAACATCATCAGCCACCCTGGACGCCTCCTCTCATTGAATTCACATAACATTGAATGACATTACATGTCATCCAACTCTATAATCCACTGGCCGAAAACAGACAACGCTGTTTGGCAGTAGTAGCAGCATGGGCCCTGTCCAAAAAAAAAAATTCCGGCCCCTTAAGGAAGATCTGATCTGTGAACCAGGGAACCGCAGTCAGGACTAGCATGCATGGGCGAAAAGCAAGTCAACTCCGTTCCATCACTTCTTCACTTCCACTTTTCGTGGCGCAACAGTCTGTTATTTGTAAATGTGGGCAATTTTTTTTTTTTTTTTTTTTTTTTTTTTCCTTTTTCGTTTTCAGTCTTTTTCATGTTGCTTCGACATGATACTGGAGCGTGAGAACTCGTGTCAGACACGGACGAGTTTGAATAATGGATTGAGCGGATAGCGCTCCGCGGCCATGTCAACAGCCCTCTCCATAGTTTATGCGACATGAGATGAGATGCGTGGAGGCATCGCCTGCCAGTCGATTTTCATCTAGGCACATCCATTGGGATGCCCTGCAAAGGAACCACCATGGCATTGTCCCCCTGATATCAACTTTCGCAAGCACACAACCAAATCGATATGTCTTGATATCAATCAGACGCCCGCGGCGCAAGGGAGGCGGCACGAGCCCGTCCGCCCTTGCACACTCATGGCCAAATGTTTCCAGCACAGTGCAGCCGGAACACGGATGACCCTCGCGGATAACTCCATCCACCACGATGCGAATGCAGCATAGCGCATCACTGCAGACAGACCGACAGACAGGACACCGCAGTTTCCGAGGACACCGGTGCACTGTCTTCTTTTTGATGCAGGATGCATCTCTACCCATGCGTTTCACCTGTTCGCAACAGTCGTCACAATGAGGTCCATGGGCCATGAAGAAAATCTCCGTCCAACGTCTCGTTCGCTGAGATGGGATTCGAGGTGATCAAGTTGCAGAACCGGAAAGTCCTTTTGCCTTGAGTTCGATATCCCGCTGGGGTGTGGATATCGCCGAGGATTACGGCTTTCCAGTTACTGTGCTTCGATCCCTGTTAGGCTTGTTCAACTGGAGTTCTGGCTGGGTCGAGATGCCCTCTTTTTATTTTCGAACACAGGCCGCATTTTTTG
The DNA here is from genome assembly GCA_001636715.1 of Ascosphaera apis ARSEF 7405. Taxonomy (NCBI): domain Eukaryota; kingdom Fungi; phylum Ascomycota; class Eurotiomycetes; order Onygenales; family Ascosphaeraceae; genus Ascosphaera; species Ascosphaera apis. Next base: position 243,759 of record AZGZ01000011.1, on the reverse strand, counting down.
AGGTGATATAGTTAATGTGACGATCTCCAAATCCCACGCTGCTGCCACAAGTGGAAAAGGAAAAAGTCCTATGAAATTCTTAGAGAGATAATAAAAAAGCTGACCGCAGAAAAATTACCCAAATCTCTTACTTCTCATTCTGCTCTGTCCGTTCGGTCTGCCGTTTTATTTACCTCGCTTCGCTCTACTCCCCCTTTTTTTCCCTTTTCTATCTTATTTCATTTTTTTTATTTTTTTATTTTTTATTTTTTTTTCGCTTCCTTCTACATCTTCCGTGCATCTTCTCCCGGTTGTTCTATCCTCCTCCACACCGTCTCCAGGTCCTAGTTAACCTGGTTGCCACGCCCGGCGGTTCTAAACTATTTTCACAAGCGTTTCATCCCTTCCGTTTAATAATCGGCCTGGTCTGCCTGATTTCTTTTCTTTTTCTCATATGAGATCTGGCTCTAAATAATCCCGGTCAAGCACAGTCCCTGTCACAGGAGCAGCGGTGTCTACAAGAACAGCTCAAGAAAACCAAGGGGAACCGAACAATCAGAGCGTTCCCAGATTCAAAAACAAGCAACCAGCAGCAGGGCAGAGCTGAGCTGAGTTGAGCAGAAAGCAGTAGAAATTGCAATCTTAAAGCATACCCCTGGAGTTACAAAGTTCACGGCAAGAAGCGAAGGAGCAAACGAATTATTGACTGCAACGCGACGGTACAGCGATGATCTGGGAACAGCCACGGCTTGCTGCATATGCATAACTTTTTCTCCTCTATCCTCTAGAAACAAACTCGATCAGTCGCTCGATCAATGCGATTGATTTGACTTCTGCTCCAGTCGGATTCTCACTCCTTCGGAGCTCTAGGAATTCTTGAATTTAGCTTGTTTGTTTCAACATTGTTTACATTCCAGTATCCACGTTGTCGTCCCCAAAAGCTTCCGACCCAAGGGCTTCGGCTGCCTCTGCCTCTGCTGAAGCTGCAACTCGGCCCAACCCTACGAAATCCGGCCATATTGTGTCTCCGTTTTCTCACTTCTTAAAGGCAGCTCGACTTGAATCCCGCTCAGCTTTAAAGCGCTTTCATCCTAGAAAAAGAGACTCGCCTCCTGTTGAAAATTCACAAAGCAACCAACCATCTTCTCAACCAGTCCAACCCCCACCTTCTCTTTCAACCGAGCCACCTCGAGTACAGCCAAAACTTTCACAGTCGCATTCGCAATTGGAAGCCCGAAGCAACGAAGAACAATCAAGCAGGAAAAAGCAAGCACCAAGAACAGTTCCTTATACATCGCTGTACGGATCACTTCGCATACCCCCGGTGGCTCCACATTGGCCTCACCGCTCAAACACTGTTTCTCCGCCAACTGCATCTGCAATCTTTTGGACACTAGACAACGCCTTTCGCAAACCATATCCACTCTCGCCAGTCGTGGAAGAAGAGGAGGCCTCAATGTCCGCCCTTCTGTCCGATACACCATCATCATATCTCATGCCGCATCACCAACCTGTTCCACAAACTCAAATGAGCAATAACCCGATAAATGTTCCTGGTCCTGTCACACATCCCAAGAAACCAGAGCCTGCCCCAAAACTTGTCATCCCTCAAATGTCAGCCTCCGGACAGCCAGATTTTGATCCTTCTCGGTCGCGGCGGGACCGCGAGCGTGAGACACGAAAAAGAGCAGAGCAAGATGCATGGTTAAGGTCGCAGCAGTACGCTACTTACAGTGGCGGGGTCAGGTCTTCTGCCACAAGTGGTTCAACTCGAGAAGGGAGGCCATTGTCCGCACCAGGAGAAGAATACATGTCTTCCTCAATGCCGGGTCAGAGAAGAAGCCATCATCGCAGTAACAGTCAACACGGTACGGTCGGCCAAACTCAAACGTTAGGACGAGTCCGAGGAGCCAGAGTTGCGCCAGGTGCAGAATCGCCAGACAACGATTCCGATTCTAGGCTCGAGACAAACGGAAATCATCACAAAAGCTCACCAGTACAGCAAGCCTTCGAGAGATGGGAGACATTGTCCTCACATTGGGAAGGATTGACTGGATATTGGATACGTTACCTGGAGCAGAACACCTCGGCGCTTTCAAAAATACCGTTGGAAGACCAGGAGAGACTCAACAGTCACATGTCTAGACAAATCAGTGATCTGTCAGCTGCGGGCGCAAACTTATTCCATGCTGTTGTTGAGTTGCAGAGATTGAGGTCTTCTTCTGAGAAGAAATTCAAGAGATGGTTCTATGAGACAAGAGCGGAGCAGGCTAGGGCGAAGGATATACAATTACAGCTTGAAGCCAAAATCCGATTACAAGCAGAAGAACAACTCAGAACTATGGAGAAAGTGAAAGAGGCGGAGTTCGAGAAGTCAAAGACCGAGGGTCTCCTAGCGGAGGTAAAGAGAGAGTTACAGATTTCCAGAGAAGAAGCGAGGCGGGCATGGGAGGAGCTTGGACGACGAGAGCAAGAGGAAAGAGAGCGTGTGAACAATTTGCGCAATGGCCAACAAACAATTGTGGGCGGCGTGCAGGTCATTCCCATGCAACCTGTCTACCTCTCACATATGGGGAGAGCTGTTCGACAAGATGAAAGTGTCACAGGTCACACCCCATATCCAACTAGCGACCACGCATACGATGCTCGCACACAATTGTCAATGAGTCCTGTCACAACGGACCCATATGCCGATGCAACCCCCGAGATGCACGATCCTAGATCTATCCAGTACGACGGCCCCGCTGGTCTTGGTATCACAACCGACATTGACATGTCAAGAGGTACTGGCACACCTCGCGGTATTCCAGAAGTCATGTCCGATGGTGGATCCGAATACGACGTTATGACCCCTGGCGTGGGAGCTGTCGAAGCTGGTGGGATTACACCAAAACGGCAACGATATAGCGAGAGCATAGTTTCCGAAGAGGATTACGGCACTGAGATCGAGCCTCAGCACGAGAAGTATCGACAGAACCGAAACTATCTCGTGTCCGAACCTGAGCTTTCATTGCCGTCTCCGGGTAATGAAAGCTACTCGAATCTGCCGGTGGCGATGTCGGGGTACCCGAGTCGGCAACCACAGTATGGTACAAGTGGGTTATCAATGTCCATGCCTGATTCAGCCTCACATCGCATTCCTGTTCCTATGCCAGGAAATTCCGGACAACAGAAGCCAGCAAGCTATGCCGGAGCAAGGTACGAAATACCAATGCCTGACACTCGACATCAGCCATCAGACTACCGCACCCCACCAGAAATGTATCCTGAAGAGCACGATGAAAGCTTTGACTCAACAGGCACGGTAACACAGGATGAGTCGCCTGTTGAGCACACTGAAGTGTCACGGACCGAGCCTACTTACAAGTCTGAAGCCGAGACGGACCCGGCGACAGGCAAATCTCAGGATCAGAAATGGGAGAGTGTGGCACCTCGTCACCGACATCCAACTCGTCTGAGCGCGGTGTACGAGGATGATGAGCGGAGTAGAGCAAGTGGTGCCCAAAGTCGCAGTGTCAGCATGGCTAGTCATCCAGAATAGATGGAGCGGAGGACTCAATATGGAAAGAGGAGATATTGGAATTCCTCATGAGATCTGATGTGATGGTGGATTAGCTGTTCTGGATGATGTTGTTCGCTTTCTTGAGACCACTGTTCTCGTTTGCGCCTCCGCGTGAGTGTGGCGCAATTGATTCTGGTTTCTTTTGTTTTTTTTTATTTCACACCTGCTCTCTTTTTCTGCCTAATGTATCATTTACTGTCCATCATCTGTTCAATCTTCATTTTCTGTTCAATCTTCATTTTCTTTGCCATTGTTTTGTTTTCCTTTTCATATCTCTTCCAGATCCAATGGTCTATCAGTTGAGCCTGTCACCGTTCACATTTCCTTTCTTTTTCTGTTTTCTTGCTTCACTTGCTCTTTCTCTATTTACTTTTCACTTTTTTTGGTTATGGCCATGGGCCTGTCGACAATTGAAGCATGTCTTTTCTGCGACAGGGAAGACGATAGACAAGATAAAGATTGTTTTCCTGCTCTTCTAAAACCAACTGACAACATGTTGCTGGCACCTTTACTCTCATTCAGCAATATCTAGACTGTAGATACTGTCATCCTGATTAACGAGAATGTATGCAACTTTTCAGGCTTTCCAAGCTTCATGAGCATCAATTGAGTTGGTGATAGCCGTTGAAATCCTTACCCGAAGTAATGTAGACGCTATAGCCGCGATAGTTGACGTCATATAGCGTTTATCGCGCCACCCTCGGCAATCCCGCTTAACCTCCTCTATGGGCGGATCCGCGGAGATGAATTTCGCTGTCTGCGGGGCGGGGGCGAGACTGTCAAGAGACGACGACGACGATGAGAAGGAATGGAATGGATGGATGGAGACTTGTTCTTGACAGCTGATGCATGCTCAATTCACACCAGACACATTGTTACAGCATATTTGACATTGTTGAATTCGATATTCTGAAGAACTGAATATTTGGGCAATGGCATCCTCGTCAGTACCACAATTGCTCACTCGCACTATGCGGCACCGTCTTGGTCTCCGCACAAGCTCCGTGAAGCTCGCTGCGATAAGCACGACGCAGTGCTATGGTGCACGAAGCTTCAGTAGTCTGAAGACTCCAATTCGCTCGTCGACGCAGTGCACTGCTTCTGCTCGTCGGTATCAGGGTCAGGAATGTCACTTCTCAACAAGGGCGAGCTACAATGCACCCAAAAAGACCATGGAACAGCTCAAAGCACGAAACTCAACGGGACCGTTCTCATGGAAGGCGGGTGTTCTGTTCATTGCAACCGGCGCGGCAATGATTCTGTATTTTAGATCTGAGAAGGCAAGATTGGAGAGAGAGCATATTGCACAGCTGACAAAGGGTGCTGGGAAGCCGAAAGTCGGCGGTCCGTTCGTGTTGAAAGATTTGAAGGGCCAGACGTTTACGGAGGAGAATCTCAAGGGAAAATATAGCTTTGTATGCTCCAATTTGTCGTTTTATTTTGGTGGTTCTCAAGCAATTAACAGGGCATTGTTGTTTTTAGGTGTACTTTGGCTTCACCCATTGCCCCGATATCTGTCCTGATGAGCTCGACAAGATGGCTGAAATCATTGACAAGGTGAAAGAGAAAGCCGGCCATGTCATGCGTCCTGTCTTCATCACCTGCGATCCTGTCCGCGATACTCCTGCGGTTCTGAAGGACTACTTGCAAGAGTTCCATACCGATTTGATTGGTTTGACTGGCACATACCAGCAGATCAAGGACGTGTGCAAGAAGTACAGAGTCTACTTCAGCACCCCTGAAAATGTGAAGCCAGATGAGGACTACTTGGTGGACCACAGTATTTATTTCTACCTCATGGGTGAGTAATCCTTTTCAATTGGTGAATCACTTGGAACATATGCTCATTATGAAACAGACCCCGAAGGCGACTTTGTCGAGTGCATTGGCCGCAATGATACTCCTGAATCGGCATCTGAGCTCATCTTAGCTCACATCAAGGACTGGAAGAGAGCCAAGAAGCCCCTCGATTCGACTCCTGAGCCTACCAATTGAGAATCAATTGAGCTAAATGGGCGTTTCTGAGCATCATCACGCCACTCAACACACGTATATGTATATTTTCGACTCAAAATCTCAATCTGTATAGTAAGTTGTGTCCTGACGTTAAAAACCAACTCACGGGGTTGTAAAACATGGCTAACCACGCTGGTATAGATAATTGCACAAGACAATCTGTATATTTGTTGTTTTCTATGCTTCTCGTATATTTTGTCTGGTTTATCGATGACTCTACCAAATATCTTGCTGAACTGCCAGAGATGTCTATATGGTCAGCTTTTGTGCAAAGGATAACAAAAATTTTGTTCATTTATGCTGTGAGCGGGTGAGCCGAGTTCTTCAATAACGCAGCTATCACAGTGTGAATAGTTTCGGGCTTAAGGTGATGCACTCAATACAAGCTAGCTGTAAATTCAGTGTCACGCCTTAAGCAGATTGGGACTGCTAATTTATCAACATTCCTGAGTATGGACCTGGAGTTCCAGTCTTCGCCATCGTTGAGCACTTCTCGTAGCCCCTGAGAACGATCGCTATGTGGTATGATACCCTGATAGTTTGTGCGTCACCCCCTTCTCCTTTTATCTGCCGGCTACTTGTTCCAATTCTTCAGCAGTATTCCACTGCATCAATCCTTTAACACATGTGAGGCGAGCATTGCCCATCAACTGCTGTGGCCGCACTCTGAATCAAATTAACGGTTGTGCAATTGCAAAGAGGAAAAGCAGTAATATGTACAGAATTTCAAATATTTTGGTTCGTGTGCTCCCTTTATGTATAATTGATCTGTCAGGATAGTCGTGTCTTTTGACCATCACAGGCAGCATCATGGCACCTTTTCCATAAGATGCGTTGTCGCAATGTATATGTCCCGATTTCGAAAATGATGGTATATGAATGTATCAAATCAAGCCCGCTGTAATCCCATTTTCGCTGGAGAATGGCATGGCACTTCACACCATGACTTTACTCATCGTCGAAGCCCTCTGGGATCTTACGTGGGCCGGAAGGAACTATATAATTTTCAGAAAAAAAAATACTAACATTAGCCATCCACTTCTTCAATTGCATTTGCGCATCGCATAGCCGAATCAATGCGCCGGGATCTCGAAATTAACGTACTCGGATAAGTCAATGGAATTGGCGCAGGGTCAACATCACCCAAGGCGCGTCTGACGGGGGGGAGGCCAAAGAGAGCAATGGGACCGGCCAGGCCGATCACACAGGAGTAGAAGTAGGCAGGTCTCTCATGAGAGGCCCAGCGCAGGTATCGTAGAGGAGTCGACCAGAATTGTGGTTGAACCATAGTGAATTGCCGTACTGTGATGGCTCAAGAATATGAAGTGTCTGTTCAATGGGGCCTGGCCGTGCTCGAGTGGTAACGTAGTGCCCAGTGGTAATCCTTAATATATCGCGAAAGTGGTTTGCAGTCTGGCTGTTCCTGTAGTTGTCGATGCTCTTGTCAATGCTCTTGTCAATGTCGATGTCGCCGTCATGCTCGGAGTTGGCTGTTCCTCCGGGCCTTACTCCATACAGTTCATACAGTATAGTTCATGCTTGGCCTTGGCGACCTCCCGCATCCACTTCAACCACGTAGGCTTCATCTACTACGTACATACCTATAAGGTGTACTGTACTGCGCTCTCGAGATATTCAAAAGCTTCATCAGCAACTACACTGCTTACTTTTTTGCTTCTTGATAATTGTTGTTCTGGCTTGCACTGGTTAGGCGACCATATATCCCAGCTCAATTGGCCCCTCCCAGCGCTTGTGTGCATGTGGCAGCACAATGCGGTGGTTGCTCTCAATACTACTGCTTGGTCTGCTCGGGGCCGTCAATGCGCTGAGCAGCTCTGGCAATAGACTGCTCGTCGTCCTGAGCGATCTTGCTGAGAAGGACTCGTTTTCACAGTTCTTTGGGGATCTAGAAGGTTTGTCTTGATTCATCCCTGTTATTCATTTTTGTGTGTCTCGATGGGGAGGATGTTCGCTGATGGTCATTGTGTCTTTTTTGCAGATCGTGGATATACACTATCATTTAAGTCGCCAAAAGAAGATGATCTCTCGTTGTTCGAGCTAGGAGAGAGAGCGTATGATCACCTTCTCATACTTCCACTGAAGGCTAAAGGTGCGCTGCGTCTGATCTGAATAATCTTGGTGTCAGGCACCTGTGGGCAACCAGCTTACGAATAACTTTGCGCATACAGGTCTCGGCCCCTCCTTGACGTCCAAAGCTCTTGTCGACTTTATCAATGCTCAGGGAAATATATTTCTTGCTCTCTCCGGAGGTTCTCCTACACCAAACGCCATCAGCTCTCTCCTTTTAGAATTAGACATCATCCTCTCGCCTGACCGTGCCCCGCTTGTTGTCGACCATTTCAACTATGACACCCTTTCTGCGGCTGAGACGCACGACGTTCTCCTTCTCCCACAGCCCAACGCCCTGAGAAGCGGTTTGAAATCGTACTTTGGTGGTGATGGTGTCATTGCTTTGCCCAGGGCTGCTGGTCAGGCCTTCGGCATCTCGAGCACCTTGATTGCCCCTGTCTTGAGGGCGCCTGCTACGGCTTATAGCATTGAGACTAAGGAAGAGAATGCGCCATTCGAAGATGCGTTCCCTACTGGCTCGCAGATTGCTCTTGTCTCTACGATGCAGGCTCGGAACAATGCACGCTTGTCTGTCCTAGGCTCCGTTGATAGCCTGAAGGATGAGTGGTTGGGTGCTACGGTCCAGGGCCTAGATGGCAAGCAGCTGAAGACTCAGAATAGAGAATTCGCTCGACAGCTTACCTCATGGACGTTCCAGGAGACCGGCGTTTTGAGAGTTGGAAATATCGAACACTATCCGAACGCAGAGAGTGAGAAGTTCGCAGCGTCATCAAACTTCTCCGGTCAACTCAATCCTCTCTACCGCGTAAAGAGTGGTGTTGTAAGCTCATCTTTTGAAAGGCCAAGTCACTCGATCTATCAGTGCTGACATAAAATCAGGTCTTCACCATTGAATTGTCCGAGTATGTGAACGACCACTGGGCACCTTTCGAGACTCCTGTCGACGATTCCGTACAGCTCGAATTCACGATGCTCTCTCCCTTCTATCGTCTCAATCTGCAGCCCCTTTCTAGAACAGCCAATAGCACCATTTACGGCACCAACTTCACCGTTCCCGACCAGCACGGCATTTTCTCCTTCAGAATAAACTACAAGCGTCCATTCCTCAGCAATATCGAGGAGAAGCACGAAGTGACCGTCCGACACTATGCACACGACGAGTTCCCGCGCAGTTTCACCATCAGGGGTGCGTTCCCCTATATAACAGGCTTGGGGTCAGTCATCGTAGGATTTATCATGTTTGTTATCTTGTGGCTGTACTCTGCGCCCGCGGAGCCATTGTTCGCGAAGAAGACTACTGGCGGAAAGAAGACTCAGTAGATGAGAGTAGTCAATACCATCGCGATTGTCTTATCTTGCCTACCGAAAGGGTGGATGAATATGATCTGCCCTTTTCGAATCTGTTTTGTTTTTTAATTAGTTTATTTGCCTATCATCCCTGCATGTATAACAAATTCCCGCGATACATATGAAATGAAAATTGATATAAACGCTCAAATCGGTATTCCCCACCCAAATTTGTTATCTCAAAGTAAGCCAACAAATCGACTATCTTATCTCAATACCTATACACAACCACTATCAATGTAAAACAACGAATTAAACCATCAGTTCAAGCAAACGAAAAAGAGCAAAAAAAAAGAGGAAATAAAAAAGAATGGAGCTGCGGGGAATCGAACCCCGGACCTCTCCCATGCTAAGGGAATGTTATACCACTAAACCACAGCCCCATTGGTTGAAAAAACGGGTATTTACAATGTTACGACGCTATGACATAATAATCTTTATATGACGACATCAATCGAGACGGAAACAACCGTCATTGGCAGACAAGGAC
>AZGZ01000011.1:197211-214651 GCA_001636715.1 Ascosphaera apis ARSEF 7405 | reverse complement strand
TTACAGTCAGCATATCTAGCGTGGGATAAGATGTTTACGAAGTGGCAGGGGTGCATACCAGATCGATTGATGGGATTGACGTTGACGTGCGAATTCACAGTCCCAGCGTGGCCTCCACCCACAACACCATTCGATGAAGCAGACCCATCTCCACTTTCTCCAGCAACAGTAGCAACCAAACTGGGATAAGGCGGCGCCTGAGTAAGGAAGGCAGCCTCCAACGCATGATTGATATCAAATTCCCAACTCATGGGATCAAAGGCAAACGGATCATGGTACACTTGATGGCCGGCATTTGCAGATGCAGAGCCAGCATGAGAATCAGATTGGATCAGATCACCGAAATAATCAACGCCAGAATGGAATTGACCAGGGTCAAGATGAAAGTCCTTTTTGTAGTTGGTGAAGGTGTCGGGAGAAGGTTGGTGAGAGGAGGTCGATGATAGAGTGTCCACGGCTGAGACAGCCTTGTCGGACGACAAGGTGTGTGAAAGGGCAGGGAACGAGTTCAAATAAAGATCATCAACGGTTGACGTGGAAAAAGCAGAAGCGGGGTTGAGATAGGTAGATGAAGGCTCTGAGACAAAGCCGGAAGCAGTTGTAGCAGTTGTAGCAGTAGTAGCAGTAGCAGTAGCAGATGTAGTGGCAGTGGTGGCGGTAGAAGCGGTGACAGGTGTGCGAGAGAAATGATCCTGAGGCACACTGGGTATCCAAGCAGAAGAAAGATTTGAACAATCACGAGAACCGTCATGGGAGATACCAGCAGACGTAGGAAAAGCCGAAACGTCAGTGGCATGCCCACGATCAAGACTCGAGATCAAACATGGCGAAGTCGACGAGGTGTGACCTTCTCGCCCCGACCGCCTATTACCATGTTGGGAACGGGCGGCCGGTTGGACTGCCCGGCTCGAAGGAGTGCATTCTTTGCCGGGCTGGCTGGTAGAAGGAAACGGTAGCGAAAACGATGGCGGACATTGCGGCTGATTAGAGTCAAGCGGCGCAGATGAAGGGAAAATTGTTTTGTTTGAAGAGGAATTGGCCCTGATGGGCAGAGACAAGGTGGAGCGCTGGGTCTACGGCAACCTGGTCACTGTTGAAAATGACCACAGGATGCCTAGCTGTTAAGAAAACAGAGGCGATCAAGGGGGGGAGGAGATGAAGTGGGGTGATGACAAAATGGAAGAGAAAAAGAAGAAGAAAGAGAGAGAGGAAGGAAGAGAAAAAGTGATGTTTCGATGTATTTATGTTGGATTTGGATTTGAATGTGATAAATTGATATTGATATGTTGACCCCTTCTATTCCTAATCAAGTAATTCTGCTTTAAGTCATCTCCGAATCGGGTAAAATATCGAAAGAGAAAACAAGCATGTCATTGATAATAATCCGCGATACAAGCAACACCATTCATCTCATTCATTTACTATGAAATACTCTTCTCTTCTCTGCTCTGCTCTGCTCTTACCTTTACATCACGGCAATCATTCCATCCTGTTGCTCAAGATTCTAAGCTTCCAGGCAAGTCAAGGCAGCCCATGGACTCTGCCTATACACACTGCCCGCACTCACTGAGCTTGACTTCTCTGTCACGCCCTTCGTATGATCAATCATAACAGGCCCCTTCATGCAGTAAGCATCTAATGAATCACTTGTTCCTCTCCCAATTCCCATTGTGATCGACAGTCTCTACACGGCTGGGCTGCTACTCCTTGCAATCCCGCCAATCACATATATGCATCTTCTTGTTGATCTTGATAAGAATGTCGGCAGGCAGCCAAACAGCATGTCAGACTGACCCAGCGCGATCATTCGTGTATCACTCCATGTCCCTTGATTTTCAGGCCACGACCGATCTCAATCACTTACCTCACTACTACTTTTTCTGGCCGGACTACAGTAGGTGTAGCAAGTATTCTTTATGCCCCAAGGGATACTTTGGCTTGCTCGGGAAGTATTGAGTGAGGCATTGTATTGTTAGAATGAACTTCCCTGGACACTGTCTTCTCGGACACTTGCGCTCTACGGGCATAAACACCCTTGATTGACTTCATAGCGGACAACTACGGCAGTCATTCGCCTATCTACCATTCTAACATCGCTGGTATATTCATTGTATGACCTATCATTGAAGATGGATTGAGTCTTGGGTCGCCGATTTACAAATGGAGATCTATACCAGATCCTCAATTGAGTCGACTTTTTTAGCAGTATCATCGTTTGTATATCGAATACTACTGTTGTTCACATAGGCTGAAGGTTTGCATTAAAAATTAAATTGTATTTCTTCTTTTTTTTGTGTCTTTTTTCTCTTTTTCTTTCTTTTTTTTTTTTTTTTTTTTTTTCTTTGTCGGATCTGAAGACTTCAAAACAGACTCATAAACTCATAAGTGAGTCCACATAGTAGGCTGAATACATGTTCAAGGGTTCCGCAGGCATATATGTACACCTTTGGCTCATCAATCCAAGAGCGAGATATTCCAAAGGAGGAGAAAGGACCAAAAAGAAGAAAAGAAAGGCAGAAGGAAAAATAACAATAACAGGAACAGGAGCGAGGAACAAAGGGAACGGGACAGGCGAAAGAAGACTTCAAACAATCAAAGCATAAGTAATAGTTCAATCTGTTCGAGGCAAGAGGGTGATGGGTATCAATATAAGAATAACAAAATGCAGATCATGGTGCTAATTGATAGAGACTAGCCTTCATGTGAAGCAGTTAATACCTCAGCAGATTGCCTTCTGGTGTAATTTGCCCGTCTGCGGGGTTTCATCGCCTCCTTTAACGCCGTATACATCGCAATTTTCGATGTTAAAGTCGCGATTTTTTGTTGCTGTAACTCACTCGGTGCTTGCTTGTACCAATAAATGAGCCGAGGGTATAGCTGATCAGCTATAAAATCCGATATCTCATGCGCAGTAACTGCATTTTTCCGATGGGTTTGCGAAGATATTCGATTCCTTTCTCTCTTCTCCTCAATCGTCATTTGTGTAGCGCCTCGAGTTCTGCGCCGCTTGGGAACTGGCTGACCCTCGCGTCTGCCAATGTCAATGCCAGACACAGGAGTAGCAGCGACGGGTTCATCGCTGTCGGTGTCAAGGCCCCGTTTACTTGGACGAGCTTTTGCAACGGCATTAATGGCTGATCCCAAGAATTGACTTTGAACAGACTCAATCTGACCAAAGCTGTACTCAGACACCTGTGACTCTTGAGATAGGGGACCCCAAAAGGACTGATCGAGCTCAGGGCTCACTACACTCAGGGCGTCATTGCCCTGAACGAGCCCAGTCTGGTTAAAGTTGCATGCAAGCATCTGTTTATACAGTTGATGCTGGGCGTCCGGAGAGATATGATCGAATTCATCATTCTGGCCGCTATTGTCCTGAGCAAGGCCAAATTGAAAGATGTCACTCGCAAAAAGCGGCAGCTGTTCAGGCAAGAGGTCATCCAAGCTCTGAATGGACTGAGGGGTACATAGCTGTCCTGTGTGAAGAGTCAGTCCAAGATCACATTAGAGGTTCAGGCTCGGCTGTTGTGACGGAAGCTTACCAGTGCTCGTATTTGGGTGCCCCAAATTGTGGGGTTGGTCCGCCAATGGTGTCTGTACTTCGAATGTCGTAGTTGATGGAGTTGGATAGAGGTCGTTTGCGCCTACGCCTTTGTCGTGACTGTTTTGAGTCAGACTAGGAGGCAATGGCTCTTTGAAAAGATGCTCGATAGCGTGGCTGTTGTAAGGTGGTAGGTTTTCGTAGGAATTTGGCTGGTTGAGCAAGTCAAAGAGTTCCAGTCCGGTGGAATCACTTTCGGTAGCCAGCTGAGCGTTAAAATCCCAGTCCCTAGCACCTTGAACGGCGGCTGAGCCACCCAAGTCTTGAGATACAGCCGGCAAGAAATGTGGTATCTCAGAATGAGGACCATTGCCACAGTCATAGCCTTGCAATATGATGAGAGCCGGATCGTTATGGCCAACGACTGCTTGGCCATTATAGTCATTTTCTTGACGATGGTGAGCCATTGGGTCTGAAGGTGCTTGCTAGATCCGCCGTGAAGGTTCAGCGAACAGGTGCCTGTAAGCTCCCAAAGAAAAATACAGGTATCAAGGCAAGAAGAGGATGAGGGGCCAGTAAAGTGATGAAAACGGCTGTCACCGCTGGCCTGACAGAACAATGCCACTGTTAAGTCTCGGCCGTGATGAAATGGAGGGATTTTGATGGAGTGACGAAGTGCTTTGAGGAATTGAGCAAGGGAATCAACGGCGCTGACCAAAAGACCCCAAATGCTTGCTTGAATGTACGACGGATTGAGTGTACGAGACGGTGTATTGTTGTTGTTGATTGTATCGATTGAGAGCAACGAAGAAGAGTAAGAGGAAGAGGAAGTCAAAGAGGATGAAGAAGAGAGAGAGGAAAGAATCAGAAGTCAAAAAAAAAAGTCTCTCATATATGAGCGATGCGTCAAGAATGAGTGATTGATAGCCTGGAGGGAGCATGGTGAGCAGCCGGACCAAATTGAGTTAGTCGCTATATGACGACCAATATGCATCATTGCTGCTGACGGACTGGATGCCCTTCGCTATCACATCCAAAAGCTGACAGACAGACAGTGAGCAGAGCAATTGATCAGAGGAAGCAGGCCTTTCTGTCCACCACAAGCCACGCCCTCTCTGCTGTGATATAAAAATCCGTGACCCGAAATCGAGGCATGAAGGAGAAGTCTTCGACATCTCGCTGGCACTGTCCTTTGCAGGATGGCTGTTGAAGCTGCCCCAGCACCTCTCACGCTATACGACTAGAAGACGAGGAAGCAAGACTGATTGAGCACTATAGGCATGTCATATCCCACATGCCTGACTGCTAAGCTGTCTTCCCTTGCAACGATAGGACCTTGTTGCCATTCAGTGAGCTCTGTCCTCACAATGCGTACTGGCTTCCTGGATGTTGTACCTTTCTAGACAATCCTGTCTGGGGCTGTCGTGAAAGCAGCGAGTGCGCCCGCGCTGCCATAGCTCCGTCAAGACTCTGCCATGTCTCCATAGCCGTCAATTTAGGCGTTGACAGCCCCCATGCTGCATACTGTACGGATAGACATCGTAGTAGTATATTGGAGGTACATTGTACCTACATGGGTGGAGGATCGAGTGGAAGTCGCCCTCGTCCATGTATCATGTATATGGTCTTTTGCCGCCGCTACGACAAGACGACAAGGACAAGCGGCCACTCTGCCTGGTTTGAAGGGGATACTGCGAGAGAACAAGCCAGCAAGGGCGAGAGAAAGAATTGAAAACGAGTGAGCAGCGTATAGCTCTGACAGCTTGACACATCGTGAGGCTTTCTTCAGCGTTTGATCGCTCAAGTGGTTGTTGATCCCCATTGCGACTGGCCGGAGTTCGTCTTCTCTTGGGGCAGCACGGTTTTTTTTTTTTTATTTTTTTTCCCCCATCGTTGGTACTTTACCCGTCCGAGTATTCAAGTCTCAAAAGTCTGAAACCAAGCCAGATCAAAGACAAAACATATCGAGACGGTCCAATCCGTTTGACGAAGATGCCTCCTCGTATCACTCTCAACATCAATCGCCTTGCCTCCTCGCGCCTCGTTGCTCGGGGCTCAGCGCAGTCTTTTACGGCAGTCAACACGGACGCTGCTACCACCGGGGCCGGCATTGACATCACACGACGCTTCTCTGCTCTGTGCGTGAGAGACACCACCAATTGCAATGCCATCAATTCGTCTGCTCTGAGGCGATCATGCCCACAGCATCAGCAACGGCGTATGCAATCGACCAGTGACGGGAAAAGCGACGATCCCGCCGTCAGGAAGATCGAAGAGGACGTCGAAAAGACCCCCGAAGACAAGCTCGCAGGACACAACATTCCACATCCTAAGCTCAAGAAGTCATTGAGTCCTGAGGAGGAGCAGGGCTCGCCAGTCGAGGAGGTATGTTTTGGGGATGATGTGCGTTGTGAGCTCTTCATCGGTGTTACTGACGCATATAAATTACAGTTCTTCAAGCGTGACAAGAACGCATTGAAGTATGCCCCGAAGGTCGTGCAAGACAAACTGAACCCTAAGCCTCCCGCTGGCTCTCGCTCTTACTCTACCGCCGTTGACTCTGCTGCCGGTGGCAATGGCATCGATGCTCCCTTGCCCGGTGCAACTCCCATGGAGCAGCTTATCGCTGTCATGGAGAATAAGCCCGAGGCACCCATTGAGGGCCTGAAATTCGATATGCCCCCGAAGCCTGACTACGCTACGGGCCATTTCAGAAAGCGATATGACCCGGTCCTTGACCAGTTCACAAAAATGCTGATGAGAGATGGCAAACTTGCCCGTGCTGAGAATGTGAGTATTCATCGTCTCTTTACTCCGTTTCTCCTTACTGTCAAAAACAGAAAAGGACAAAAGCAGACTTCCTCTAACCGTGCTTCACAGACTATGAACGCCATCATTGACATCCTGCGGCGCTCTCCGCCTCCCAAAGTCGTCCCTGAACGTCCCCTAGTCTATTCCCTCCCCGCGGAAGAGTACCCCCTCAACCCTGTCCTCTACCTCACCAACGTCGTTGATTCAATCGCACCTCTGCTACGTCTCAAGCAGATGAAGGGTGCAGCAGGCGGAGGCATGTCCCTACCTGTGCCACGCCCACTCAACTCAAGACAGCGCCGGCGAACCGCGATCAAGTGGATCATCGAGGCCAGCGAGAAGAGGAGGGACATCGCGCTGCCGAAACGCATTGCCGACGAGATCGTTGCTGTTGCAGAGGGAAGGAGTTCGGTGTGGCAGAAGAGAGATATGGTTCACAAGAGCGGAATTTCAGCGCGGACGAACATGTCATTGGGTCCGAGAAGATGAGCACAGCATGAGCAGTATGGGAAGAGTTGAGAGCAAATGTATAGTCTTTGAGCTGCCGGCGATTTCTCGTAGCCGTTGCATGATTTTATTTTAGTTTTCCAGTCTCGGAATGTACAGTATTCATCCCTACCCAGTCTGACTTCAAGATCGGCTAAACTTGCTTGTGTACTGTACTATTCTTCGTTCGTCCTGATTTCCTTACCCCGTGCAGTCATATCCGCTATGCACACTGTATATGTACTGTACACGCTAATTATCGCAATGCGATGCGATGCACTTATTGGCATGGCATGGCATGGCATGGCAAGGGCATGGTTCGGTTGCCTCTATCCATTATGGGTATACAATGGACAGGGCCTCTCAATCAAAAATGAACCATACGGACTGCGATCCATGACCCGAGTCTCGTCATTGACCACCCTTCTCGAACACGTCTAGCCGACGATCGCTGCGAGGCTGCCCTGTCCGATGTAGAAGAATCACTTTCAACCGTCTCGTGGACTGGCTGAGAAACTTCTTCCCTTGAACATATCCCTTCCCTTCACGCTAATCATGACTAGCGACGTCACTCGCCTTACCTATGTAGGTGAACGGAATTGCATCGCGCACCTTTGCGTGCGTTAGACCCAGGGGCTTTGGGCATCTCCCCACACGGGACAACGGCAGCCCCAGATGCCTCCAGAATGCCCAATTTTTTTCATGTTTATCCTCTGGTACTCTTCTGTGGCTCATGCGGCCCCGTAAGAGATAAGGTACAGTAGCATGCAAGAATATGTTATAGCCGTGACCAATTTCGGCCTTGTGAGAAGAGGGATGCATGGAGGTGTATATAAAGGTCGATTTCCCTCCTATCAATTGCTTGAGACCAGAGAAAAAATTGTCGTTCACTTTGGATTATACGGAGAGCGTGCTTAAGAGGCAATTTGACAGACAAGATGGAATCACTTCAGCAGGAACTTCAGCAGGTTCTTTCGACTCATAATAATGACTTATGGCGGCTGAACCTCGAGGTGTGTATACCAATATCTAGGAAGTCGGCAAAGAATCGGCTGATTCATGGTGGCCTTTCTCGGACTGACATGGCCCTGCCCTTTTGATATAGATCTGGACAAATCCTGAATTGGCATACGAGGAGGTTTTTGCTCACGACTCCATCTGCAATTATATGGAGAAGCTTGGTTATCCTGTTACCCGTCATGCATATGGCATAGCAACCTCATTTGAGGTGAACGTTCAGATAGGAGATCCCAGTGAGAACTCAGGCGTTTTAGTCTATAATGCCGAGTATGATGCTCTTCCTGGCATTGGACATGCATGCGGTCACAATTTGATCGCCACAGCTTCGATTGCCGCATTCATTCTCACTGTCGAGTTGATGAAGAAGCATGGTGTAGCTGGCAATGTGCGCCTACTAGGTACGCCTGCCGAGGAGGGAGGCGGCGGAAAAGTTGATTTGATCAAGGCTGGCGCCTTTAAAGGCGTTGATGCTTGCCTCATGGGCCATCCTACTCCTGCCCCTGTCCCGGGCGTTGACGGCGTTGTTGCGCCTCTGCTCATTGGTGCATGCCATGGTGAAATCAAGTTCCATGGCTTTGCTTCTCATGCAGGGAATTCGCCGTGGTACGGCAAGAATGCACTTGATGCAGCTGTCCAGGCCTACACCAGCATTGCTATGCTGAGGCAACAGACTGAGCCGGATCAGCGAATTCATGCTGTTATCACAAATGGAGGTAATAAGCCAAATATCATCCCTGAACTCACCGAAATGAAGGTTATGGTGCGTGCAGAAAGGTTCAGAAAGCTCCTAGAGACTCGCAAGAAGATAGGCACTTGCTTTGAGGCAGCAGCAGCAGCCACGGGCTGTACTGTTGATATCAACTGGTAAGGCCTTGCGCAGCATTTGATTTTAAGGCTGAGTTTTGTGTTTTGTACTGATAAATCATCTAGGGACGAGCCATACAAGGAGTTGAGAAACAATGATCTCATTGCCGATACATTTAGCGGGTTCGCCAAATCATTTGGACGGCAATATTTCCCGCACATTCCTGAAGGAAGCTCAGGAGCTTCGACTGACCAGGGCAATGTCAGCTACGAGGTGCCTCAGCTTCATCCTGTGTTTGGTATCAACGTTGCGTCGCCGGACATTGGCAATCACCATGCCGGGTTCACCGAAGCTGGCGGCACGCGCGAGTCGTTCGATAAGACACTTGATTTCTCAACTATCCTGGCAGCGACTGGAATTGAGATCATGAGGAATCCGTCATTGAGGAGTAAAATTCACGAAAGCCAGGATAAGATGATCAGTGACCTCCTTGAGTAATTGACAACTACGGAGGAAAAATTGTCGATTAAAGCATTCTTCCAAGGATCTCTGATTGCTCATTCTTCTTTGTGATAAATTGCAAGATATCTCTCTTTGTATAAACCAGAACCCACCTCCTCCCAAACAAATTTGATATGATATGACTGGACCAGTTTCAACACATAGTAATTCAGATTCTTCACTCCAAAATTTTGAAATCCCACGAAAAGCAAGACAAAAGGTGCGGAGGTTCACCTTACTCACATCTATGGTGCGCCACCGAGGCCTATACCAAAACCAGTCAGCTAAATCATTGTCATCTGTTCACGAAGCTTGTTTAGCTTACCTGCAGCAAACGCGAGTGACCAGGTCAAGCTGGCTCCGTTATCAAGCCAACTGCTGTTGAAGTTCGGCTGTGCGAAGAAATTCCATGATTCTCTCGCGTCTCTTATAGCATCATTGGCATATAAAACGCCCTTCCAACCCCCCTCAACTCTACTTGCCGGGGCAGTTGCGTTCTCAGCGAACATGGCCTGCCATTCTTCGTCCACAAATTTCTCACTGCGAACATAGGGCGACGCTGGGAATAATGGGAGCATATGGATGCTGTGCATTCGAGTTAGTTCAGTGACGTTGCATGCACACAAGAAGGGTAAGGTAATTGAGACGAACCCCTGAATATACTCTAGGTTTGTACCAAAGTATGTCGTATGGTCGGCCTTGTTCTCAAACAACTAGATCCAGGCACATCAGTAAATATATGACAAACAATTAAAAGATCCCGGGCTCATCAAAACTTACAATTCCAGTCACCTTGTTGTCAATGAACGGCCTCGGCTGCACATTGTTATCACTGGCCATCAAGAAATAGTTATTCAAACTCCTTCTAAGTAAGCCCAACATCAAGTTGCCTCGTGCCTCAGTACTCGCGTCGCCAATTGTCTTTCCCCACATCTTCACGGCGTAAGCAAACATAGTATCCTCTGAGGTTGACTCCTGATCCTTACCATCGGCAGATTCAAATAAGCCCTTGGCCCAAGAATGGCCGTGGAACCAATCGAAGCCTCGTGAGAAAGGATAATATGGGTCATCGGGGACGGAATTGCCCGCATCTCGAAGCAAAGTGTTCACATAACCCACGTTCTGCTGGGTCAACCAAGATGGATCTAAACGTCCGATGATGGCCCCAGCTAGAACGAAGTATCCATAATGAAAATGATGATCATTATAATAGGTGTTGCCAAAATCAGCATTAGGGTCACCGGTATTGTATGTCCCGGAAGATACGACCCCTTTCCATTCATCGTCGTAGTAGAGAGGCACTTGTTGCCTGTTCTCAATGAAAGTTGCAAAACTCTGCTTCAACCTGTTCAAGCCATCTTGTGCAGCTGCTGCATCCTTCAGAAGCCCCTGGACAGTATATAGTATGAAAGCATACTTCGCAAGGCCTTTACCGCTGAAGTACATACTGCTCACATCTGTGTTCTGCGCCATATCCTGCTGTAGTTCTGACCGTGCGGCGTTCATGATCTTGGCTTTTACTGCATCGGAAAACTCAACAGTGCTCTTGCCAGGCTTATAAGGTGCAAAATCCATTTCAATTGGTAAATCATTCTCTTCCATCGTCCAACTATCCCCGAGAACGGCAGTAGCTTCGCCCTTCGTAGTCGTCTGCAGCTTCAAATTGGTGACATTTATTCTTGTGTTTTGGTCAAACGACTCAACGTGATGAGGCAGGGCGTACATCAGTAAAGGGGCACTCGGGTTCATGCCAGCCTTGGTCCAAAGGAACTTGTACTTTCCTGTGTTGCCCTCAACAATACCAGCAACGTGCATAGTCGTGGCATAGTTGCCCACTGCATAATCAAAGATATTCTCTTCATCATGACCACCGGAGTTCTTTGCAATTTGAATAATGCCCCTAAAGTTAGATGGGCCTGTGATGGTATTGTTTCCAGTCAATGTCAAGTTCGTTGGGCTCCTATCATATGCTGAAGCATAAACAAGCCATGTACAGTTGTTCTCGAGAGTAACCCGGTACTTCGATGCGCCATTGACTGTACCCGCGGGTGTCATGTTCCTGAAGAACACAATGGTTGAGAGAAGAGGGGTCAGGTTCCCGCTGTACTGGGCAGTCACGAAACCCATGCCCTGAAGCATGGGAAATGTGATGGTACCGTTTCCCCGTGAGAGAACAGCATTTGCAGAAAATGCAGTGGGTTCGGTCACAGTGAGCGAGGTAGAATCATCAAACTCCTTAGCAGAAAGGACGAATGACCAGATACCCATGGGATTGAGATAAAATCTTGCGGGTGCACCTGGTAGCTCCCTCTGAGCCGGACCTAGAGTAAGCAAGCTGCGGTCGATATGGGAGACGCCGATACCGACAGCATTATTGGACCCCTTGGTGAAAACTAGCGAATAAGGGTGTGTAAATACGGGCATTGTCTGTGTTCCCAAAAACATATTGGCGAAGAACTTGTTTGTTGGTGTTGTACCATTGTTGACCTGTTCGTGGATTGTGCGTAAGCTTCGAAATGATGAGCTGGAGAAATGGGAAAGTAGGCAAAACATACGATATGCTGTTTTCTCAAGGGATGGTTCCTATTGACCGGTATACTCGCAGGAGGCCGGTCATACGAGATGGGCATGAAGATATCTTGGCCCGCCATGTTGTCCGTGCCGTTTCTAGACGGATTGCCACTAAAGCCAGGTACTGTAGGAGCAATAGTTGCTGATGCGGTGGCAGTGGTGATGACCGTCGGGTTGACCGTCGGTATAATCTTGGTAATTGAGCTGACAGCAGTAGCTGGGGAGTCCAAAGTCGATGGTCTTGACTGATATCCAATTGTCAACGTTGAGATCTCAGGGGCAAAAGTATTGCCAGCCGTGGCCGATGCTTCAGCAAATCCTCCGTCCACGGGAATAACAGAGGTAATATATGGATAATCACTGCCGATTAAATGACTTGAAATGTTTGACGGTGGTGACAAAACTGCGTCAGCCTGGTTTGCAATTGAAGGGGTCCTCGTACTCCTGGACACCAGCGATTGCCGTGCAGCAAGACGGTGACGCAGAGATGATTGTACACTTGGCAGAGATAGAGACAAAGGCTCTCCAAAAGTGATAGGATGTTCAATCTGTGTATGACCATTAGCAGATGCTCTATTAAAATGCGACGATGAAATATGTCTGTCAAAAGGGAAAGTCGTGTACAATATGGCTCCATGCTAGGGGGATGACGGTGAACAGCAACCATGAGTGGCCGATTAGCAGTTGTGAAGGGATTATGGCCATCGTCCAATATAATGACAATAGCAATAGGAACAACAAGATCTGAAGTCGCAAGCAAAAATACAAGATGGCCCTGGTTGCGTGTGTCGAGATAGATATATAGATGACAAGGTAGATGATCAATGATATCAAGGGACGGCAAATATAGGAGGTTTATGACGAAGAGGTGCATAGTAAAGACCAAGACAGGGACTCGATTGAACATAGCAATCAGTCTCGAAATCATCTCCAGCAGCCCTCGCCAGATCTGCAAGCTGACTTGACAAAGATGAAGAAGACGATGAAGATATGCACCATGTTTGCCTTTGCCTTTGCATGTATGCCATCATTCATTCCAATCGGATGCAAGCGCTGAGGTGAGCCGCAGCAGCAAGCAGTCCTCAACAACAGCAACAGCAATTGCAGTGTTCCAATAAATGATAATTGTATCGTATGATAAGTGTTGGAGGATACATATCGCAAACATCATAGGAAAGAGAGAGTGAAAGGTTTCGAACTCATCTTGCAACATGCGGATTTTGTGCCGCCGGTTGCTCTGAATGCGCACCATGGAGGCCGAACAGCAACATGATGCAAAGCTGGGGCTTTGACAACTCGATTCCGAGCTATCGACGTAAATGGGAATAATATGGCAAAGACGTTGAATGATATAACTCACATCTGCAGAACTGACTGCTCAATATCAAACTTGATATTGGTTTAGACACCCTCAACCGGCTGGTGATTTGATAGATCGCAAGGGAAGCTGAAATTTGATATGTTTCTGCGATATTGAGGAATATACCTCAATATACCAACTTCTTTCAGTTTATAGAGAGCACAGAGAAAGAGAACTGGACTGCAGGATTGTCAAATTCCGTTCTCTTGCTTGCTGTCTGGACAAAAGCTATATGAGCGCGGGGTCGCATCAATGAACCAAGAGGAATCTGTCAAACCCACGAAAAGACGAGCAAAAGGTTGCGAGAGGGGATATATATGAACGATCTCGAACAATTTAAATGAGCTTCACCAAGAAGACAAGCTGGCTTCCGCTTGTGCTGAGGTTGAGGGGCATCTATCACGACTCCAATCGAGTCTGCGGATACACAGCTTGATGTATTCCCCTCGATATCCACATCTAACCATTCTGCACACCAAGACTCGGCTTCGCTGTCCATCCGTGGTAGCACGCGAGGTCTCAAATGATTGGGAAGAAAGGGGTATCAAGACAAGCAAGTTTTTGAAGTATTACGCGAATCGGCTGCCTTGATGCAGGGAAGAGTGGAGGGCGAACATTGACAACGTCTTGAATGAGCTGAAGCTATCTGCCATTGGGGGACCCTAGCTTTAGCATGCTTCCTTAACCGTATATAACTGATATCGAGCATTATAATTGACTGCGGGACATGCAAGCCATCGACAAAGCCGTGCTGATATGTTGAAGATCATCATTGCATCTGCTACTACGCCATTGTCATTCATCAATTATGTAGAGTATCAGTAAACAATCAGCATTAACAAGTATTTGAGTCGCAACAATGACATTGATATGAACTTTTGTTGTATATGAGCACAACCGCCTTAAACGCCCTATGAAAAACACAAGATAACCCGGTACATATGTATGCCAAAACCCTCGCAAGAAGCAGACGGAAAGAGAGGATGGATATATGACAAGAAGGGAATTAGATATGATATGCATATAAACACTTCAACTGGCGCAAACCATGACATCTAGATCATTGGCTTTTCCATGGGCTTGATGATGCCCTGCTTGATCATGACACGAGGCTTGGTGGCGTTCTGGAAGGTTGCCTTTGTAGTCCACTCAGGACCGACAGGAAGACGCAATGAGCGCTCATACTGCTGTCGGGACTCGAAGGGATGAGGAAGCTGAGAAGCCATGTATTTGACGTTCTGTAAAGGTGAATGATTAGCAAACAAATCCATAACATAAGTTGGAAAAGAAAAAGAAAACTCACCTTCCGCTGTCTCTTCTCATTGATGATGACACGATCAAGTTTCGCGTCCTTCCTATTCTGCGCCTTGATACCTTCAATGACGTCCGTTGTCTTTTTCTGGGCCTTCTTCTCTCTCTTCGTAAGACCGTCTCCAACCCACGAGCCCCAGCCTGGTAGCGTGGTATCAACGACCTTATCGTCTTCCTCTTCCATGACATCATGCTTCTCCTTCTCAAAGGTATCCAAAACCTCATCACCTGCAAACGCACGCTTGACAAGATCGGCGTTCTTCAGTAAAACAGGAACCTTCGTTTCAGAGTCGGAGTCGGAGCCGGAATCACTGGTCTCTTCATCTTGAGGCAATGATGATTGCTGCTGCTTCTTTTGTGGGGCCTTAGTCTTCGGTTTAGATGCTGACTCCTTGACTGTCTTCACGCTGATCTTAGAAGGCTGATTCTCATTATCGATAAGACTCTTCTCGGCACTGATGTCGACAGTCTTTCTATTCCGGCGCTTCTCCTGACCAGGTTCAGCAAGCCAAGGGTTAGACTCCTCTTCATCAGATTCTTCAGCGGGCTGTTGGGCGGAAAGAGCAGAAACTGAAGTTTTCTTGTTCTTTTTATCACCGGGTCCCTTCTTCGCGCCTCGGACGGTTTCACTCGCAGGCGCAGAATCAACCTTGATCTGTACCTCGTTCTCGGAATCCTCCACAACTCTTTGATCATCGTCATCCTCGGGTGCTTCGAACTCCCGGCGTTCCTGAGCAGGTGTCTTAGCGTTTTTCTTGTTCTGCTCAGTCTTTCCGAACTTGAAGCGTCCGGCCTCATCTTCGGAATCGTAATCAGAGGAATCACCAGTACCCTGTCCCAACTCGCGTCGTAAGTTTCTGACTTCAGCATCGTTAGCAGCCTTACGTGCTGCGTCTGCGTTCTGCATGAATTTCATGCCCATAAGCTTGGCGTAGGGCCCTTCAATAGGAGCATCTGTAGAAGCCGATCCGCCTGCACTGAGCTTGTCAAGCTTCTTATTCAACTTCTTGACTTGCGCATCAGGATCAGCGAAGCCATCACCGTCGTCACTATCGTCCTCAGACATTTCACTCCCGCTAGACGAGGTACTCAAGTAATCCTCGTCTTCACCCCTGACTCTCTTCCCTTCAATTCTAGCCTGCAACTCTTCCTGTCTTCTCGCAGCATCTAGCACGTTTTGCCTTGCCTCGTCGTCCCAGCCAGCACGACCAGTCTGCTTCAAGGATTTGGCGAACTTGCTCTCGCGATGCTTAGCGCCCATTCTTGCGAGGGCACGCTGTCTATCAGCAGCCTCGCGATCTTCCTCCTCCATCTCCACGCCCGCAGCGGCAAGTGCCTCGCGCTCTTTCTGATCCATACGCTCACGCTCCTTGCGGTGAACGCGGCGGTATGACTTTGATTTAATCTTCTTGATGCGTTTTGCGCGTGCTTCTTCACGGAACATCAACTCACGCGCCTTTCGTAATTCCGCACGACGGGCTTGGATTTCCTCGAGAGGGATTTTCTTCGCCTCGAGTTCCTCGTACTCCTGAATCTTCTTTTCAGCTGACTTCCCATCGTTGGCGGATTCGGCGAGACCGGACTCGGCGAGGATGTTTTGGATAGCTGACTCGAGGTCTGTACGGTGTCTTGTATCTTGGATGCGAGGTTGCTCGTTTTTGCCCTGCTCGGGTAAGGGGAAAGAGAGATGTTCGGCGCGACGATTGTGTTTGACTGTGTCGATCCACCTATCGAGAGTTTCCTTGCTCTTCTCAAAGGCAGCTGCACGGTCGATTCGGTCTTGCTGTCTCTTTGCGAGAGGCACATCAAGTTTTCCTGGAACGCCTCCGCTGACGCCTGGTGCTTTGGTGGAAGGCTCTGCGTCAACATATTTGAGAGATGATTTCAAACGGGAGTCGGAGATAGTGGGCATAAGGTCTGCGGCGGTGAGTTTGCGGGATGGGAGGAGACCGAACTCGCTGGGAGCACCACCTTGGACAGCTGCATTAGAGCGAGAAGTGGCTGATGTAGTGCCGGGCAAATCTGGGTTGAGGTTGTTGACGAACTTCTGCAGTTTCGTGAGACCGCGTTTATGACTTGTGCCTTCGTCTTCGGAAACAGATAGGAGGTCCTCCTCATTGTCTTCATCTTCGTCGGAGTCAGATTCAGATTCAGATGCAGATTCGTCGTCGGAGGCCTCCTCGCTTTCTGAAGCTGCTTCTGAGCCGCTGAGATCTTGCTCGTCTTCATCTTTATCGTCAAAATCCTCTCCTTCTGCTGAGGAATCTTCAAAGTCGCCAAAGTCTTGGGCTGCACTGATCTTTTTGCCCTTCTTAGTGTTTTGCTTCTTTGTCTTCTGCTGCTGTTCCTCCTCAGACTCTTCACCGTTCATATCCCAGGCAGTTGCGAGATCGACTGCATCACTGCCGAGACTGTCGTCAGACATTTCAGCATCTTCTTCTTCTTCTTCGTCATCCTCATCGGAGCCCTGCTGCTTCTTGCCCCTTTGCCCCTTCCCCTTGCCCTTCTTCTTCTGATTCTTGCTAGAGCCCCTGAAAGAGTAACCGGCAAAAGCCTCCTCATCTGAGCCCAGGGCCTCGTCACTGTCAATATCACTATCATCGTCACTGTCCACTTCTCCAATCTTGAACTCATTCCCGTCGCTGTCAGTAAAATGGTCCTCATCAGCACCGACACCAGCGTCTCCGGCTTCACCACCGTCTTGTGTCCTGCGACGCTTGTTCTGGTGGCCGTAACTATCTTCTTCGTCTTCCTCGGCGCCGAGTCTATGACGAGCAAGACCTGTTTTAGAAGGGAACTGCTGCTCGGCGATGGTGAAGGCGTTGAGAGCACGCTTGCGGTTAGGAGCGAGAGGTTTTGATTTGGGAGTAGCGTGGGGGTCATCCCTAGCGCGCATCTGGCGCGACTGTCTCTTTGCCATGGTGGGGGATGTAAATAGGCCCCTCTTCTTCTTTGTCTTCTTCTTCAAATTCTTTGCCCTTTCAGTTGGAGAATATCAATAGTTGGATTGAGAATTATTTCATATCATGTCGAG
>AZGZ01000011.1:174947-197111 GCA_001636715.1 Ascosphaera apis ARSEF 7405 | reverse complement strand
ATTTTATTTTTTTTATTTTAATTTTTTTTTTCTTCTTGGCAAACCTCCGCGGAGTAAAAAAAAACAATTAAAACTGGAGACACTCAAACCAGCGACAAGTAAGAAGGAGAAGGCAACGACATGAAGAGGGGAGGAAGAAGAGAAGAGACAGACAAGACAGGGAGAAAGAAGAAAGAAAGGAGATAGAAGGGATAAAACACACAGCCTATATTCCAATTGATCATACACAGAAGGAAAAGACTCGTCTGACTACCCCCGTCACACACAATGTCCGCCAAAGAAGCATTCCGGAAACCACTGCGCATCAAGGGCCGTCTACCTTTAACGACCAAACAAGTCAATGGAGGCTACTATAAGGGTAACAGGACGGGCTCTATGGGCTTCTTTGGGCCTAAGAAAGGTCAATATATTATTGATTACCGCAAAGTCCGCACCTATAACTATCCCGCCGAGCATATGAAGGAGTTCAAGGTGAGTTCAGCAGTTTAAATCTCTCATTCACCAAGTCTGCCAATCAATCATTCAATCAATCGACCAGTAAATTCAAGCTTGAGCTATTGCTGACTGAAGAAATGTTATATATTTTTCATCCAGATGACACCTTTCGTCACTCAACAGATGCACCCAACTGCAAGCAAATACACAAAACCCAATCCTGACCAACATGCCAGAGAGGAGGGCTATCTCTTCAAGTACAGGAGGATGAACGGCAGGGACTATCTCGAAGAGTGGGCGCGAAAGAATGAACATGAGTATAACTTCCTTGTGCACGGTGTTCCAATGCCAGGAACTGGGCCAGAGCCGAGTCAGCCTATAATTGAGCAAACAGTCTCTGCCGATACGCAACAGACACAATCACAGACACCCCCGGGACAGAGGGCATAAAGAGAGCTCCGGCTGCGATTTTGATGCGTGAAAATCTTGGGAATGATCGAAAGTACACTCTCTTGGGCTTCTCAGAACTGCTCGTATCTCCCTGGATATGATGACACTGGGCTGTTTTCTCCTTTCTCTACATGTGTATATCTGTATTATATGTTACCTTCTTTTTTTTCCTTCTACTGTCTATACCAATCAGAATATCTGTTTTCCAACATTCACCATGCCTCTCCTCGTCCATCTCTCCTTTACCGGCTGGCTAGCTGGCTGCGTACTGCGGCTACGATGATGATGATGACATGATCCAGAAGCCAGACTGGAGCCAGCCAGAACCCACCCTGAAATACATTACCTGGCGGACCCTGAGCCAAGTCACAGTGATCGCTAATGAGATCTTCATAACATTATATATCTATCTTTGCTTCTTCTGACCTCATATTCTTTCTTCTATTTCTTCCATTATTCCTCAATATCCCTTCTCACAAGTCGCCTGGATCATCTCTGTACGGCGCAGATTAGTTCACCGTACGAGTATAGCTAGCAGCTTCATTGTTAAACAATTAAAGAGTTACGATAACCTCTACGATAAGCCCTATCAGCATATCTTGCACACCCGACGACACCATAACCACCACCATTATCACTACTATCACTACTATCATCTCTACAACCCCTTAACCCTCGCCCTCAGTCGATTTGATCTGCTCCCGCTACCCACATCCATCCACCATGTTCCAATCCTTCACAGGAAACACCCGACGGCCCCGTCAAGTCAACCTCTCCAACCGAACAAGCAATAACCCCTTCGCTAGCACAAACCCTTTCGCCGGCAGCACTTCCAACAGCCCAAACCATGCCAAAAAGGCCCCGCGCACGACTCTTGAACAGATCCAAGCTGAACGTGCCCAGCGACAGAGGGAACGTCTCAGGCTACAGTCTGCGCAGAGGATACAACGGGTTTGGCGCGGCTATGTCGTCCGGAGAACTGTTAAGGAGGATATCAGATGCGAATGGGACCGATATGAAAGGGACAGGGACCCGACGTTTCAAGGGAGGGAGTGGTTTGGTTTGGCGTCTGTGGATGGGGCGCCTGTTAGGGCGTATATGGCGGATGAAGAGATGCAGATGCAGATGGGGAGGTTGATGTTCTTCATATCAAGAGGAGGAGAGAGAAGAGATCGTGACCGAAGCAACGACAAGGAGAATAGCGATAGTGATGATGGGAGACGGTTGGCTTATTTCGCTGAATGCTTCCTGCGAACTGTCTCTCCGACATACGGCACTCACAACAATATCATTGACAACGATGACGATAATGATTTCAGCATTGCCAACCCATCAGCTGCCCTCGACTCTCCTTCGACTCTACGATTTGCAAGGCTCCTCCTTCAATATCTGTCTCATTATGCTACAACGACCCCAATTCGTCTTCAACAATCACGACCAGACACGTTGAACCCTCTTGTCCGCTGTCTTTGCGCCCTGATCTCTATCATACCTGCTCGCCTGGGTAGTATCGCGCGGGAATACTACACTACATTCTCTCTCTTGACCACAGCATACCCCCGCCTTCATTCTTCGAACCAACTATCGAGAAAGTGTTTACTTGCATGCATCAAACGGCTACTTCGGGGGTTTAATGACAGTACGGTCGATGCGTATGAGTGGTTTGCCAGAGCATACTTGACCACCCCGGACCTAGAAACATGTTTGGGCGGAGATATGCGTGATCTCGCATTAGATTTGAATTACAAGATATTAGGCAAGGCAATGCTCTCAAGGGGCGTGCAGAATTGGTGGGATGGCGTTGAATCGCAGGATAATCTATCGGATGCGAGTGCAGATGAAAAGAGTAAAGGAGGGTCAAGAAAGGCTACTTCCTCTTCGACAATAACGACAATGACGACGACGGATAGTCCCCGACTCTGGCTTCTGGCACATTATATCTACATCCATCGCCATTCCCTCGGAGGCTATCCTTCTGATTCACCAGCATCTTCGTTCACGGCTAAAGAAGCCCCCGATACGGTCTTTGCTGAGATTGTATCCGTGCTTGTGGGCGGTACATCCAGCGACATTGCCAGCCGCTTGGCTCGTTCAACGCCGGCTCATCAACGGACGGTATCGACTTCGTCCATGTCGTCGAGAAAGACACCCTTGCCGGCGTTTGTCAGGAGAGAATTGGAAACATTGGTCAATCAGCATAGCATCACAAATCTGCTCTCACATATAAGACAACAGCAGTCAGCTTCTGCTGAGAATATAGAGGATGAAGGAGGTGCGGGGCCTCTCGCCTCATACGCATTGACATTATTACGACTGTTCCCCCGCCGAGGCGACGAGATACGGATGTGGTTGTACTTGGGCTCTACAGCTGCATCATCTTCTACTGATGGCGAGAAGAAGAAAGTACCTGCGATATTATATTTCTGGCTCGCAACGCAGAAGACAAATATTTTCAAACATATCTGCTCTAACGCGGGAGACGTGCTGCGGATGTTATTACCTGCTTCCTCCGACAATGGGCTCACGGAAAGGGGGAAAGGCAGTGATGCAGCGGCGGTTGGGGATAAAGTGCAGTGTGAACAGGAATGGACTGTTATACTTGTGTTTTTGGAACTATACACTTTCCTATTGAAAGTTCTAGACGACGAGGAATTCTTCACGGCGGGTGCGCGCAATGCGATACGTGATACTTCGACGATATCTTGGACGCAGGAGAGTAGTCTCCCCTTGGATGATGTTAAACTCTTGACGGTGTTCTTGAAGAATCTTGCGTTCACGTTATACTGGAACGCAGCTGAACTTGCATCTCCGGCTCCTGCTCAGAAACGAGCAGATAGTCCCGCCGCTGGGGGTGGGTTAGGGGGATACTTCGGCACCAGCGCGTCCGCAAGCCGCACGAGTCTAACAGAAGCACAGCATTCTCGATCAAGCAGCAAAGGGAAGAACAAGACGCCCAAACTTGCGGGTGTAACGGGCATTCCACTTGATTATCTCAAGGGTCTTGTGACGGGTCTACTCCGCATGGTACATGAGCGTGATTCACGAAGACGTTTCTTGCCTGAGGGGCATTGGTTGATGGTGGACCGTTTCGATATGCGCGGGTTCATCGCGAGCGTGGTTCACGAGGAGGAAAAGAGACTTGAGTTGCAGGGTGATCAGGAAACAGAAGAGACAGGTTTAGTACCTGACAGCAATACGGATACTGGCAACACCAGCACCAATAATAATAATGACATCAGCAACTACGACAACGAAGATGATATCTCCTCCGACTCAGATAGCGCTGATGCTGAAGAGTTAGAGTCGGATGTCGATGATGTACATTTAATAGGCACATCTCGCACGCAACACCTTCGACACATTGAATCCCTTCGACGCCGACAACAACTCACATCCCGCGCCAAAGAACTCTCTTCTATCGCGCCGCGATTGGAGATTCTACGAAACATGCCCTTCTTCATACCATTCGAGACGCGCGTCCAGATATTCCGTGAATTCGTCTTCCGCGATCAAGAACGCCGTCGTGGGAAGGGAAATATCGACCCAGACAGCTGGCGCATGTCCATCGCACACGGGATGTTCAGTTTGGGAAGGATGAACGGTTCAGGTGCCAATGATATCCTAGCACGACACCACGCGAACATCCGACGTGGTAAAGTGTTTGACGATGCGTACGAGTCGTTTTGGGAATTGGGCGATGGTTTGAAGGAGCCGATACATATCTCGTTTATTGATCAGTTTGGAGCTGCTGAGGCGGGTATTGACGGTGGTGGTGTGACGAAGGAGTTTTTGACGAGTGTTATTGCTGATGCGTTCAATACGCAGTCTGAATTCTCGGATTCGTATTTTTTGGAGAACGATGAGCATCTGCTATACCCGAACCCTACGCTTGTTGAGCAGCGGAAGGAGATGATCAGGCAGATGGGCATGGTTGAGAGGAGCGGGGAGTTTGTGGCGCAAGTGAGGGACTTATTGAAGAGGTATGAGTTTTTGGGGAGAGTTATAGGAAAATGTCTGTACGAGGGGATTCTAGTGGACGTGCGGTTTGCGGGATTCTTCTTGCTGAAATGGGCATTGACTGGTGGGAAAGGTGCAGCGAGGAAGGAGAGCGGGTATCGAGCGAACCTGAACGATCTACGAGATTTGGATAGGGAGTTGTATCAGGGATTACTGCAGTTGAAGAATTACCCGGGAGAGGTGGAGGAGTTGGGACTGAATTTCACGGTGGACGACACATTTACGATCCCAGACATCTCATCGACGGGAAGCATTGTGCATAAGCGCATCAGCAAGACGCGGGAACTGAAGCCAGGAGGAGCCAACATCGCAGTGACGAACCAGAACCGACTGGTGTACATTTCATACGTGGCGAGACATCGACTACAAGTGCAGCCATTCCTCCAAACACAAGCATTCTTGCAAGGACTAGGGCAGATGATCCAACCATCATGGCTATCGATGTTCAACCAGAGCGAACTGCAGACGTTAGTGGCAGGCAACGCGGGGGAAGTGGACGTTGAAGATCTACGACGCAACACGATATATAGCGGGATATACACGATAGGCGACGACGGACAAGAGCACGAGACGTGCGTGATGTTCTGGGAAGTGCTGCGGTCGATGACGAACAGCGAGCGGCAGAAGGTGTTGAAGTTCGTGACGTCGACGCCGCGGGCGCCGTTACTTGGGTTTGGGCATTTGAACCCGCGATTCAGCATTAGGGATTCTAGTAATGATGAGGAGAGGCTGCCTAGTGCGAGTACGTGTGCGAATCTGTTGAAGCTGCCGGTGTATAAGAGTAAGGAAGTGCTGCAGCGGAAGTTGATGTATGCGATAAATGCAGAGGCCGGGTTTGATCTGTCATAGGGGGGGGAAGACTACTACATGGAGAGTTACAGTTGGCTGTACATACAAATGAAGAAGGGAGGAGATAGAATGGCAGGTCTGTCTGTCTGTCATTCTCTGTGTCCGTCCTTGCTTCCCTCTCATCCCTTTGATCGTTGTCTGTAGTTGTCTCCTCTGTAGATGTCTCTTGTAGATGTCTCTGGTGTCTGACGTCAGGGAGAAAGGGGGAAAATAACACTAGTCTGAAAAGGGAATAGCGTGCCAAGGAGTAAATTACTGGATAAAGCCACACAATGAGACAGCCAGAACAGGCAATAAGTTGGGATGTGATGGTATATGCCGGGGATATGACAGGATATAACAAGGCATGATGGTATATGATAAGATATACTTCAGTGGGCAATAACGTATAAAATTGACAGGAATGGGTTGAAGACGAAAGGACAAGAAGAAGGGGAGGAGGGAAGAGGAAGAGGAAGAGGAAGAGAGAAGAGAAGCAGCAGTCGAATTTGTAATGTCCATTCCCATCATGTATTGCTCCTCCCTTGACTCTTTCACTTTATATACGATAATTCAGCAGTTAAGAAAACAGAAAATAAACCAGAAAAACAGAGATGAGGAAACAGTTAAGAGGCGAAAAAGGATAAAAAATGGAAGAAAATTAAACAAATCAAACAAATTAAACTCGCACTCTTCATAGTCATAAATTTCTATCTTTTTATTGTGTCTTTTTTCTCTTCTTCTTCCTCATAAAATACTCTCACCCCCAAATCCCCCTCCCGATCTCTTTTTCTTCTCTCTTCATTTCTCTTTGAAAAATCATAAAAAAAATTTAAAAAAAAATAAAATAAAACCTCTTTTTCCTCTCTCTCCATCCCTCCCTTCCTTTTCCCTTTTCCCTCCCATCCTAACATATCCAGTACGTTCTGTCTACTCTGTTTTGGTCTGCTTTGGTCTGGTGTTGACAGAGTTGATACGACCGCCAATAATCCTGACCCTGCCTGTGCTGTGCTGTTGCTAACCTGCTCTCTCTTCCTCCCTCCTCTAATTAGTTTTCCTGCGAGATCTGTTCAGTCAGTGTGAGTCTTGCGAGTCTTGCCCTTGCTTCGTCGCATTATCCTTGTTTCAGTTGTCTCATCTTCTCTTTTTTCGTGTCTTGTTCCTACGCTCACACACAATTTTTCCCACCCCTTCTAGATCTTGAAAAGGATTTTTCCTACATAAAAAAAGAAAAAAACCGGACCAAGAACAAAAGAAAAAGAAAAATATCAAAAAACCCTCTTCCCCAAAAATGTCTGCTCAGGAAGTCGCCAACGCTGCTGCCCCTCCTGCTGAGGGTGCTGCTGCTCCCGCTGCTGAGACTGTTCCCGCTGTCGACGCTGCTGCTGCTGCTGCTGCTCCCGCCCCCGCCGCCCCCGCCACCGAGGCCGTCAACACTGCTGATGACCAGACCACCACCACCGCTGCTCCCACCTCGCAGCCCCATTCCGCCTCCCTCTACGTTGGTGAGCTCGACCCCTCCGTCACTGAGGCTATGCTCTTCGAGCTCTTCAGCTCCATCGGCCAGGTCGCTTCCATCCGTGTCTGCCGCGACGCCGTCACCCGTCGCTCTCTTGGCTACGCCTACGTCAACTACAACAACACCGATGACGGCCAGCGTGCCCTCGAGGAGCTCAACTACACTTTGATCAGGGGCCGCCCTTGCCGCATCATGTGGTCCCAGCGTGATCCCGCCCTCAGAAAGACCGGCCAGGGCAATGTCTTCATCAAGAACTTGGACACTGCCATTGACAACAAGGCCCTGCACGATACTTTCGTCGCTTTCGGCAACATCTTGTCCTGCAAGGTTGCCCAGGACGAGTTCGGCCAGTCCAAGGGTTACGGTTTCGTTCACTACGAGACCGCTGAGGCTGCTTCCAATGCCATCAGACACGTCAACGGCATGCTTCTCAACGACAAGAAGGTCTTCGTCGGCCACCACATCCCCAAGAAGGACC
Organism: Ascosphaera apis ARSEF 7405; assembly: GCA_001636715.1. Classification (NCBI taxonomy): domain Eukaryota; kingdom Fungi; phylum Ascomycota; class Eurotiomycetes; order Onygenales; family Ascosphaeraceae; genus Ascosphaera; species Ascosphaera apis. The sequence continues at coordinate 189,384 of AZGZ01000011.1, read as the reverse complement.
GCCAGAGCAAGTTCGAGGAGATGAAGGCCAAGTTCACCAACGTCTATGTCAAGAACATCGAGCCTGAGACCACCGACGAGGAGTTCCGTGAGCTCTTCGCCAAGTACGGCGACATCACTTCCTCTTCCATCGCCCGCACCGAGGACGGCAAGTCCCGCGGTTTCGGCTTCGTCAACTTCGCCAAGCATGAGAGTGCTGCTGCCGCTGTTGAGGCTCTCCACGACAGCGACTTCAAGGGCCACAAGTTGTACGTCGGCCGTGCCCAGAAGAAGCATGAGCGTGAGGAGGAGCTTCGCAAGCAGTACGAGGCTTCCCGCGTCGAGAAGGCTAACAAGTACACCGGCGTTAACCTCTACGTCAAGAACTTGACCGATGATATCGATGACGACAAGCTCAGAGAGATCTTCGGCCGCTTCGGTCCTATCACTTCTGCTCGTGTCATGCGTGATAGCCACGCTGTCTCTGCCGACTCCGAGAAGAAGGAGGGCGAGACCACCGAGTCCGACGAGGAGAAGAAGGAGGAGAAGAAGGAGGAAGAGAAGAAGGAAGAGAAGGAGGAGGAGAAGAAGCCCGCTGAGAAGGAGGATTCCGCCGACAAGGAGAAGGAGAACAAGAAGGACGAGGCTGCTAAGCCTGAAGAGAAGGACGACAAGAAGAAGGAGGGCAAGCCCGAGCGAAAGCTCGGCAAGTCCAAGGGCTTCGGTTTCGTCTGCTTCAGCAACGCCGATGATGCCTCCAAGGCCGTCACCGAGATGAACCAGCAGATGGTCCACGGCAAGCCTCTCTACGTCGCTCTCGCTCAGCGCAAGGACGTCCGTCGTTCTCAGCTCGAGGCCTCCATCCAGGCTCGCAACCAGATCCGCCAGCAGCACGCCGCCGCTGCCGCCGGTATGCCCCAGCCATACATGCAGCCCGTCTTCTACCCTCCCGGTCAGCAGGGCTTCATGCCTAACGGCCAGCGCAACATGATGATGCCCGGTATGATGATGCCTGGCGTCGGTCCCGCTCCCGGCCGCCCAGGTCAGTTCCCCGCTGCTGCTGGTGCCTTCCCCCCAGCTGCTGCCGCCGGTGCCGCCGGCCGTGGCCAGCAGATGCCCCCCAACGCTGCCTTCATGGGTGCTCCCATGGGCGCCATGCCCGGCCCCGGTGGCATGCCTAACATCAACTACCCCCAGGCCATCGCCCAGGCTCAGGCTCAGGCTCAGTTCGGTCGTGGCGGTCCCGCCGGTGCTGGCGCTGGTCGGGGCGGTCCTGTCGCTGGTCCCGCCGGTGCTCCTGCTCCTGGCCAGGTCCCTGCCCCCATGCAGCAGGGCGGTAACGTTCCTCCCATGCGTGCTCAGGGCGGTTACCGTATGCCTCCTCAGGGCGGCGCCCCCCGTCCCGCTGGCCGTGGCGCTCCCATCCCCGCCGGTCCTGACGGCGCTATTCCCGCCCCCATGCCCGTCCCCGGCCCCGCTGGTCCTGGCTTGACCCTCGCTGCTCTCAACGCTGCCGCTTCCCCCGAGCAGCAGAAGCAGATGCTCGGTGAGGCTCTTTACCCCAAGATCCACGCCCAGCAGCCCGAGCTCGCCGGTAAGATCACCGGTATGCTTTTGGAGATGGACAAGGCTGAGTTGTTGCCTCTTATCGACGATGATGCTGCTTTGAGAGTCAAGGTCGATGAGGCGTTGGTTGTCTACGACGAGTACATGAAGTCCATGGACGGTGAGGAGGGTGCCGCTGCTGCTCCCGCTCAGGGTGAGCAGCAGCAGCAGGCTGAGGAGCAGCCCGCTGAGCAGAAGGAGGGTGAGGCTGCTGTCCCTGCTGCTTCGTCTTAGATCGACTTTGTGTCTCCCCTCTGAATTGTCGTCCTTTCCTCTCTGTTCTGTCCCCTTCTTTTTTTCTTTTCTTCTTATTTTAAAAGTTGGTGTGCGGTGATATCAGTTGGGGTATGGCTTGCTCGGATTGATTTGTACGTTGATGATGATGGATGATGGAGGGGTTTTTTTTTTTCTTTTTTCTTTAGTTCTTGTTCCTCTCTTCTTTTTTTTATTAGGATGGATATGTTAGTTTATTCTTTTTTTTTTTTTTTTTCTTCATCTCTTTTCCTCTAATTCTTATTTCTCCATATCTTTCCGACTCGAAATGTGGAAAGCTGGGTGTGTGTAGACGGTTGCTGCTACGTTTATATGCACCGAGCAGACATTTAAGGTAGAGCCATGACCGATAAAATAAATTTAACCAGCGGCAGTCATTATGCCTGGACTGAACATCCTCGTTTCTATCTGCTTAGGAACCGCCCCCTTGTCTACTCCTGCGCACTGGGGTTATTGTCAGGGGTATCAAATCAAATCAGATACCCCTGATAAGTTCAGTCGTGATTGAAATGTTGATTGACTCTTGGAAGGCGAACTTTGGTGGTGTAACATTGCGATTGTATCCCAATTCAATTGTACACTTCTACCTGTAATCCCTCTTGTAAGAGACAGGCCTATTGCTCCCATTTACTCGCAATGAGAGATTCTTATTATCCTTCATGAAATGCGTCTAAGATGCATGACTCTTGCCAGTACCACCATATTTAATTGCAAGCTCCGTTCATTGGAGTTGTAACATTATTTCTTCAGCTGCTGCGTACCGCCAAACTTATTGAATGCCTTGTCAGTACTCCTAGGCTAAGCTACACGCTATTGCTCAGGAGAAATCTGTCTGATGCTATGTACACACTGTCAAAACCGTTCATGAAGTACGGGGTACCTGAAACTTTTCATTTATATGCGAGCAGGCTTCAGCGCCGACTTGAGGGTCGTTCTGCATAGTCGTAACAGCCACACCAATGAAGCTCTTTGGCTTTATCAAGAAGATTATCTTAAACCAAATCTCCCCGAGGTCATAAAAATAGTCAGCTCCATTCAATGCACAGCCCCGGCCTATCTGAATATTTTCGATCAAAATTGATATGAATGCAGCCATCACTGGCCTCGACCGTTCTTGTTCCAAAGCGTCTCACGCCAAAATGAACTGATTATCTTCGCTCCATGATGTTGAAGATATCGGATTTTGCTGATTTATACCAGGGCACCATGTCAGCTTTCGGTTCCGAATTCAATATTGTTTTCTGAAGATGCCATGATGACAGCTTCAGCTGAGGTGACAAACCTTGCTTTCCTGAAAACATGAGCGTAGGCGATATCCGAACGGCACAGCAGATGTGATCGCTACTGCTCCCCATAAAAGTCAAAAGGCAGCAAAGATTAACATTGTCTTTCAATCACTCTGCTTTGGCTGAACCTAGCCCCTGGATTGACTTGTCGATCTCTTTGGAATTTTGTTTGCCAGTATTTGTTCCGTCCCCTTACTTCACTGTTGTTTGGTTTCGACACAAAGCGATAAACAGCATTCATCCCACGGCGGGATATTCCCAGCAGTGTAGCTTTGATGTCTCATGTCTCGGTCAGAATTTTCCTCCATTCAGTTTAGTGCTATTTGAGACCATCGCTGGCATAAACCAGAGCGTGTTGAAAATCGAGAAGATAAGAGGTCTCCTGCGAGTAAAGCCCTGCATTGTGGCCGGTATATTGAGTTTCATTCTCGAATTGGCTTTCGGTGGCATACTGACATTGTGTCTTAAGCAGATGTTTCCAGTCATCATTGAGACAGCATCCTCTCTGTGCAATGCCAACGTAAACAAAAATCATCTATCCAATCGGCTTCGTTCTGAATTTTGAGTATGGATGGCAATTTGCAACAGTACGGGGCTATGCCCAGAAACACCCCTGAGCTTTCTCGTCGCATCAATTGAGAGAGGAGTTGAAGAAGACCGTGCTGATTTCTTAGTCAACTGGCCTTCAATATCCACTTCTGTTCCTTTGCCATATCGAAAATGGCGGCGGCTTTTTCATGCCGCATGCTGAGCTCTTCAACAGCCAGAAGAGACAAAACCCGTTTCGATCTGTCCCATCATGACATAAACGCATGCACTGCCGATCACAGCCATGAATGCTGCTGAAGTATACTGATTGGACATCAGCATAAGTCTGCTTCTGCTAAACTTTTGCAGGTGTAATTGCCCGATCAATGTCTTGATATTGAGTCGCTGCCCAAAGGGGGCAAAGGAAGGATGTGCGATCAGGATATATAAAGCCTCCTCTGAACGTAACGTTGAATGTCACTCACCCCTTAGCGCCACAACTTGTTCCATCAAAACCTGCAGAAGCAATCTAAGTTCAATATCATCGCTACCAATTGACCGCAACTCAAGATTCATGGCTGTCGAGCAAGATATCAATGTACCCTCGTGGACGGGCGAGGCGCCATATATGTACACCATACACGGCGTTACCCTCGTGATAGGCGATTTGACCTGCTGCGCTGACGTGGCTCGCCGCTTATTTAACGTCGTCTTTGATGACTCGCCAATCGTTATTGGCTCCCTCGATATTCCTTGGAGCTTGGAAGCTTTTGTTCATCCCCCCCTCCAGGCCATGATCCTCTGGGCTCATGTTGACCCTTCGGACGACTACCAGCGGGCAAAGTTGATTCAAGATATCGCGCTGAGGAAGCCTCTGACATTCCCGGCCAATCTTCTCACGCCAAAGCTCTATAACGAGATGAGAGCTTCACAGGCTGCCGACAAGGCGGGCGATGGCAAGTGAACTTGTTAGCCCCGGGCTTTCAATGCCAAGGAGATTGATGAACCCTTTGAATCCCTCCTCCTCCTGAATCACGAAATCCTGAAACCCTTTTCCTCCCATTGCCGCACCGACATCATTCAACTTGGGCCTTATGCCTGCATAATCCAAATCAATTGCTTCTTCTTTCAAATCTGGTAGATATGTTTTGATTTCCTGTATAGCTTCCTTCAAACGTGCTGGGTTTGGTGCGTAGTCATCTGGTCCATCAACCCATTCAACATCTGGACCAAACCGGATTCGCCCAGTAAGGTCTAAAGTAAGATGAGTACCCAGCCCTCCTAAGCCGGGTTTGGGCGTTGGATAAAGCAGTCGTTTCGGTTTCGGGTCCGAAGAGGCATAAGAGAAATAGTTTCCTTTGGCAAAGAATGGCTTCCGATGTCGTGAAGGTGGGAGAACCATATTGCTGACATCACACGCAAACAGCCCCGCAGAGTTGACAACTGAATCTACCACAATTGCAGAGTCTTCATCTTCGCCCTTTTCATCAGTGAAGATGCGGTATCCGCCTCCGTTCCCCTGACTCACAAGGTCAATATTTGTGACGGGGCTCATAAGGGCTGTTGTGCCTCCTTTGTCCTCAAAATCCGCGTGTAAATATGCCATTAGAGAGTGGCTATCGACAATGCCAGTCTCAGTACTCTCGAGAATCCCAGCTCGAGCTCGAACGCTGGGTTCAAGGCGTTCTGCTTCACCTCGTGAAATCCATCGTGTAGGGATATTTAGCCGCTTAGCTTTCTTGTGCAAGTTTTGAACGGTATCATACTGCTCCTTGTCCTGCGCAAGTATCCATTTGGAAACCTTCCTATGCGGAATCTGCTGCTTTTCGCAAAGACCATAGAGCATTTCGCGTCCTTCGACACATAATTTTGTTTTCAGGGATGATTCAGGGTAGTAGATCCCTGCATGAATGACCTGCCCCATGACACGCCGCTTAGCTTCTTAAACCAAGAAAGTAAAAATCAGAACTTCAAAGACAGTGTGAGGCTAACCTCTGAGTTTCTGCTACTGGTCTCCATACCAATCTGCCCATTTCGCTCGAGTAGGACCACGGATGCCCCTTCTCGACTGGCTAACTGTCTAGCAACAGCTAAGCCGACCACACCAGCTCCAATGACCTATTAATTAGCAATTGGGACTATCTACTGAAAGCGTGCGCAACTTAGCAGCAGGAAGAGTAACCCACAGCATGTGAGAAATCCTTGCCCCTCCCCAAAATCCTTGTCGATGAAAAGCCCGCCCTCTGTATCACCTTAGTTGCAGCCGACAAGACAATCCTCCTCACAGTACCGACTTGACCGCCCAAAACTGCGGCTTGAGCAGTAGCAGTGAATAGTGACATTTTACAATAGATCTGAAATTTGTTTTGATATCCTTGCTGTTGTTCCACGATAATTTAGTTGTCTGGTGTGTCTTGATGAGGTGACGTTGAAATTGAGTGCCGAGCTAAGCTTTGTGGCGGACTGGGATTGCCGAAAATGTGATGACGTCGCCAGTTACATACAACAAGAAGCAGAGAGACAGTGGGAAAGCGGGAAACGAGTAGATATGATTATTGAGACACAGCGGTCCATTTGAGATGTTTTGGTATAGTTTAATGGTATTGATATCATCAAACTGAAACAGCAGACGAATCTATTGAGTATGAAATGCCATGTCAAATGTTGAGGCATGAATTATACTGTATGCATGTGTATAACTATATAAGGTATATCCAAAGGGGGAAAAGAAAATGGGGCTACAAGGAGGAACGAAAAGAGGGTAACTGACAGCTCCCTTCATGCGTTATTATGATGTCCAAAATGATAAGACGCTATATCTTCTTTGCCATAATGCATTATCTCCTCCCACCAGCTTCGTTCATCATTTTTGTGAGATGCTGTTCATCATCCATTAGCTCATGTCTTCAAGATTCTTCACGATCAATTGGGACAAACATACCTCCTTCTGTTCACTCGCCAGTTTCCCTTGGGTATCCTATGATGAAATGCTGTCAGCACGAAATATGCCTCCCCCGCTTCCATACTACCAATAAAACACTTACGCTGATGATTGTCAATACTAGCGAATAGTTGTTGACCAAAAACCTCTCCCTCCTCTTCCCGTCCCCGCCTGCACATGCCTTGCTTAGTTTTCCGACAAGAGCATCGTACTCGCCCCTTAGTCTCCCTAAACTGACAGAAACGGGCTCATCGTCTCCAGCTTCACTACTCAACATCAAGACACCTTGCAGGAACTGACCAAATCGTTGCGTGAATAGATGAGGTGCGGTGCTGGCTGCCATGATGTCGTTCCCACCACTCCCAGAAAGTCCGGAGCCGTTGCCGCTGCCAGATAGCAGCGATGAGGCAAGGAATGCACCGCGGGTACTATTAGTGGCGACGCTTGCGGTAGCCTTGCGCAGGGAGTCGCAATGCATATCCATCACGATCTGGAATCTCGGCCATAGCATCATATTCACACCATTGATCCACCCGTCAGCAACGGGGCACCTTCGCCTCTGCAATTCAAACGCGAAATGCTGATTTAATCTGACACATAACAGTATCCCCAAGCAATCCATGCATGTCTCAACCAGTCCCTTGACCAGCACCTGCCCTGCGGACAACACAGGCTCAAACGTTTCCGTGGCCCGACGGGATATTTGATGGTACGACAGTGCCGGGGCGAAGAATTCAGAAAGGAATGAATACTCGGCGGATATGTTGTCAATGAGAGCGAGGGTAAAGTTGCGGAAGGGCACTTCAATGCCGTGTTGGGTCTTGTCGGCCTCGGCGAGTTGAGAGCCAATGGCCATGTTATTGTGGGTGCGGAGAATATCGATACGGCGGCCAAGGGTAAATGGATCGTGGGTTGTCAGGCGGGGAGTTTGAAAGACAGCTAGATCGGTTGTTAGAAAGATGGACGATTAGAGAGAGGAAGTGAAGGGAAAATTACATTTCTGAATCACAGCTGGATCAACACCTATCAAGTCGTTTCTATCAAAAGAAAACAACTTGATCGCCTCCATGGCTTGGATATACCGCTGGAACAGGGACGAGTAGTACCATCTCATGGTATTGACGTATGCTTGTGTGAGATCTGCAGCTAGCTGGGCATGGTTGCGGTGCAAATATGCGAATATCTCTTTGTATCTAAGCAAGGTGTTTTGTTGAATTAGTTGGGCATTGATGTTGGGTGAGCGTAAAGTCTTGATTTGCGCTACAAGATAATCACGAATCTTTTCGACGGCCTGGATCAAATTGTCAATCAGAATGACATTCACAGAAAAAGTTATATATCGAATTCGTACCTTTACCCGCAATCCTTCAATCAGAGGCTTCACATCCTCGATAGCTTTGATGGTGTTTGCCTTTCCACTGCTCTCTGCATTGTTTCCAGTCTCATCACCACTCCTGGCAACATCACCGCTATTTTCAACCTTATCAATGTAGCGGGCTCTGTCTTCTAATTCCGCTAGAGCTTTGACGAATGCCCTATCAACATGCCCGTTCGTTATAGCCTGTACACTTGCTGGAGAGACAATGATATTCTGAACAGCCGGGCCCAGCAAGCGCTCTAGATTCCGTCTGTTCTCGAGTTGAGAGTTGAGTGCCGTTGAACGGGATTGTAAGGACTCAATTTCGGCAGAGACATGGCCCAAATCGGTCTGGAAGCTGACAAGGTACGATTCAACGGACTGTAATACGGAGTTTGCAGAGGAGATGGCGTCATGGAGAGCCTGAAAACGTTGGCGCTGGGTGTTGTCTGTACATAATAGTAAATTGGGTTAGGAGTCTGTTCATGCGACGAGTAAAGCCAATGTATAGAGAAGAGATATCTAGGGAAATGACCATACATGACTCGATCGATTGCGACTGTGTCTGCGTCTGAGGTTGACCATCAACTGACCGCGACAAGCGATGCTTTCCGTCTTCCCCTTCAGCCTGCTTCGCAAATTCCTCTAAACTGAGAGAACCGAAATCTATGGACTCTATCAAGATAGGAGGTTTCTCTGCTCCAGTAGCTTTGCTATCAGGACCCTTTACGGGAGAAGCCGGTGGCGGATGTGATGACGGCCGCCTCTTATCATCTCTCTTGTCTATGATCTTGCGCAAGACCTTCAATGGGTCAGTTTGCGGCGGAACATCGATAGCTTCATGGAAGGGCCTTGACAGGTTGCGGCGGTGGGTGTGTGATGAGTGTCTCTGGGGAAGAGGGTGGCCAGGAGAGGGCGAAGGCGTGAGGGAGGGCGTTGGAGGAAGCCTGTCAGCCGTGCGCATGTTCATCTTTGCCTGTCACTGTATGTTCGTATGCCAAATGCCAGCTTTAAGTCGTTTGTTGCTGCCTCCATCCATGTAATCGTGAATGTCGCTGTCGTTGTCGCCGTCATCGTCGTTTCAGTGGACGTGGAAGTGGAGATTAAGCTGTCCCTGACTCTGACGTCACCGCTACGGGCTAAGGCTACCTTTATACAACATATCGTACGGACAGGATTCTTCAGTTTGATATCGACAATGATTTGATATTTCTGAATATTGCATGCCCTACAACACCTAGAACAGGATGACCACTGTTTTCTTCACAACCTCTTTCCCCAGCATCGCCGCCATCTCTCCTACTATCCCCTTGATACTTTGTGGATTGCCTAGATCGCTGGTATCCCATGGCCTCAGATCACACATGTCAACCAGCACACTTTCAGCTGCAAGCTGCCAGTGGTCCAGATCAACTTCCTTTTGCACCTGTCGTTTGGTTAAAATGCCAGGAAAGCCAATCTCGAATAGCGACCTCTCTTCTTCCCTCTCCACACCTAGTTGTTTGAAGTCCCGTTCGGAATCAGGCTTATCGCATTCTTCAAGCTCGATCTCTCCAGTTTCAATCTTCTTCTCGCGCGACAGGGAAACATAGCGCTTCTTGTCTAGTTTCGCAAGCAACTGCGTGTCGAGGTAATGCCATGTGAAATCCTCTGGATCGAGTACCTGTTGGGGCCGGAAATTGGCTTTGTACCGCATCTTAACGCAATTGTGAATATAATATCCCATGTAGTAATGCCCATAGCCAGCCTCTTGCGTCAATGCGATCTCGCGCATGGCACTGATCTTTCCAAACTCATAAGCCTCGTAATCCGGATCATAGTACAGATACACCGAGCTAAGACCGCTGGGCAATAGGTCCAGAACCGCCACAGCAATCAATTTTCCATCAAGCCTGTAACATTGATGGTACGACCCCAGTTTCTTCAACTTCTGTTCTTCTTCAAGCTCTTGCTTTGTCTTTTGCTTGAATGGGTTGTGCATTGGGAAAGGTCTCAAGCCGGAACACAAGAAACGCTTAAAAGAGGACTGTGGCCACTGCGACTCGTCTTCATGATGGACTGCTTTCTGGTAACGAAGGAAAAGGTTGTATTTGTTGAGGGAGAACGAGTCCGACTCTAGATTGACTTCAAACTTATGAGCCGGTTCAATGGGCCGTTTCGGCGATGTGGATGGGTCGATGGGTCGTGGGATGTTGGAATACTCTGCATCGTGAATGCGGTCAAAGACATTGAATTTCGAGCGACGCTGTCGTTTTTGCCTGCGTGTAGACTGTCAGCATATGATACTGGACGCTCAATGCTAGGTCGAGTTCAATACTCACTCTTTTGTTTTTGGGGCCAACCGCGCAGCTTTTCTCTTATACTCAGGGCCCAAAACAAAGTTATTCCACTTATTCAACGCTTTCTTCTGGTCTTTTCGGGGCACATATTCCTTTGGATCTAGTCGTATAGTGTAATAGGGACAGCATGAATGCTTGGGATTTTGACGATAAAACAGCTTTCCTGAGCTGTAATCATCACCTCGAAACTCGATTAGCTTTGATCGCATGCAACATCCAAAGCATAGAAGACATCCGTACCGTCTCCAGCCATGATTCATCAGCACCTCATATTCTTCAGCTCGACACGACTCGGAGTGAGCGTAGTAAGATATAGCTAAGACAGAAATCACAATAATGTCAGCGTCAAAGTCGAGCAAGCATGCGCAAAGACCAGTAACAGCATACTCACATCCATCGTCACGCTTGCAGTAACCACAACCATTTCTCTGGTAGCCTAATACACAAATTGAGCATTAGCATATATTTCAAGATCGAGCAAGAGCATAGTCCATTCACCAATCCATACCCCGCGGTGACATGAAGGACATTCCACCCAGTCCAGACATGATTGCGCCGTTGTTGTATGTGCGCGAGCTTCCCTAGATAGCTTGTGGTTGATCGATGCCTTCGACGAGCAATAATCTGTGATAAGCAGTCACTATCCAAGCGAATTGCAATGGACTTTGATTGAGAACTGTGGATAGAAGATAGAAGATGGCTTTACTGTTATATATATATGCGTTACCCATCACCCAGACCCACCGCTGCCCGCATCTTATTACTGGGCACTGACTGCTATGTATGTATGTAACAACGTACACCTAGGTAGCTTATCGCAAAGTCATTTAAAGGAGGAAAAAAATTGATATTCAAGAGTGAGAGAAAGACAAACAAACCACCTACTGAGCATCTATTATCCTGCTGCCCATCTCCGTCATCTATCCCCGCCATCATGCTCGACTGCTTCGAAATCGTCACAACTTCAGGCGTCGTCCTGTGGTCGAAGACTTACGCCCCCGTCGGCGCTCATATCATCAACGGCCTCATAAACGACGTGTTCATTGAAGAGAAGTTGCGTCTAAAGCAGGCGAAGAATGAGGCTGGCGCTTCTCCTGCTTACAAGAGAGAGAAATATACGTTGAAATGGAGACGTGCAAAGAATCTGGGCTTGATCTTCGTTGTATGTTGCCCGCTTCTCTGCACCCCGATCTCATGCATCTCATATATATATATATATATGTTATGTTATGATATGATGCGATATGATATGATATGCTGTATGCTGACCAGCTCGACTCTTTTCTTCCTATAGGCCGTCTATCATTCCATGCTACACCTGACTTGGGTCGAGCAGCTCCTCGATAACATCCTCACCATATTCGTTGACCTATACAAGTCTGAACTTTCCTCTCCGCACGCCGAAATTCGCGAGTATCCCTTCGATAAGTACTTTGAGCAGCAGGTCCGTGAATTAGAGTCTGCCTCATTGAGGACACAGAATGTGTCCGAGCCTGAAGCTAGATCTGCCGTTGTTGAGCAGAAGAAGTCCAATGCTTCAGTTGAAGCAGACAATGGCGGCCCACCACCGCCACCACCCGTTCCTGGCCTGGTGCCCGTGCAGAGGTCATCTGCTGCACAGGCACACGCACAAGCGCGAGCAATTTCCGCGTCTTCTTCCCTCGAGAGTTCGCCAACAAGAGCATCTGGAGTGCTTAGAACACCTACCGGCCCCGGTGGTCGTGTGTCACGGCGTGCGAGAAAGGCCGCCAATCTAGTCAATAACCCCAGTTACATGTCGTCTGGGGATGAAGCTGCAAAGAAGAAAAAAGGGGGAAAGCAAGAGACGAAGAAAATGCGCAAATGGGGCATCGATGGAGTTGCAATGGAAGATACTGGAGATGAGGTTCTAGACTACTCGACCCCAGCCGATAATGACGGATTTTCAGATGATGCCCCTCCTACGCCTGCTCTTGAGATCGACGCTTCGACAGCTGGTATCAAGACTAAGAAGGGAGAATATGTCCTCAGAGATCTCGGTGATGAAGTACACTCAATTCTCGACAAGAACAACATGAAGCAAGAAGCTGAATCTGGCAAGAATACCGGCATGTTAGGTTCTGGCTTCAGCGCAATCAGCGGGTATTTCCGCAACGTTGTTGGTGGACGCACCCTAACACGCGCTGATCTCGAAAAGCCGCTCCGAGCTATGGAAGACCATCTCATCAACAAGAACGTTGCCCGTGAAGCAACTGTCCGCCTTTGCCAGGATGTCGAAGAGGAATTAATCGGTAAAAAGACAGGATCTTTCCAGTCAATTGAAGCCGCATTGCGTGCTGCAATGGAGACTTCCCTGCGCAAGATGCTCACACCCACTACATCTCTTGACTTGTTGCATGAGATACAGGCTGTTACACAGCCATCCAACAAGTCCACACCACCTCGACCGTACGTCATCTCCATCGTCGGCGTTAACGGTGTTGGAAAATCAACAAATTTGAGTAAGATCTGTTTCTTCCTTCTACAAAATAAGTACCGCGTCCTTATTGCTGCATGCGACACTTTCCGTTCAGGGGCCGTCGAGCAACTCCGTGTACATGCTCGAAATCTCAAGGAACTCAGCTCCCGCGAAAATATCGGTTCTGTTGAACTCTATGAGAAGGGATATGGAAAGGATGCAGCAAATGTCGCTAAAGACGCCGTCTCCTATGCTGCTGCCAATGCCTTCGACGTCGTTCTCATCGACACTGCTGGCAGAAGACATAATGATCAACGTTTGATGTCTTCCCTCGAGAAGTTTGCCAAGTTCGCTAATCCAGATAAGATTTTCATGGTTGGCGAAGCACTTGTTGGCACCGACAGCGTCATGCAAGCTAGAAATTTCAATCAGGCATTTGGAAGAGAGAGGAATTTGGATGGCTTTATCATTAGCAAGTGCGATACTGTGGGGAATATGGTCGGTACGTTGGTTAGTATGGTATATGCCACAGGTGTGCCCGTTGTCTTTTTGGGTGTGGGACAGCACTACGGAGACCTTAGAGGATTGAGTGTTTCTTGGGCTGTTGACTTGCTCATGAAATAAGTGGCGTGAACCGCTGCGGCATCAACGGCAGTATGACAGCCCTCTCTTCAATTCAAACCTACCCTTTGTAATGATACACCTAAGTCCACACTTCAATTCTTAAATATCCGAGTCAATTAATATCCTTTCCTATTTATTCGTATATTTGACAATACATAGTCTTGTAACTTTGGCTATACAAGGAGGTTTAACCAGGAGTCTTCCAATTACCCCCAAAAGAGCGCTAGAAAACGAGTGAAGACGGGACAGGCGTCCGGCGTCTGCAATAAATCAGATGTCCCTCATATCCTGATCAAGCAACGATTCATCACCAACGATTCCCCAGCCCATCCTCTCCAACTCTCTGACAAAAAAGTCTCTCTCATCGACAAGCGCGTGATCGGGTTCAATAGCGAGTACATCTCTGTACTCCCTCAAATGCCACCAGTGTGTCAATCCCCGTATGGCCTGTTCCATTGGCAATGACTGGTCGACTTCTGCGTCGATATCGCCACCTGTCAACCAGTCATCTCGAAGCTCAGGCCGACAGTACAGATAAATAGCTGTAATGATCTTCATGTGGCTCTGTCTCCATTTTCGACTGGAGTATGGCACTTGTGATTTGAACAGTTTCAAAGTGTACAACCGTAAATGCGGATCTGGAACCTTCATACTCTTCCTCAAGATTGCGCTAGACTTATATTGCACAAGTAGAAGACACCGGTGTGCTTTCTTTTTGGTGATTTTCTGCATGACTCGCAGAAAGTTGATGGCAGAAAAGAAGTTGCGGAAAGAACATGCTGTTGCGACTGGTGGTGTCTCTGTCAGGGGGCGACCCAATTCATCGACTTCGGGACGAGGTGTTCCGCCGGCTGCGTCGCCGAGTTGCCTCCCTCGTTGCGGCTCGCCGATCCTGGCTTGTGTATTTGTGCGCCGAAGTATTGGGGGTGGTGCAGCGTCATCATCTAACATGATGGTCGAAGGGCGAGTAGGGAGTGGAGGCGCATCGGGTGGTTGAGCGGAGTGAACATGGCAGAAATGGAAAAAGCTGTTATTGGAGTCAGCTGGAATAGGTCTATGGTGGACACTT
>AZGZ01000011.1:145950-174847 GCA_001636715.1 Ascosphaera apis ARSEF 7405 | reverse complement strand
CCTTATCAATATCTTGTGCGACTGATTGATCGACATCCTGATGTAAAAACATCTTCAGAATCAGAGGCAGATAATTGGAGTCAAGCAGAAGTTGCGTGAAGTACTCGAACTTGAGCACGTCTATCACAGGGTTAGCATGGCAAGTTTTATACATTCAGGAAATGAAAGCAAACTTACGAGATCGTTTGAGCCATTTAGTCAGAAGGAATAGAACACCTGAAATCGCCTTTGTCGTGATCTCCCGTGTTCGTGCCGTATTCAAGTCCTCAACTCCAACGTCTTCTTGTTGCATACCACGATTTTGGGGATTACCAGATCCAGTGCCATGCACTGCAGCTTCAGTAATATTCGCGAGAACTTCTTTCAGTAGAACGATAACGAGTGATTGCAGGTGAGGCATGGCCTTGCTCTGTAAGTTCGTTAGTAGGGAAATTGCATGGCTCTCAAGTTGACTCAGGGCTCAACGTACATAAAAACTTTCAACAGCATCGAGAGATTGCTGAACGGATGGATTATCGCTTTCGGGCCGTCGCTCTCGCTTCTTGTCTTTCGTCTGTGGCTCTGTAGGGTCATGTCCTTCGTCCTCATCATTATCTTTCTCCACGCTATCATCACCCTCATGAGCTCCATCATTTTCTGGCTCAATCTCATCTAGATGCCAGCCGCGCTCATATTTCATGAATCTTTCTCTCTCATCCCAGAGCTGCTTCATCGCCCTTGTCATTCTCATACGACTGGATAGAATTTGACCCGCTTCAATTATTGATGCAGGAACATCTGTGTCCTGCCAGTCTTTCGCATCAATCTTTCTCTGTTCGGGCATACTTTTTGGAATGCTCCCTATGGAGTGTAAATTTGAGTCGGCGGGAGGGTACATGAATGGAAAGTGCGGACTTGTTTGGTAGTTTTGTTTCTTTGCTACCTTTCCATTGGAGCCCATCGGAGAAGGAGGAGGAGAGGGTGTCGGTGTTGCAATATGTACGGACTGATGTAGAATTGAGCTATTCGCTCTCATTGATGAAGAGCTTGCGCCGGTAAAAAGGGGTGAACTGCCAGGATCAGTGCTCAATGGTTGGATGGGCGGTAATATTGAGTTATTCTCCAATTCAAACGGAACTAAAGGTGGCGGTGGATTGTATGCGGGGTATTTTGACGTGATTTCTTGCCTGAAATGGTGATAATCAAGCGGAGACGTAGTTAAGACAGGATAGCGCCGTCTAGCTTCCTCGTCAAGCTCTAGATCTGGTTCAAGAGCAGATTTGAGTCGAGCCAGGGTATCTGATCCACCCCAGAAGAGCAGTATCGATTTCCAAAGTAGCAAAACCAGTTTCTGCAGAGGAAGATAGGATGCATCCTCCCAACGTAAGTTGGCGATGGTCTCAACAAAAAAGACCAGAGGGTTGGGTTCCAATTGAAGAAGTGTATCACGAATGTGTGTTTCTTCAATGCCGGAAGAATGCTGCTTGCGTGCCAGTTCGATCATCAAATATAACACCGTCAAGCTCAAAGTGAGCTCCCTATCCCGAGCCACAGCATACGCTGCAGCACCATCTTCAGTCTGAAGCATTGCATAGGAGGCTTCGTATATTTCCTTCTCGTTTATAATGATTGAATGAAGGCATTTGTATAGAATTTGTATGCCTCCTTGGGAATGAAATATTTTGGCGTTCTTTTCCATCCATTCCAATTGCAAAGATTTCGACTTTGGACATTCAGCAATTTCTTTTGCTGTCATTTCTGACTCAGATGGGTAGTTTGCTGATGCTAGCCCTGCCGTAATACCCCACACACCAGTCACGACATAGCAGAGCGTACCTAACGCTTCAACCCGTGACAGCAGATCCCTTGAATTTTCTAAATTCACGAGGGTCTCCTTAACAAAAGCAGCACGCTGTTCATCTAGTGCATCGACCCACGAAGTTGAGATGCTCTTGGTTTTTGTAAAAGCTGTCCAGTTCTGTTCGAAAGACTCCTTTGTCTCAAGCAGCATCAACCAATCCTGTTCTGAATATTGGAACCACTCATTGATTTCCTCGGGAAAAGGCTGACTATCCGTATAGTCAAAGTCATATGCTGGCTGATCAAGTCCCTGTCTATCATGAACATATCTCTTCAATTCCAGCAGACTTATTGAATCAGTGGGAGACTCAGGGGTTTGCTGAACAACAGGTGGTGGAGGTTTCATAGTCGGCAATGGAGGTGGAGGAGCCGACGACGAATCCCTGCGCAGCTTGGGACGCTGCCTTTGCGGAAGGTCAGGGTCCTCTTCATTTTTGGCACGAGCTTTGCGTTGCTGGTCATTGTTCTTGAGCTCCTCCTCGAAGTCGTGCAGCAACTGCTCTTCTGACAGATTGCCGATGTCTGCGCCGGTCTGATCGACCTCATCGGCATGAACAATGTGATGCTCTACCAGATCCGACGACGACGAGTCAAGCATGTTCTCCATGTTGCAGTGGTGGCTGTAAACAGCTTAGAATCTTGGCCGTCTTCTTGGGAGCTTTGAGCAGCTCACGATGAGCTCAACGGGGACCAATACGCTTTTGTATGGTGGCTTCTGCTTCTGCTAGATGGGTATCCGCCTTGCTCAATCAACCATTCTCATTCTGCAAGCAAAAGGCAACCGAATGGAATCACTTGTCTTGAATTATAGACTACGAGCAGTATAAGACAGGATGCTCATCTCGTCAAACGTCCCTTGTGGATCGTGAGTTTGAAGTCATTACTTGTCGCCGGCGACCAAAAAGACGGCGGGAAAATCGAAAATCCAGCAGCGTATAGAGGTGACGTCACAGATACAGATATTCGAGAGGTTCGTCCATGATAAGGAAATTTTTTGGACGGTGATGGCAGCCGAGACTCAAAAGATATCTATATACATATCTCAATATCAAGAGAGTCGACGGACGAGGTTGACCTGGCTTCGATCGTCCGGATTGATGTTTTCGTCTCTGTCTTTAAACCCGAAATCAATTCGGTAGCCGGTTTGGCTTTTTCCAGAGGGAGACAAACTGATAAGGGAAAGGCGGAAAACCCCTTCAAGAGACGAGATTTTCGCTCTCCATCAGCCATACTGAGTGGTTGAAACGGGTGAGATGGCTTGCGGTTATTTTCTTAACCATTTCCGTTGACAGCAGAGCCTTTACGGACATCAGACCTGCTCGCTAGGTTGTTTCATTGCGCGGCAAACGAAATGTCTATTGAGACATCAGAAAATGATGCTTTGGATGATGACCGGTCTATCGAAGTATCATCTATCCAAGCTATATATCCTGAGATAACCCTTGAAGAGGCTAGTCCGACATCGTTCAAGCTTCATCTTGAGATACCCGTCTCTCCATTGGAGCCTCAGAAAGTCGTCTTCCGAAGATCCTCACTGGATATCAACGATGGCGGTGATACTATGCCAGAAAACTATGCCATGATATCTCATTTTCCTTCATTACGGCTGTCTATTGAGCTTCCCAAAGGATATCCATCATCCAGGCCTCCCACATTTCATATTTTGGACTCCCAACCAGCATGGTTACCTGTTCGTCGAAAAGAAGAGTTGGTCGCCGATGGGCGACGTATATGGGAAGAATGTGGCAGAGATATGGTATTGTTCGCATATATTGACTATCTTCAACAAGAGTCATATCAGTTGTTCTCTTTGTCGTCGGAGGACAGCCCCCTTGCTTTTCCTCTAGATATGCAAGCATTCTTGCTGGATTACGATAGCAAAGAACAGCGACGGAAGTTTGAACAGGAAACATTCAATTGCGAGGTCTGTTTGGAGCCGAAGAAGGGATCGGTATGTCACAGGTTATCGCGCTGCTCGCACGTCTTTTGTAAAGCATGCTTGCAGGATTTCTACACGGCGTGCATCACGGAAGGCGATATCGCAAGCGTCAAATGCTTGAGCGCAGGCTGTGCCAAAGAGCTAGCAAAATTACAAGACAACGATCCGGTCAAACGGCAACGAGATGCCAATCTATCACCAAGTGAGCTATTACAAATTCCGTTGGGCAAAGATCTTGTGGAACGGTATGTCTCTCTCAAACGCAAGAACAAACTAGAAACCGATAAAAGGACAGTTTATTGTCCTAGGGAATGGTGTCAAGGCGCAGCACGTTCGAAACATCATCCCAAAGTGAATGATCTGATAAGTGACTGCACCTATCTCTTCGAAAAACATGATGATGAAGATACGCAATTTGTTCCCTTCGATCCCAAAGGACCAGACGACCAGCTTCCACCAATGTCAGAACGTGTAGCTGTTTGTGAAGACTGCGACTACGCCTTCTGCATTGTCTGCCGTAAAGGCTGGCATGGTGAAGCCGCACTGTGCTCACCACAGCGCGAGGCAGAGTTGTCGGCCGCCGAGAAAGCCAATCAGGAATATATCGAGAAATACACTTCGCCATGTCCCACCTGTTCGTCAAGAGCACAGAAATCGATGGGCTGCAATCATATGATATGCTTTAAGTGTGGGACACATTTTTGCTATCTTTGTTCGTCCTGGTTGGATCAACAGAACCCATACAAGCATTTCAATGATGTGCGGAGTAGCTGTCATATGCGACTCTGGGAATTGGAAGCGGGGGACATACCGGTTGAGGATGGAGAAAATGGTCCTGGGGTTAACACAGTTCCATTTGAAGGGTGAACAAGTTGCGGGAACAATGTATAAATACGTGCCTGTGGAATTGTCCGCCATTTTGGATATAATCTTGTACAACTTTTGTTGCTAGCGCCATGGCTTTAGTCAAACAAACCAAATTAACCTAATCATAATATTACAAGTTTTGGACATTGATACATTCATGAGCGAAGGGTTGGTTTTCATTATACACGAATATGGAGCCTGGCAATTGTTTATTGCATAGGGTAAGCCAGTAGCATTAATCGTGGAAGCTTCATTTTTCTTGTGATCTCAGTTGTCGCCTGAGAATGCATCTTTGACAAGCAGCCAACGGCTTTCGTTGGGTTTCCATTTGTTCGTCGGACCACGCATATCATCCGGCCAGTCATACCACAGTTCATAATGATCAATTCTCTGATCATAATAATACAGAATCAGCCTATACCTTCGAAACGGATGCTGACGAGACTCCCAATTATCACGAACTGGGCCAGATCTTGCCATCCATTTGTTTCTCTGGGTAGGGTCCAGTTGACTTTCAACAGGCCCGACTGCAATGCCCAGCAGCGGAATGTCGGCAGCCTTCTGATCCTGTGTGGGAATGACATGATCAATTCGCAAGGTTGGCCCTTCAAAAGGAACGTCAGTCATAGTAAAGATTCCTACATGTCCACTTTGTGCCGCGGCAACAACGACCCCTAATTCGGGAATCTGATGAACCATATTGATCCGTGACCATCCAAGTCCAATCGGTGATATATTCGATGTTTCATGAAATACGTTCTCATAAAGTGTCGTCGCCTGCACTGACATAACTCCTCGAAACAAAGTAACGGCGTATTCACCAAAGCTTGCGATTGGAAAATTTTTGAACGAGAGCTTGAACTCATTTTCCCAATGAACCGTTCCAGGTGTGGTGACTGCCGGATCAAGGTTCATGAATGAAGGACAATAGTCACCGACGCCAAATTGTTCGAAATATTCGTCTAGTAGTTTGATGTGTTCGGGATCGGCTGCCCAATCTATCTGGTGCTCACAATCATCACTGGTGTTGGAGTCCTGCTCTCCACTTTCGATCGATTGAGCATCGTCCATTTCAGCATCGTCCTTGGGGTCCAGGGGCACACTTGTCCCTAAGAAGGGGCCCGGAAAATCTAGGGGCTGTTCCCATAACTTTTCCAACTTCTTGCTGGGGGCCTTAGGTTTCTGTTCCCTTTTCTTTCGACCAAGTACTTTGTCAACTTCGTCCATCACAGTATCATCGGTGTTCGCCATCGTTTGACGGTTTGCTCTCGGAAGTTTAGCTCCCAGCAGCTCTTCATAAGTATGAAACTGTTTACCACCAGGGCAAGCAAAATTCAGACATGATTTTGTTCGAAAGCTTCGAGGATCCAATGCGAGAACTCCCCACCCTCGCTGTTCACTGAGTGTTACCTCGACGTCAGCTACCCTGTTTGAGCAAAAAGTGTATAGAACAGGTTATTACCTACCGATGGTGACTACCCACTGTAGGGGCTGTCAACGCCAGATTAATCTTCCTCAGGGGCATCAGGGATTCCCAAGTACGCCAGATGCATATCTCATTATCAATACTTATGCTGACCATAAAACAAGCCCCGGGGTCGATATCAGAGTTCATAAATGTCACACAAGGAATGTTATCTTTATGACCATAATACCGAATTCGCAAGTTTGTCAACCTCCGTTGACCAGGGCCGATCCGCCAAAAGCCAGCTAATTGGTTGGGATGCCGAATCCAGGGCCACCCCTGATCGTCTAGGCGATCAATAATTCTCGTGTTCTCCCGGGCTTGCTCAACTTCTTGTGCTGTGTATGGAGCGTGCTTCAGTGCGAAAGCAAAAACATGTATGCTGTGGTCATTTGCTGACACGGCAATCATCCTGGCATGTTTATGAATAGAAAGACCCCAAGCACTGGCTTGAATGAATTGTACAAAAAAACACTTGACTCGCTCGCCAACTTGCCAGGGGTCCGTTTGCTCGCCCCCTAGGTCTTCGACTTCATCAATAACAGAGGCTATGCTGTCGACATTGTATGCACCTATATTTCCAGAGTCAGTGGCAAAGAGAAGAATTTCATCTATGCCAAGATCTCCCACCACGAGGTGGTTAATTGCATGGTCACCACCAATTCCAGTAAGGCCTCGAGCATCTGGTTTAGCAAGGTCAACTTGCGTTACCATCCGGGGCTTGCCACCAATGCATGGACCACGCGGGCAATAAACCATGATGCGATTGGCGTCTGCAACAAAGTAGAGATTGTAATGCTGTGAAAGGGCAGTCTAAGATCCAATGTGAGCATTCTGATGAACCCTTTTATTGTCAAAATGGGCACCAAACTCACTAGATTGTTTTTCCACGAAGTCACCCCTGGTAGACTGGACCCATTCCTATGCAACAATCAAAGTCATTACCATAGTCAGCCAGGAGTAAAATAAAAACGCCTTTCCTCTAGAAGATACATACTGGAACTAGATCAATCAATTAGCAATGCCGTCTCAAGAGCAGCAACTCAGATTCCGTTCCATCAAGAACCAACGCAAGACATTAAAACAACATACACGTTCAAAGGCAGTCTCCTTATTGCGATGTACGCAGGAAATAACCTCTGAATCTTGGACATCTGCAGGTAAGCGATGTCGACGACCTTTGGGAGACTCCATCCTCTAAGTCTTCTTGTAGGTTTGAATGCAGTCAATGATGACCCAGGCTATCTACCTCAGGAGATGCCCTCTATTTCCTGTCAAAGCAGTTAGCAAAGTCTACCACAAAAAGCCAGTAGCATCAAGGAGCAGCTCCCATTCGAGCCAATTCTTTCCAGCCATTAAACCGGTTCGCTGTTGCAACCGCCCGTCAAAAGAGCAACAACGTGAAAGGAGGTCTTAAGATACGTATTTACCAGGGAAATACCATGTATAGAGGACAGAGCACGATTCAATATAGTTCAGGCACAAGCACGTCGTTGGTTCGTAAGATTGGTATACGACATCCCATATGAATCCCCCAGCAATAACTTATTGAGGTTGCAGTCTGCTCTGAACATTCTCATGGTTGAGGTTGTATGCACAGTAATGTCAACTCTACGTCACTGGCACATAGAGTAATACGTGCCTGTGGTTGACATGGATGGAGTCGGCAATAGCGCTGAACCAAAGCAACTCACCGAAGCACATCTTGGCGGGCACAGCTTGGCCTGCTACAGTTAACATGAGCTATGGCATATAGGTAGCACTGACATATATACTGCTCATATCAACTCCCTACAACTTCCAGATAGCAGGCATATAATTTCAGTTCAGGACATCAGCATCAACATTAACCACTATGGATCTCGTCGCTAGTGTCCGTAAGGAAGGCAGCCGGTGAGTACATTCCAGATCAATATTCAAAGGGTGAATTCCATCTCTAATGACTCTCTCTACAGTGGCGGCCGCGGCGACTTCAAATGGTCTGATGTCGCGCAATCATCCCACAGGGAGAACTACTTGGGCCATTCCCTCATGGCTCCAGTTGGGAGATGGCAGCAGGGCCGTGATTTGACATGGTATGCAAAGTCAGATAATCCAGAAGACCGTGAGAAAGCTCGACTAGAACGAGAGGAGGAGATACGCAAAATCAAAGAAGCAGAAGAAGAGGCTCGTGCTATTGCTCTTGGTCTGCCTCTGCCCGTGAAGAAAGCTACGGATGCGAATACTATTCCTGTACAGAGCAGGCTCGAGTCTACTACCGAGTCAGAAGCAAAGGACAAATATCCGTCTAGTAGAGAGAAGCATGAACATAGAAGTCGGCATCATAGGAGACACCACCGGCATCGATCTAGTGAGAGGGACCATGATCGTGAGCGATCACGTTCGAGGGATCGCCACGATGGAAGACATCATCGCCATCACCGTCATCACAGACATCGTTCGGTCGAAGGAGAGAGGATATCAAGGGACCGAACGGGGGAGAGACGGTCTTCTCGATCCCCGAGCAGAGAGAGGCACAGTCATCGTGCTAGAAGCCGATCACGCTCAAGGTCACCACATACTCGTGGTGATCGTTACAGACGCCATGATCGACGTCACTCATGAAGGGAGTCACGACTTAGGTTTGCCTGTGGATAGATTTGCGAAGTACAGAGCAATGAAAAATACGATTACGTACATACAGAAAAGCAAATCTATGGTCAGAAAAGCATACATCAACGAGCAGCATCGGTGCAATTTCACTAGAAATTACTGTGCAAAGCTCAAAGCTCGTCACGAAGTGACGTCTTTTTCCCTATATCATGAAGATCTGGCATAGCCATGATCTTGACGACCAAACTTGTCCAGCCAGTGAAATGCTGAGTCCGCTGACCGTGGCCATCTTCGGGGTTGTACTGTTCCCAGGCAAATCCCGTTTCCTTCCATGAGTTGAAGACAGTGTTCACCAGCGTCTTGCGAAGGTCGTTATACATCTTACGGGCCTTCTCTTGTTGCGGGCCCTCCGATTGAGCAATGTCCTAGCACCATGTTAGATATATGCCGAAAACTTGAGAAGTTGAGAAATATGCTTACCAGCAAGTTCTTCAACACCAGATAATTCATGTTAATCCATATCGGTCCCCGCCAATAGTTCTCGTCGGTCCCATAGAACTCGTCATTCTTGCTTAAGCTGCGAATGCCAAATGAACTCCACAGTTCTTCTGGGTCCGCGATCAAATCCAACACAGCACCCAAATGGGGATGCTTTGCATCCATGAGCCCTGTCATAAAAGGGAACAAGGAAATGTATCCCTTGTGACACACGTGAACATGCTCCTCATAGTCATCGATCGTGGCATCACAATACATCTTCTCTTTCTCATCCCAGTGAAGGTCCTCAATATTCTTCAATATGGCGGTTTCATACTTCGTAAATTCATTGATATCGTCGGCGAGCTCTAGAACCTCGGCGATGTTCTTCAATGAGCGAGTCATCATTCCGACCCAGCTGATAAGATCAACATGGAGCTCGCCAGGGTGAGGTGGCTGAGGACGTGGATAGTCGTCTAACCCTGATGTCAAGATGTGCCTGACCGAACGCCCACGCCATCTGTATCCTTCAACCAAAGAAGAGGCCTCCCTATCATAGGACTTCAGATCACCATGCTGAGTCTTCCTGAACCAGAAGTACTGTCGTTTCAGCAAAGGATATATGGAATTGAGATATGAGAGAAGGGCGTCCCGGTCATGCAGGTGCACAGTTCTGACATCGTTGACGGTGTCGTCTGACTCCACCTTGCTGCTATCGATGCCTTTGACTTTCTCCGCCAATGACTCAATTATCAAAAACAGTGTGGGTGGGTTGGCATAATGAGGATATTGCACCTGGAATTCTGGAGGCACCTTGCTCCTCGCTTCAGGGCCAAGGATCTGCTCTCTCGCAATCCAACCATCGTCATCCATCAAACTGAACCACGACTTTGTGATTTGTAGTGTAAGATCCAGATCCCATTCCATGATGGGAATTAAATGGAAACCTTCATCCCAGAGGAATCCTCGAGGGAAGAAGGGACGGGAGGGTATAGCTGTAAACAACTCGGCAGCACCTTCTGGCTGCGGCTCAGCTCTAGCACGAGCAGCTTCGGTTTCTTCCCAGAAGCCCTCGTTTTCTTCCTCATACTCAGGCGCATAGGAGCGGTCAACAATTGAATCGCCAAAGAAATAACCGATTCCTCCAACGAGGTTCGAAAACATTGATTTCGAAAATTCCTCGTATTTCTCCTGAGCAAAGGGTGCCATTGGCTTGAAGATCTCCTTGAACCTTTGCGCAAACGAATTTCTTGTCTCATCAATCACTTCGGTCAATGCCTCGCTTGTCACAGGCTTCTTGGCAGATGCAGATGAAAAGAGAATATCAAACTCGAACTTCCCACTGAAGGTCTTCTGTACATAGTACATATTACCTTCCTCGTCACTTGAATTCGGAATGGTGAACATCTGCGGAGGTGGTGGCACGTTCTCACGACCATACTTCTCCACGAGTTTGGCAATACTAGACTGTAGCTGTGCAAATAACAACCCCTTAGCTTGCCAAATCGCCTCTGCGGGTGCCAGTATGCTTGCAACCATCGTCCTCGAAAGAGGAGCCTCCTCATACGAAGGGTGGTCGTGCGAAATGAACAGATTTGAAGATGGCCCGCGTGTAATGTCAATTGTGAATTCGCCTAGCTCATCTGTAGAGCCAGTAAGAGTCACATCGCCTCTATACCCCAATGGATCAGGTTCATTTTCCAAAGACAAATGCCCCGAGCCCTCCAAGGAAGCATAAAAGATAATCGTCGTGGGCTGGCGCGGGTCAGCATCTGCGCGAGGCTCGCCTTTGATACGTGCAGCCCAGCTACCGCCGTGAACACCGCCTGGGATCTTGACAAAGTCGATAGTGAGGTCGATAGAGTTGCCAGTGTCATGGATGGTTTGGCGACCACCCGTGCGAATATCATATTCATCCCAGCCATAGCCACGCATTCCCTCGTTCTGCTCACATGTATATCTGAAGTCTTGATCGATTATCAGCTACGTACGTCACAGTCTTATAACCGACACACTCAATTGTGACTTACTCGCTTGCGGGTTCTCAAAGTCGTCGACCTTTGCCCAGAACAGGCCTGTCATCAGCGACTTTGGGATTCTAGGTCTGACACCGAAGTAGAGGTTTGGCCTGTATGGCCCCCATAGCAATGACGAATTCGAAGCTGCTTCTGCTCCGTTGCTGCTCACTGGCTCCGTATCAGCACGAACGCCCTTGAGAAGGGCGAACCCGATGGCAGCCCACGCATATAGCAGGACACGAAACATCATCGCAGATGGTGGTGTGTCCTTTCTCTAATAGGTGCTAGCCTGGCCGATGAATGATCAATTCATGAGAGAAACTGCAACCAGTAGCAATTGAATGATATTTATTTGGAGAGCGAGGGGCAATGAGGGGAGAAAACCCGCAAAGTGGCATCTCGCATCCCATGGGCGTCGTGGATTCAGGACCATTGCAAGGGGAAAGTGGGCCTCAAACGTCATACCAAATCATACTGTGCATACGCCATGACAAGCTATGAGGGGTGGTGGAAGTAAATTTATAGAGTTTACCGTCTGGAAGTATGTATGTAGTAGGTTGGGAAGAGCATCATTTTCATTATTATCATCATGATCGTTGGAATATCTTTAGAAGATGTATGTATCTAATTCCTCAGATAGTATTTTGGATGCAAACTGTCGATGTTAGCACTTTTCGCCTTCCCATCGAACACAAACTCAGCCATCAACATGCCCGTGCCGGGGCCATTTTGAATGCCCCAGCACGTATGGCCAGCTGCAATGAACAAGCCCCTGACCTCTGTAGGACCAACAATTGGTCCTCCTCTGGGAGCGCTAACGTTAGGCAGATAACATGCTTGGTGGGCAATCACCTCGCCACTGCGCAGAACGTTAGAGATACTCGATATGCTGTCGACAACGTCCCGGCACCGAGAATGCTCGATGACAACGTCGCTGGCGTACTCGGGCAGAGGCGCGGTAGTGTCTCCCTCTCCGCAGGCGTAGACGGTATTGTCGGGACGAGCATATATCTCTGGTGTGTCCATCCGTCTGCCTTTCGAGCCCTTGAAACCTGGAGGGAGGTTGATCTCTGTAAATAACGCATATCCCGAAATAGGGACTTGCGGTTTTATGATGATGCTGTGGGCACGAAGGGTTGAGATTGGTGCTTGGGGAAGGACATTCTTCGTCCAGGGCCCAGCAGAAACGATAACATCATCTGCGTCAATGGTGACGGATTGATCGTCTTCCTTGGTATGATATGTTACTGAGCGGACTCCTTCCTTAGCTGTGTATTTGATATCGACAACTCGGCCCTTAATAACCTCTGCACCCTTCTCCTGGGCCAGTTGCATCAATGTATTGGTGAAGTAGTAAGGATGCACTTGCGCAGTTGACCCAGGCTCGTCCATGGCCTCATATAATTTGAGGGACTCCGGATCAAGCCAATCCAGATCAGCTGGGATGCCAGATCGTTTTGACGCAGTTCGCTTCGCCTCATCAAGAGATGCACTGCGTCCAGTCTTTCCACTGGAGCGTGCACTACCGCCAGACACGCCTTTCCCATTCTCCTCTCCGGATTTCGTCTCCTTGTCCTTCTTGTCGCTTTTTTTATCTGAAAATATCTTGCCGTTGGCGACAAGCCTGCCACAGTTGACAACACGGTATCCCCATTTGTCCTTGCCGTTATGTTCCTTTGCAAGTTCGGCATGTAATTTGAAACTCAATGGCACGATGCATGCAGGGTAGGCCCATAAGGCGAGAAGACCGCCAGCTTTGCCGGAAGCACCGGCGGCGATATCAGAGGCCTCAATGACGACAATTTTGTGCAGAGAAGGATCGTACGAAGGGTGCCGGGTAAGGAAATAGGCTGTTGAGCACCCAATGATGCCGCCACCTGGATATAATCGTTAGGTTTTACTGGTTCTGACAGCTCTCGTTGGCGAAGAACATTGGAAAAGAAGCTTACCGACGATGACGATCTGACGCTCGGGGCCCCTGGATGGGCGTGAGGATGAAGATGAAGATGATGCTGATGCTGATGCCATGCTGGAAGAAACTCAATTGAGATAAATATGGTCTGACGAAGCTGAATGCAGTTCTCTTCTCCTCTTTCTCTGGAGAGTTCGATGTTTTATATATGATTTTTCGTTGCCGTATTCAAATTTTCCATCTGATAGCAAGTGGAGTTTCAACCAGACCAAGTCAAGACATCAGATAAATCCCAATTGTGATTTACAATGCCAATCGGGCAACCAGAATATTGGAAGACCGGGCTAGCCCTTGTATTCTGCTCCTTTTTCTTTCGTCTCTCGCCCTGCAATTGCCCTGATGGAGTTTTCCGAGAAGGACAAGGATCAATCATACATACCCACATCTGTGGTTGTATCTATGAGACGCTGCTGAATCCACATTGACATCCACATGGCAGAAAGGATGGCAGATTGGCAGGTCGCAACCTAGATGATGGATACGGCATGGCATGGCATTACATGACATGACATGGTTTCCATCATCGGTTAGTATAGGAGGATGATGGGTCAGACTATGTATACAGGTTGAAGTGAACAGGAAGTGTGTACACTATACGAGATGTCAAGATTTTGAAAGGCCTGGCAAGAATAAAGCACCGGGTGTGGTTAGATGCAGCATATGTACAGTACACAGAAAGGCTGATTGACATGTCATGACGTGACATGACTTTAGTTCAACACGACATCTCAAAAAGCTGTCACAGCATGGAGTGATTGAGGACTCGAGAATCTTGATTTCAGGCATAAAGGATAGAATGACTGCGAGACAGCATCCTCTCTCTGTCCCTTCTGACTCCCTTGCTGCCAATATCAACATCAATTTTTGCTCCAGGTGGTAATTTCCTCTCCTCACCGAACCGGCCCCGAAAGCTCGTGAACAACAGTCGAGAAAAGCCACGCGAAGATCGACGATCAAAAAAATTATGGACAAGCCAGTCAAAGAGTGGGTCTTTTCTTTCGACGCTCACTTGTAAAAAAGAAATGAACACGAAAGGTGAGGCTGCATTCCCTGCAGATCCCCAAGAAGCTCTTGAAACTCTCTGCCTCTGAGTGTCGTTTGACATAACCTTCTCGAGCGCGTTGACGTGAATTCTATGCGCCTAGAAAATGGATCGTTCGAGTTTGGAAGAGGTGGAGAAGCCAAAAAAACGCCATATTATTAGGGGGGGCTGTGGCTGTCACCTCCCATCTGCCTATCTCCACGCATGACGGTAAACCCTTATGGTTGTCCGCGCTTCACGAAGGAAGTTCAAGGAAGTATGGAACACTGAGAAAAGTTGTAGGAAGCAATTGCCGTGGTGATTTCCTGAATTGAACCTCGGATGGTTTCTTATGGAAACGAATGCAAGTTTGTATTCTTCGAGACACTGCGGATATTTGTTCAAGCCGCTAGTCTCAGCCCTTTATTGTTGTTCTCAAGTCTATCTCGACGGACTCAACGGTCTATTGAAGCCTCCAATGCGGTTCATGTACTGCCTGTACTCGGTCTTCTTCTCTTTCCTGACCCCGTAGACGTTATTGCCGGGCACTTTTGTGTTCTGTGTACTCTTGAACGATGAGAAACCCATTGTCTGGCGGAGAAGATCGTCAAGGGCTTCTGGGTCATCTGTCGCTGTAGCAGCTGCGGTCTTGGGATCTATTTCCATAGGCCCGGCTACGTCTGATTGCTTTCTGGGCGGCGCACCTCTGTCTCTAGGATGATGCCGCGACGAACGTATGGGCGAGCGCGATCGTGAATTAGATGGTGATCGACGTCGCGGTGGTCCTGCACGGTTCGTTAGTCCAAAAAATTCTGGCAAATCCAGAATATGGCTTTCGTCTCACCTTTCCTTGACGGTCCCTCACGACTCATATCTCCCTCCCTCTCTTTTTCCCGTGGCTCTCTGTCTCGTTCCCGTTCTCGCTCCCGATCTCTGTCCCATTCTCTATCTCTCCTCGTCCTATCCCTCCTATCACGGTCCCATCTTTCTCGCGAGCGACTTCGGTCCTTCTCTCGTCGTTTATCATCGTAGTCTCTTCGTCTGTGGCCACCGGATCTGGGATATCGTTCTCTGTCTGTGTCTTCTGCTGTATCTCTGTTCCTGTCCCTGTCTCGATCTCTGTCGCCGTGTGCACGGGGACGCTGAGGAGGGAGGTCTGCCATTCTGCTAGTCCGCCGTTGCCACTGCCGTTATCCTCGCCCAGAATATGCGAATGTAATTATTGCTTCTCAAACTATCAATATCACTGTGCTGTCTGTTGTCTTGATGGTGGGGATGTCTTCCTGGTATGTGGTGGTGGTTTGTCAGTTCTTCCATCCACAGTATGTGGAGCTTTGAACTCCGCGGAGGTGAGATAAAAAAAAAATAAAAATAAAAACAATCAGTACGGATTACGGAGTAAAGAGAGAGAGAGACAAATGTGCGAACTGATAAGGAAAGCTACTGTACATACTAATAGCTACAAGGGAGTATTTACTGTATGCGACAGACATAGATGAAGAGGGTGATAGCGAAATACCAAAATAAACAGCTATCAATCGATTAGAAGGGGATCTTCAACATGTCCAATATTATAACTGCGCACCGGCGCACCCACAACCTCCTCCTCATCTCTAAGCTGCTCAATCTTCGCGACGGTGCTTCGCCGTTGACTCTTATCGTTGACTCTCTGGAGCAGCCTGCGACGAGGTTGCTGAGGGAGTATATACGGAGAGGGAAGGTGAGTTCTTTTCATGTGCTCTATAGATTGACGCTCATTGATGTTGATGGTCATGAGAAATGCTGACTATATCACCTCTATAGCTCTCACGAACAAACATCGTCTTCGTCGCCTTTGAGACATTGACCCCTCCAGACGGCGTTGATGTTTTCATATCTACACGGCGCAAGACATTTACTCAGGTTGCGAAAGAGGTCCGCGATGCCTGTCTTTCCAATTCCATGACGACTTCCTTAGGAGTGAAGAAGAGTCTCATCATCTTCGATTCTGTGCATCCCTTGACAACCCGCAGACCCCATTCTCACGGTGGTCCGGTCAATATTGTCAACTACTTCGGTTCTATACTCGCCATAAACGCTCCAAATCCGTCCTCTCAAACCCAAATACAGGCGTCCCTGCTTGCTGTCTATCATTCAGACATTCCAGTGCAGTCGGCACAGGCCGACCCTTACGCACCATCGCTATATTCGCTTCTCTCGTACCTCTCGACAGCGATCCTGACGGTCCACTCAACGCACCACATACTCGCTGGGAAAGCAGCTCGTGATAAGTCCCTTGCTGCACCGCTGTACGGCTTGGCAGCTGAGGAAGATGGCGTGGTCGTCGGACTCAAGAGTACACACAGTAAGATTGGCATGACAGAGATCACACCGGAAGATAGAGACAGCCTTATCATCCAACTGGATCACCGCCGTCGGAGTGGCCGCAATGTCGAGGAGTGGTACTATCTACCTGCTGAATGGAGTTATGACGCAAGGCAGCCGAGGGAGGTAGTTACATTGCTGGATGATCATCCGCTGTGGAAGAAGGTGGAGGAACCTGTTGCGGAAGAGATGCCCGAAACTACATTCGAGTTAGGCCTGACAGAGAAGCAGAGGCGGGACAGGGAGAAAGTCGTCTTGCCCTATTTCGATGCACAGAAGGGAGATGGGCCTGGAGAGGGAGGAAGGATTCTGTATGATATGGGTGAGGAAGATGATTTCGATGAGGAGGAGGATGAGATTTGATCGAGGCCACACGGTTGGTATGTTGTAGAGAATTGTTCACTGAGAAGGGAAAAAGAAACAATGGATTAAGAGTCGGATGATATGATTTGCTGATGATCATGACAACGAAGGAAAAAGAGAAAGAAATTATTTAGAAGAACCTCCACCAGAGGAAAAATATGATAATGAATCCCACCGCTCCAAAGGGGCCATACTATAGTATCCAGTTAGCCACGTAATTTCCAGGAGATTGAGGAAGTAGGTAATGCTTACCTGTTTGATTAGCAATTCCCAGTTTATTCTGACGGCCGCCTTCTTATACTTCTTGCTATCTTCTCTCAACCTCCCAGACATCTCTCCCATCCTCTCCAGGTTATCTCCACGATAGAGTAGATCATTAATGTTCTTCGTCATGACCTGTGTCACGTCCTTCAACTCGTCATTCAATTTATCCAGATTTGAACTTGCGCGACTGTCCTGATACACCTGCTTTGTTCGTTGTATGAACGTATCGAACTCCACGAAGGCGTATGGCCGTAGATTAGGAGACAGATATTGCGATTGCGAGTATGTCGTCGTGAACTCAGTCGCAAGGTCAGCGAGATAGGTGAACGCCAACTTGCGCGGGTATGATCTATCGCATATTGTTAAGAATACGATATCGTCTTGCAGGAGATAATGCACGGTGTAGTCTCCTGATTCTATGCTGGCTTGCTTCTCTGAGTTGCGAGTCAATCTGCGCAGGACGAGTTTGGCATGTCGCTTGATGTTGGAGAGTTGTGCTTCATCCTGTATGGGTTCAAGCATCAGTGACAAAGCTCATGTTTACTTTTATGGAAAAGAGGCCGACAAACATGCTCGTTATCAACTGATGCAGCTAGCATGAGCCCTGTAGAGATATTTATTAGCCTAGCTGTCCATAACATCAAATAGCACTCAGAGCTGAGGGGCATATACCGTCAAGACGAGCAATCTGTGTTGACTTGACCATCTTGTCCGTCTTCTTCTGATCCCTTGCCTCTCTCACTTTTTCTTCCCTCTCTCTCAAAATCGCCCTGGCTTGTCCCTGCTGTCTAGATTCGACTGCTAATACGTATGAACTGGTTCCCCTTGCTGTCTTTGATATGCCTCGGTGTCCGCCCTGGATGGATCGACGTCGCAATCATGATCTGTATCCACTGATGATCTGATTAGATAAGATAAGATAAGATCAAATAGGTGCGCGTACCCACCATCCCACTAATTACAGACTGACAGACATCAAGACCTCCAACATCACCTCGACATCAAGGAATTGCAATTGGCCTGACACAACGACGACAGCGCTCGCGAAAACTGGGAATAGCTGTGTGGGAGAGCTGATACTGTGCTGATTTGAAGTCACAAGGTCATTGATATCGCGAGGTTTTGCTTCCAGTGAAAACTACATACACCAACTTTTCGCGCGTGTGGTGACGCGAGGAAGAAAAGGGAGACAGAACAAGGAGACAGACATACGGAGAAGACACAATCTTCAACAAATGATGCCACCTAAAGGGGCTCGAGCTGGGGGCAGGGGAAGAGGAAGGGGGAGGGGAAGGGGCAGGGGTCGAGGACGTGGTCGAGGTCGAGGGGGTCGCAGAGCCGATCCAGATGTCATTGCTCTCGATGACATTAGCGACGATGCTCAAAAAGATGACAGTCCTGAGCCTCAAAGTGACGCCAATGAAGAACAATCCAATTCTCGCAATTTGTCTGTGCCCGACAATGTGGATGAAAAGACACCACAGAGTGATACGGAAGGTTCTCCTGAACCAATATCTTCAGGGGATGAAGAAGAAAAGGAGAAACGGGCCGAAAAGGAGAAGAAACGAGCTGAACGAGTTACAAAGAACACCGCCACACTAGCCAATGTCAAGGCAGAGAGTGTTCAAGACTCAGATGTGAAGCTCTTTCCTCCTCAATCTACTGAGGAGACACCAGATTCAGCACCGCGAAAGAGACGGCGTGTTGCCAGTGGCGCATATGCGGAGCCTGACGATGATGCTGTTGAATCTTCTGTATCATCTACGAAACAAACACAGTCTAGGCGCTCAAACCCTAGATCTGTCAAAGCTGAACTAGTCAAACAGGACGATGTAGCTGAGGCACAGGAGATACAACAACCGGCACCTGCTCCCGCTCGAAGACGTCAAGGTCGAAGGGGTAAATGGGACGAGGAAAAACTTGTCACAAACCCCAACTCGCCGCTTGTCGATGTTGATCTAGTGGTATGTCACCATTCACTTTCCAGTTTCAATATAATCATGGTCTAACAATGTCCTCTGCAGCAACTATTCCTACTCCCTTCAGCATGGAACTGCTTGTCAGAATCTGAAAAACGTGAAATTCTCGCTCTCCTCCCTGAGAACATCCATCCAGAATACATGGCCCACGCCCATGAACCAGACTACATTATTCCCCCTTTACCAGAAGAGTTCCTCCGCTATTCTAATGCTTGGCGTGATAGCGTCCGCCAATTTGGAATTGACCTTGCATTGGGGCGATACACGGAGAAATGGCAACGCGATGCTGCTGAGGCAAGCCGACAACGGGCGCTGGGTATGTTTGATGACTTCAAGGAACAGGAATTCGAAGCCTTTTGGGGTCAAAAGCAAAAGTTGGATAGATCGCTGGTTGCAGGTGAAAGCAGCAAAATAAAGCTCGAAACCCTAGTCCGGGCTGGTGTCATCAAAGTTGGAGACGTTTGGAAATATTCAAGAATCATCAAAAAGGAGAAGCACGGAGTCGAAGGTGGCGAAGAGGTGTTCATTGAAAAGGAGTGTAAAGTCATCGGTATAAATGATGGCGCACTCACATTTGTCATCCCACCTGGCAAAAAGGTCTTCCTGTCGGACGCCGTAAAGGATCTTATCAAAAACATGTCGGCAGAGGGGAAGGAACTGGCGCCTACAGAAGCACAAGTTCCGTCAGAGACACAAGTTAATGCAGAGCCAAGCGCTTCCCAGCAGTCAACGAGAAGTCAATCCGGATCCCCTGAACCGTTGAGTGACAATGCTTCAGATGATGATTACAAGCCTACACGCCGCCTCAGGTCACGAGCTGTCAAGAACACAAACGGCAATGCTTCTGGGGCATCCGGTTCGAGATCAGCCAACAGGGAGGTCACAACACGCACGATGGAAACGGGAGAGATCGTTTATGAGAACATCTTGACCCCTAATCAGCTGGGAAGTAGGATCCTCGAAGTGGATGGACGTATCAAGGATCCTCCCAACGGCAATGCGTGGAAGGATTATAGATGTTTCAGAAACAATCAGGATATGGGAAGTTTATGGGAGGTTCGGCATCTTTGGTATACGAGGACACATTGAAAGATATCTTTGACTGGCTATACAGATCATTCGTCATATTTGCAATCAATTTAAAGTGCACATACACTCACATATACAGTTGTCGTCATACGAAGCATATCCAGGAAGTTATACTCCAAATCGATTCTCAAGTCATCCCAATTGTCTGGTGTTTCCCAGTTTTTCGGTTCTGCTGTCTTCGCCAATGACATCAACGGCCCTAGAGCAATCGATAAAATCTTCGAATTCTTCGGTAGCTGTTTTAAGCTTCTCCTTGACGCTTATCACTCCCTCTGCGCCAACAATATGTCGTGTCGGTGGGTTTGGGTGGGCCCCTATGACCATCAATGCGTGCACAGTCTCCGCGAGGAGCATCTCAATATGCTCATCCGGTAATGGCACATAAGTGCTTTGAATGCCAGCAAATGGCTCGGTGTCTCCGTCTGTTGTTTCGGAAAAAATCCGTGACAGCGAGTTACTCATTATCCAGCGGAAAAGAGGCGCACTATTGACATCCTCATAGTAAGCCTGTAAGGCGGGGACGCTTCGTATCTCGTGGGTGAGGACGCCAACTTCGAGATTTGCTTGCAATGTAGTGACCTTTACATTGAATGGGGCTACTTCGTAAGCAATGGTCTGCACAAGGAGCGGGTTAGCTCACGAAGCTCGAGATAATGTGAATGGGGGTTGGATCTGACATCACAGAACCCTTCAAGTGCCCATCCAGCGGAGCAGTAAGCTCCTAGTCCGGGTGTTCCAAGATGTCCAGCTGTATTAGACTCATCTCAGTACTTCATCCAAAAGCTGTGAATCAAATCAAAGAGCGTGACAATTCGGGACATACTGATTCCTCCCACGGAGACAATATGGCCATGTCCTTGCTTCCTAAACCATGGCAATGAAGCTCTGATCAGGTTTACGGGGCCAAAATAATTCACTTCAAATTGATCTCGTAATAGCATTCTCGTAACCTCAGACTCGCCTAGCTCTTCCACAGTGCCGACAAGCGCTTGGCTCGAGCAGCAGAGGAGAACATCAACTCTCCCGAAAACCTCAACGGCGCTGGCGACAAGAGCTTGACAGTCATGAACTCGTCTGACATATTGTCAATGGCTATGATC
Organism: Ascosphaera apis ARSEF 7405; assembly: GCA_001636715.1. Lineage (NCBI taxonomy): Eukaryota > Fungi > Ascomycota > Eurotiomycetes > Onygenales > Ascosphaeraceae > Ascosphaera > Ascosphaera apis. The sequence goes on along the minus strand of AZGZ01000011.1, from coordinate 153,498 downwards.
ATCAAACATTGAACGGCATGGATGTAGATCAAACCTGATATTGCACGGAACCTCCTTGACCCTTTCTTGCCAATCCTGTTCTGTGAGAGAGCTCTTCTTGCGAAGGTACTCGACAAAGGAGGGAAGTCTTGGATCTTCTATACTTGAAGCTCTGATACCGCTGGTATTTGCCGAAAAAGAGCTTGACGATGACAAGAACGGCTCGGCTGCCGCTGAAGGGCTAGTATAGTTGTTGTGAACACCCTTGACGACATAGTCACCGTGTCCTAGAGCTTGCGCGGTGATATAGGCGCCCAAGAGAGAGTTTCCCGATGAGAGGACCCAAACTCGGGGTCCAGATTCGTCATTTTGACGTTCCTCTGTATTTGCCATGATGTTGAGAAAAGAAAAATTGATCGTTGTGCTTGCGACAAGGCTAAGCAATAAAAGATGCACTGCTGAGGCTGAAGACGGAGATGTTCTAGCGGTGATAGCCCCCGTACATGGCGATGATCACCCATGGCTTATGTCCTGGACGGTTGACTCCATCTGGCGCCCGCCAGCAGCACTTCTCACCATATCTCCAGCTTGCCATCATGTCGATATCAACCGGCTTCAAAGCATTAGCAAAATGTTTCTCAATGTCTTTGGTCCCATAACCTAAGTTGACCGCAATATACTTCACGATTCAGGGCACCCCGTACTCACCATCTGCCTCACCCACGGCTCTACCCTTATCGCTTGCCGAGGGGTGGCCTAGCGTGGCGGGACCCCGATCTGCGGTTACATCGAGGGAAGCTTAAGCTGGGGGATGGGGAGAGGAAGAAAGTGAGAGAGGGGGGCGCCACCGATGCCGCCTTGGTTTGGGGGAGAGAAAAAAAAAGTGATGATTTTCATATAAAAGCCCCACCATCTCGTGGCCTTTTATCTTCTTCTCGTATCTCGACAGGGACAGACACAGGCACTTTGAAGCAGAAATTCATCGTCTCATCATGCCTAGACAAGCTGTTGCTGCTCGTCCGCAGGGACAAGAGGCAGCTCAGCCTCAGCAGGAAGGGGAACAGCAGGGCACTTCGGTGGGTTCAAAGACTTTACTCCCCTACACAGCTTTACAAACAACTGACTAACTAATGCCGGTTCAGGTCTTCAAATCTATCATCCAGAACATCGCCATCTTCATCGCGGTGCAATGGGTTATGACTCAGCTCTTTGGCGCAAGGCAAAAAGCTGCTGCTGTCGGTGGTGACAGCAATGGTGCAGGTGGTCAGCCCCTCGGCGGTCCAGTGCCTGCTGTAGTTCCACCTTTCAATGAACGTCCTCTCGATCAGGATGCGATCACAAACAAGACTATTGTGCCTTTCAATGTTGCACCGATGTGGAGTGAGACCAGTGCGCTAGATATTTCGGTCTACGTCTCTGGCGAAAGTGCGCTGCCTTATATCAGTATGGCCAAGGAGCCCGAGGTCATCAAGGTTGTCGACGAGAAGAATTTCAAGATGGGTGATTATAACGAGAAGAGGGAGCTCGATGGGACCTTCAAAGTTCCTGCTGAGGTCCAGAATAATGGTACTCTATGGGCTCATTTCTTCATCGCGTTATCTGGCCATCAGCTTGATCCCGCGCAGGAGGACTACGATACCGCAACTGCGTATTTCTTCTCCCGTGCACTGACGCAATATCTGCCTAAGAAGAAGGCGAAGAAGCTGAAGAACTTACTCGCAGCATCTAACGCAACTGAAGAGGCCGATAAGGAAGAAGAGGAGGACGAGGCTGCGAGCAAGCAGAAACAGATCGCGTCGTTCTACCACCCCAATGTCACCTTCTCTCTTATCCCCGACACCGGTGTCATGACCGTTCGTTCGCTTCACCCTTCTGTTCGCCGCAATCTGATATTGGATATGAGCAACTCTCGTGATGCATCCGGCTATCATGGATGGTACTACCCTTTCCTGTTCGTCAACAAGTTCTGGCAGCTCAAGTCGCACATGACCGAAATCAACTCCACCGTTGAGACACTCCCCTTCCATATCACATTAAACAACCAAAAGAATTGGAAGTTCTCGATCTTGGCAAGTATGGACGACAGCATGAAGCAGGCTGCTGCGCAGCAGGCGTCTGGACAGTCCCTTTCAGGTGGTGGTGATGGCAGTGAGTTCGAAATGTTCAAGGAGATCTTACTTGACACGAATTCATATCTACTTGCCACGACTGGTATCGTCAGTATCTTGCATATGATTTTCGAAACTCTCGCCTTCAAGAATGATATTGTACGTTTCTGCCTCCTCAAATTTTACAAAGATAAATCTCAGCTAACATAATTGCAGTCTCACTGGCGCAAGAAGAAGGACCGGGTTGGAACCTCCGTCCGCTCCATTATTGCTAACGTCATCATGCAACTCATTATTCTTCTTTACCTCGTTGACAACAGTGAAGGTACATCCTGGATGATTCTTGCAGGCCAGGGCTTCGGTGTGCTCCTTGAGGCATGGAAGATCACCAAGTCGGTGAACGTGCGTCTACGTGCACCATCACCAGACAGCTGGTTTAGATTCTTGCCGTACGTGGTTGTCTTTGAGGATAAGCACAAGCTCACCGAGGCGGAGAAGAAGACCAAGGAGTACGATGAGATTGCCTTCAAGTACTTGTACATCATCGCTGTTCCATTGTTGTTGGCATACGCTTGGTATAGCCTTGTGTACGAGACGCACAAGAGCTGGTACTCGTTTGTCATCGAAACATTGGTCGGCAGCGTCTATGCGTATGGTTTCTTGATGATGGTTCCGGGTCTCTACATCAACTATCGTCTGAAGGTATGTTTTCTGAAACATCAATTTGTTAAGCAACAATTACTGACGAGTCACCTTTCTAGTCCGTTGCACACATGCCCGGTAAGGCACTTATGTACAAGTTCTTGAACACCTTCATCGACGACCTCTTTGCATTCACTATCAAGATGCCCACGCTTCACCGTCTTGCTACGCTTAGAGACGATGTGATTTTCTTCGTCTGGGTCTACCAGAGCTGGAAGTACAAGGTCGACTACAGCCGTGTCAACGAGTTCGGACAGGGTGGCGAGTCTGAGGATGAGGATGAGGAGGGCCAGGAGAAGAAGGATGCGATTGAGGAGAACGAGAAGGAGAAGGATGAGAAGAAGGCTATCTCTGCGTCCGGTAGACGGTCTTCTAGCCAAAAGTCTACTCGCAGGAGGAAGTGAGGGGTTTGTCTTGGGTTTGCGTAGATGAAATTGTATGTTACTGTGGTATATAACCGACGCAGCATACTTCATTGGCCATGTAGCAACCTTTCTAATATATTTGTTGTTCGATGATGATGATTTTGAATCTGTATCCGAACTGTTGATGGAATCAATGTACGATAGTACTGATCAGCGACACATTGCGAGAGGTTCCATTGGAAGCTTCTCTTCGTAACCTTTCACTTGGTCTTTGCCACTTGACTAGCAACTTTATGGATGATTATTTAGCACCCTCTCCATATGAGCAGCTTCTAAAGAGATGGGGTTCTTGCAATTCTCCAAATTTAAGCGTACAAGGCGTATCACCCTATGGTGTTCCCATATCAGGGGCCACAACATATGTAGCAGGTGCAGACATGATCTTTACTATTGCCGGTGATCAGATAACGCTCACCTTTGAGGACTTTATCTCTATTCAAAAACCCCCCTTGGAAGATGTACCCCTGGAGATTGAAGTATCCTGTACATTAAGTCTCGGTAGGCGGCGTTTCACGCATTCATTTAAGGTAACGGACAGGGATATGAATCACCCCTGAGTTGAACCACCCCATTTACACCAAACAGGCCCATTTTCAGAGTACACCCTCTCAAGGCCTTCCTTCTAGGGATGAGGCTCCTGAGGCTCTAGGCTTTACTCTGATATGAATTTCATCCATCACAGACATCTGGTTCGGAGGGTCATGTTGTATGGGGAAGGGTCCCTGAACTTTCAAACTCACAACAAGGGCCTCTGAGGCAGTAAAAAAGCCCCAAAGGCTCTTGCCCCATAGTGTCATATGCTCTAGCATCAATTCTGAGTACTCAGCTTCATTACATTGTGATGAGAATTCACTCTGAAAATGGCCCTTTTTGGTGTAAAAGAGCGATTTATATTCTTATATATGGAGTACTTAGCCGGGAAAACGCGGACGCGACGCGGTGTCATACTGGCATATGTATTGATTCTCACATCTCACCTTCAAGCGTATCTCGATTCACGGCCTCGCGCGCAGCAATTAATCTTGTTCAGGGGATTGCTCCAGAGATGAGATGGCTTCGAATATAGATGATGCAATTGAGGAGCTGGAATATGGTCTGTTATGTTGTCATACAGTTTCTTTTGTACAGCTGCTAACGAAGATAATACAGTTGCCCCTGTACCAGCAAAGCAAAGACAAACAAGCATAGCCCCCCTCGTCCAACAGATATGCTCTCACGCCTATCAAAATGGTCTTTCGTCGTCTCAAATATGGCGCATTGTGAATCTTGCAATTCAGTGTAGAACACTGGACCAGGCCTCCCTGACAAGACTTTTCAAAAATCTCTATCCATTCTCCCCAGTCTCTTCAAGAGTTGTCTTGAAAGTGATAGGCAGTTTAGGAGCCAGCAAATCGAAGCCGCCTTCTGCAACTCAGCATTTACTCGCGCATTGGTTGGTTTCCGTCTATGAATTCCTTGAGAGCCCGGCATACATCACGCGCTTCTATAGCGTGTTGTTCGATTGTCTTGAATTGCTGAGTATTCGACGTCCGATATGTCATTTACTATGCTACCTCACTCGACGAAAACATGTCACACCTGCCCGCGTACGTGTCTTGCTGGAACTCATCAGGAGCGCTGCCGACGACGACAAGGAACTGTCAGAGTTGCTGAGGGTGTATAAAAGTTACTACCCGGACATCATCGTTGGCGATATGACTATGCCCCGCAGAAGAGCAGTGTTCAGGCCACTTGATTCAGAGTGGTTTGAACACTTGAGGGAATTGCGAATGAGGCGCAGCGATACAGACGACAGTTCGACAGATTCAATGGCAACAGCGACGACCGTGGATAGATATGCAAGAATCGATAGGGGTGCTGCAAAAAGAAGCAAAATCGAAGTCGTCATTCCTGTCTTAAAGACCGCACAGAACAAAATAAGTCAATCATCGCGAAGCTTGGAGGAGTTTCGGAGTGTCAGGGACTTCGTTTGGGGGTTCGACAAGATTGAACTTCCATGTCAGGTCATTTCAACCCTGAGGAATCCGACTGCAATGAGATATTTGCAATTGGTGCAAAATGACAACGCCACGCAGCGGCTAGAAGCCTGGCTCGATTCCGCCTTTGAGAATGAAATTGAGATGATACAGGAAACCAATGGACGATTCACCAATGTCACATTAGGATTGATCGATGCACTGATTGAGTTCGCTCGGTTTACTAAGGTGAGCGATTATGTATGTCAGCTTTAGTATCTTTGAGGTTGCTAATATGATTACAGTATCTACCAGAAAACGCCCAATTGTTCGTCAAACGGTTGTTATCTCTGTCGACCGATCGAGGTGATCGCAGAGGATTGCTCGACCTTCTGCCATATGTGGAGATCCTAAAGGAAGAAGATCTTGCGATACTCACGCGTATTGATTCATTCATCTTCAATGGCGATCCGCACTCAAGGATCGACGTTATCAATTACTTTTGCTCTTTGGTCCAATGCTGGGCCACAGCCCTCCGTCCAAAGTCAAACCATCGATCCGAGCCGCCACTCACCCGACTCCTTGAAAAGATTGAACCCATCATTTTTGCAATATCTGGATCGCTTACATCTTTTCCGCCGCCACAGAGGACATTACTCTCCATCTCCATCCTCCAATTCTACACCACCCTCGCGGAAGTTTATACGCACGCTCCAACCACCACATCAATTCGTCTAACTGTTCCACCAGCCTCCTTGGTCTATCAACTCATATTTTCACCCACGCTCACACATATATCGTCCCTATCGTCAATCCTCTCCAAATACAAAATCTCTTTTGAGGAGTCTGTCGCTGCACAAAAACAAGACAGGGAGCCATCTCAAGAGAAACAAGACCGGCCAAAGCCATACCCTACAGCTATAGTTGCACAGTTCAATGGGTATGTCATCGACATATGCAACCTTCTGTGGAGAAACAGGGCTTTGAACACAGAAGACGCGAACGCTGTCGGTTGCCATATTGCCAAGTCGACAGTTGAAGAGTGGAAGCAGTATTTGCAAGACTTGAACGATGTGCAGGAGAACGCATACCGGTATCAACTATCATCAGTATTCTCCTTGAGCTACAACTCTATACTGAGTGCAAGCTCTGCAGCTTGTTTCCGAGAGATCTATAAGGAGGCTAAGCAGAAGAATGAAAGTGGAATTGGGAATGGAAACAAGAATGGGGCCGGCGGTGTAGATTATATCACCGGTATTCCTAGTCAACCCGTCACACAACGAAGTTTGTCTGCTCTGAAGGACGATGAAGGTATCTCAGTGGGCTGGCAGGAGTACCGATTACGAGTTCTCGATTGGATGGATGAGAGAGGATGTGCTGGTATAGGAGAATTAATGAGGCGCACGATGAAGGCATTACGGAAGTCATTGTGATGTTGATGGGATTAAGTGGCAACAACAGACGAATTAAAGGATTATGTACAATGGATTCATGTTAATATACAGATGCTATACAGGCCCTTCTTTGGAAAAAGAAGCAGGATCAGGATCAGAACTTGTTAGTTGTGTTCAGATATATATCCTGAACACCGCTGTCCTCTTCAATCTTCGCCAGGAGTTCCTCTACCTTCTCAAGATTCTCTCCTTCAAGCGTCACCATGGTCTCCTCCTTAGGATCCCAGAAGATGTCAGACGACTCCATCTGCAAACCAGTCGCTTCCGCAAACTTGTCTCCAATGGTTTTTGTGCCGCTGGGCTCTGTGTACACCATCAATTTCCCTTCTTCATTGATGCCCAGATCCTCAGCACCGACATCAATAGCCTGCTCAAGGTAATCATCGACAGTCTTTCCCTCTGGCAACGCAAACTTGCAGAACCCCTTTTTGTCGAAAAGATAGGTTGTAGGAGTTACATTCCCACCGGAGTCCTTGATGAGAAAGCGCACATTTTGGAGTAGTCGTTGCTTGGACTCGGTCAGGCATTCGATTACGGCGGCGACGTTTCCCGGTAACATTGCTTCAAGGGTGAGAGATTCGAGAGGTGCGCCGGAAGTGTTTATTCCCTGGCCTCGCATGATGGCGGCTTCAATGGTTCCCTTCGACATGCCTGACCTTTTGGCATTGGCGATGCATAGTGCAAGGCGAGTGTTGGTTTTGGGATCAGGTCCGCTCTCTACAAAAGCAAAATGGGTACCAGAACAACGATCAGAGCTACATTCAGGTCTTTCGCTTCCTTTGATCAGACATTGAACATAGATTTACGTACGTTTCGAAGCTGCAATGATGTCCTTGCTGATTATTGAGCGCTCCTTGCTCTTTGCCTTGTCGTTTTTGGCCTTGTCATGTTTGATTGTAGACCATTTGCTGTGTCCTGACTGGAA
>AZGZ01000011.1:122813-145850 GCA_001636715.1 Ascosphaera apis ARSEF 7405 | reverse complement strand
GGATGACGAGCTGTTGAACCAACGGGTGCCCGTTGTCACTGTTGTTCGTAGAAGTGAAGGTCTGACGAGTGATGGCGCCAGCGACTGCAGAGGAGATAGAAATCGTAATCCTTGAGAAGAAGCCATGATGGAGATGAGCAATGCCTCAATTCAACTTAACCGTCCCTGATGACGCCTCTGTCTTCCTTCGCCTCTCGTTCTTTTCTTTCCCCTTTGCGACGAAATTTGGCCCGTTAGCAGCCGATGCCGATAAGATAAGATAAGATAAGGCCTAAAGAGAGTCAGAGAGGCCTGTAAGTAGGTAAGTAGGTAATTAAGTAGGTAAGTAGGTAAGTAAGTAAGGCCTAATCAATTAAGGGCTACCCTGGGCGGATCAACCGTTGGCCCGTATCACTTTACTTACGTAGATAGGTATACCCCGTAGATAGGTACCTAGGTACAGTACCCGCCTGTCATAACTACGTACATACAGACGACGACGACGACGGACTACCTACCTATAAGACAATACGTAACCTCATGAAGGGCAGGAGGTAAAACCAGGCCCCAGGCTGCTTCATTTCGACCTCTCTTTGCCTTCACATCTAGCTGATTGAGGCTGTGCGAGCGCTTGTTGTACTCGTTCTGCTCATCTTCGACATCATGTCGAGTGCAGACGCTAAAGCTGGCCACAGCAATGACGGCACTGCTTCACGTCCATCGTCGTCCTCGTCTGCATCGCATCGCACTCTCGATGTCAAGAAGCTCCATAGCTTGCCCTCAGAGCAGCAAGACCTCTATCTGTTGACATATACCGCAGATTTGCTTCAGCATGTCTCGTCCTTGGATAAGGATGAGCTTCTTGCACAGCAGAAGGAGCTGTGTCGACAATTGCTGACCTTCATTCGCATCTCTGTTCCGCCACTCACTCGAGTCATTCGCAATAATATTGGCCGTTGCTTCCAGTCTATCTTCACCAATGGAAACCGTGGTCCTCTCTACGATACAGCATCTGAGCTGATCGGCCTGGTCAATACGAACAACAAGGATCTCGCGCAAACCACTAAGCTAGCTGCAGTGTGTGTCCTTGGAGATGTTTTTACTGCCGCGGGGGACAGTATCGTGAGCCAAGCTAGCATGTCCATCTTCTCGCTTCTCAAGTCTCTAAAGAATGCGAGTCAACATACTGGTTTGAGGGCGTCTATATATATCACACTCAAGAAGATTATCGTTGGTGTGAGGACTGCAATAGACGAGCAGGCTGCAAAGGATATATGGAAAAGCGCTCGAAATGCTGCAGCTGGCGACAAATCATCCAAAGTACAGGCTGCTGCTTGCCAATGCCTCGAGAATCTTATCAAGACAACCTCTTACTTTGATAGTCACACGGATTTCGAGAACCTCAAATCTACCCTGTGGAAAGTTATCGATAGCCCCAGTTTCAATGTTCGCCACGCTGCTGCTTCTTGTCTTGCTTCTACCTTAGCCAAAGCTTACGAAGCAGGCTTAAATGCTGAACCTGTTTTTGCTCCGCCAAAGAAGACAAAGAAACAGCTGAAGAGACAATCAACTCTGAAAGATGAAGAGCAACCGAATTCAAGGTCTCAGTCCCCAATTGGGTTGGGCAGAAAATCTGAAGCCAAACTTACTTTCGACCTTGTCGATGCATTGAAGCAACTTTCTATGCAGTATTGCAAATCATCTACCAGTGGTCGCGCCAGAGCCGGTATCGCCGTTTGCTACAGGCTGTTCTTGAAGGCCATTGGAAATAAGAAAGTCGAGTCCAACTACGCCCAGATCGCATCACATCTGTTTTCTGCCCTTTTGAACAACCCTATAGTGACTATTAATCGATACCGACTTCTCATGACTAGAAAGTTTGTCAAGAACATTCTTGAGGATACTGTTGGTCATGAGATTCTTCATGAAAGCAGTCAGCTTGATGCCGCAAAGTGGTTAATCAATTCAGTTATCAAGGACTACCCTCAGGTTGTCACTGAACGGCCAGAGCCGAGCAAATATACCCTGACAGGGGCCCTCAGCACCTTAGACTCTCTCATCCACTCATTAGGCTCGGCTGTATCCTCACTAGCGGAAGGCTGTCGTGAAGCCCTACTTCAGGTCTCCCAACACCCTAGTTATACTGTTCAGATCTATGCCGCGCATTGTTTACGCTCCTTCGTGCTTGCCTGTCCACAGCAGCTTCTGATATGCGTAACGATATGCATGAATTCGCTGACTCGCGAGGTCAGCCAGCTTGCAACACCACGCCAATCAACGAGGAAATGTCTTGGTTATGCTCATACACTGGCAGCTATGCTCAGCACTTCCCGTCTTCAACCTCTCTACGGCTCAGTTGATGTGTATGCGCAGGTTTTCAATAAAGCCACAAACATGTTGAAGGATAGCAGTACATCTGAACTCCGGATTGCCAGTACCCAGATTCAGGTTGCGTTCGTGCTGATCGGTGGCCTGATGCCCCTAGGCCCAAGCTTTACTAAAATTCATCTGAATCAACTGTTCAAGATTTGGAAGAACGCTCTGCCGCTACCATTGACTAAGGATTTCAAGCGTGGACCGTTGGAATTAAGCTTCCTAGCACACGTTCGTGAATGCGCCTTGACATCGATATTTGCGTTCTTGAAGTTCAATGGTCATTCATTAACTGCAGACGGTTCAAAGCACATCGCCACAATGCTACATAATTCAGCAGTGTTTCTGGAGAGTCTGCCAAAAACAAAACCGACTGACGATATAGCGCAGCGATTGATGCCGTCTGTGCAACTGAGGGACTTAGTGACAATGGTCAAGCGACGGTTACTGCAGTGCTTCGCACACCTCATTACGCTTGAACATGGAAACCAATCCGGGGTACTCTCTATGTCAAATGTATTAGGCCTGGCTGTTTCCTGCTTCGCTGACCCAGACATAACGTCAGCCAACGCTTTAGATTCTACAATAGCAAACATGACGGCAAGATTCGACAATTTATGGGATATGGAAGACAACTTTGGCTTTGGTGTCACAAGTTTAGCTCATGAGTTCTCGGTCCAAAACCTCGCTGGCAGAACAGAATCTACACTCTCGAAGTCTGAAGCACGAACTCGGGCGCAGGAAATCGACGATTGCCTGAGCACACCTATCTGCCAAGCAAGGGAGCATGATCCTGTCTGGTTGTATACACTCGGAGACGAAAATCTCTCTTTGCCTGATCCCCCATCGACTGGTGTGGTTAATGCTGCGATCGAGCTCTTTTCCGTCTCCCTTCCCTTACAGCACCCAAAAATTCAGGAGAGCACTATGGAACAAATTGCGGCACTGTTATCGGCGCATAGCTTGAACAGAAATCCTGGAAGGAAGGCGGCAATGACTGTGAATATTGCAGTCACATTACTGTATACCCTTCGCGTGGCTATCTCACAGCCAGCATCAGCAGCAGGCAGTGTTAAAAACCTAGCTGCGCAGAAGATTGTGCAGGAGTTGCTTTCGGTAATACCTATTCCTATCTCGTGCTAAACAAACTCATGCTAACTAGTATGTAGGGTTTTGTCAAGAGTTCTGATCCAATTGTCCGAAGCATTGCGGCAGAAGGTCTTGGTCGTCTATGCAATATTGCTGGAAATTCCCTGACAAATAATCAGATCACATCACTCATAGATACAATAGTTGAGAATCGTGATCCAAACGTTCGTGCTGGTTGCGCTCTAGCACTCGGATGCGTTCACTCCCAGGTAGGAGCAATGGCTGCTTCATTTCATCTGAAGACCATTGTGGGCGTTTTGATGTCGTTATGTAATGACCAACACCCCGTCGTTCATTTTTGGGCTCTCGAAGGCCTTGTACGCGTCGCCGACTCCGCAGGCTTGACTTTCTCTGCCTATGTGTCTGGTTGTCTCGGCATGTTTGCCCGACTATACGTCTCCGACTCCCACAACGATACCTCCCCCTCATTAGCTACCTCCAACTTGGAACATACTTTCCCTACAACGGTAGTCATCGGGCGATGTGTCGATTCAATCATCAATGTCCTTGGTCCTGACCTTCGTGATCTGTCCAAGGCGCGGGAGTTGATATTCACCCTGGTGAAGGAGTTCCAACTTGAAGACTCTGATGAACTTGTTGCCGATAGTTCAAAATGCTTAGATCATTTGGCATTATATGCTCGTGGCCATCTTGATTTTGGATACTATGTGAAGTGGTTGCAAAAGGCGTTACTTTCAAATAGCAGCGCTATGCGGACGTCAGCAATTGAAGGATTGAATAATTTGATGAAGAGTGAAGCAGAGCTAGTTATGCGCACGGTTTCGCCTGCATTTGAGGAGGAAATCTGGCTAGCATTAGATGATGCTCCCGGTAGCCGGATCATCGAAGAGATCATCTTCAACTGGCTACAGCAAACTGCCCTTTCAGAGACAAAACTTTGGGTCCAGCGCTTCCAGAAAATATTGACAATGACTCGTTTCAAGAATGACGAAGCTGCTGCTACCGCCGTGCCACAGGATAACAATGATGCCCCTGACGAGGAGGTTGAAGGATTTGCGTCGGCCATGGGTGGTAGTGAGAGGCGTGCTTCAATGGATGCTCAACTCTCTACACAAGAGTTGCTGAAGTGGCAGACCCGCAATTATGTGATGGTTTGCTTGAACGAATTGTTGAGCATGGTCAGCAGGGAGATGATACCGGACGAAACTGTACAGTGTGAACAAGCGTTACAGGAGTCCGTTGGTGATGTCATCAAAATGGCATTTTCTGCTTCGACGTCCAATATCATTGAATTGCGGGTATGGGGACTGAAAATCATTGACCAGATTTTGAAGGTGAGTTATATCTTTTTACTACGACGCTTGTAACGATACCCTACTGACGCACGAATTGTAGATGTTTGGGAAGGCCCCAGATCCTGATTTCACAGAAGCTTCACTGCTTGAGCAGTATCAGGCTCAAATCAGCTCGGCGCTGACGCCCGCCTTTGCCGCGGACTCATCCCCCGAACTTGCATCTGAAGCGATCAATGTGTGTGGGACTTTCGTCAGCGCTGGCATCGTCACAAATATGGACAGAATGGGCCGTATTTTCAAACTACTCGTCACGGGCCTCAAGGACTTCTCAAAGAGGTCTGATGCCAATGAGATTGGTGACTTTAGGGGGTTGAACTCTAATGCTAGGGTGATGGTGAAACTTGCACTCTACTCTGCTTGGGCAAGGTTGCAGATCATGAGCAGTGAACAGACATATCTGGTCGATATTGTGAAGCCGTACAGTGCTATGTTGACTCCTCTGTGGCTTTCGTCCTTGCAGGAGTATGCACGTTTACGATTTGAACCCGAGATCTCAACCCTTGGAACAGGGCCGCTGTCTGATGATCCTGACCACGTCTATGCTGCCCTAAATCGTGAAACACTGTTGAAGGTTCGTCATTACTTTTCAGACTTGTTGTAACCGTACACTAACCAAGCAACAGTTCTACCAAGAATCTTGGCTATATTTTGTTGATGCCATCGCCAGCTTGATAGAGGAAGATACCGACTTCGTTTTCGATGCTCTGGATGGCAAGACAGACGCAACTCATGCAGGTGTGGAAACTACCGAACCAACCGCTGTCGACAGTGTTAAGGGGGAGAAGCGCTTCAACTACCGTGATGAACCAGTCGCATTCTTCTTTATCCTATTTGGGTTGATTTTTGAAGCTCTTGTTGATCAACAGACGCCAGCGGTCCAGAAAACTGAGATTCTTCAAGCATTGCAGAAGATTTGGCATCCAGCCATCGCTGGTAATGCCATTTTCCAGGATGCTGTTTTCTCTGAAACAATGGATACGTTGGACCGACTTGTGATGACAGAAGGAAACAGTATCCAATGGGTTATAGTTGAGATTGCACGCAACCTGTCTCTCCAGCATCCCTCAGCATCTAGGGATGATGTTGCGAATGAGAGCTTGACGGACGATATAGAGCAATTGTTTGAGCTTACAAGAACTATCATCCTAGTACTCGCTGGCATACTCCCAAATCTCAGCGAAACATCGCATATCTCCCGGTTCAATACTTCGGAGGAGACGGCAAGCCTGATTCACTTCTCACTCTCATCGTTGGTTCACGTCGTCGAGGTGTTCCCACCAATCATTAGGGGCGATCTCTGCGCATGTGTCCTGTATATCTTCATGGTCCTCTTAAGAAATGGGCATTGCCAGGCTGAGATAGTTCCAAGGTCCCTTCCTATCATGCGTCAATTTTTACAGGGCATGATACGACGGACTGACCCAGGAAACAAAGCCGACCTCCAGATCTCTTCTTTGCAGATTCGAGGCTGTCTCAAGACTTTGCTATCCATTCTGGAAGTAGCTCAGCGCCGGGAAAGTGAATTTTCGTTGTCCTGTGCAAAGAATACCTTACTTGCCATGACAATCGTCCTTTCGACCGGGCATACTGTCATTCCGCCTCAAGACACTATCCTTATTAAGGTTCTCGATCAGTACCTAGAATGTCTAGAAGACGTTGGGTTATCCAACATCGTCGCCGGTTGTCTACGCACCCTTCTCCTAGGCACTAACTCTCCCTCGCCTGCTAATGATGTTATCGGCCGCTACTTGCTCCCCAGACTCCTGGCATTCATATCAGACATGCCGTTCAGCGACCACAAAGAAGCATTAAACGACCCTGAGAACAGCAAACCGATCATTGTTAAAGCATTGGTCTCTTTCATCACGTCATCTTCATCAGAAACTACTAGCGTGGCAATGTCTCTCATCATACCTGCTCTCCTCAAGCGCGCACATAATGAAGGCGAAGGTTCGTATGAAGAGACGGCTGCACGTCTTTTGGAGATTGCTGCTGCTCATCCGCAGCACTTCCGGGCTTTAGTCGCTCACATGCCGCCACAAACAAGTTCGTTCCTTGAAGATATCATTCGGAGTAGGGTCGCAAAGGCTCAGGAGATAAAGGATGATGATACACAGGAAGAAGCCAAGCCTAGTATCACATTGCGTATGGATTTTTGAAGATAAAGGAGGGATAATGGAGTATAGATACATAATGAAGTTTAATAATAACATGATAATGAGAAAGCTCAAACGTATGTGTATAGTGGTGCTTTCGTGATGAAAATTTCAATATTGATCGTTTTATAAGTCCATTTTAGTTGTCATTATAGACTCATGAAAACACAATATCTCAGATTTGAAGACGATCAAGTTGGTCGTTCCAATGCAAGTTCTAAACCATGCGACCATTGAATGATTTTATACTGCTGAGGAGCAGGCCTAATGCACTGAAGACAGTAGAGGCACGTACTCTATGGTCAGAGCTATAAATAATGAACGAGTTAACCAATTGGTTCCGAAAAGGCGGCCTCTGGTGCATCAGATTCATCGTTCTTTGCAGCAGTCTCCGTGGCTTCAGCATGTAATTTAGCGTCCTCCTTCTCCCTTTCGCGTTTGGCATTTTTATAAGAGTGATATCGGAGGGCAATAATACTCATGACTGCGTGAACTCGTTAGTAAGTTGAGTTAGCGGGACATAGTAGGGGACAACTGACAAGCACTTATAGCGATAGCCAACGCTGCTCTTCTAGTCAAAATCCAACGCAAACCTTCAACTTCACTCTTGCCATCGCTATTCAGGGATACCGTAATTTGATAGTTCAGTTCTTGAATAGCAGTGTCTATCGACCTCTGCGACTCCCTTGTCGAGATTTTTTGGTTATTGAACATCTCCTTCAAGTCATCTTTCAATCTCGAGAAATCCTGGTTCAGTCTTTGCGCGAGTATATCTAGTTCATGCTGTAGCTGAGCGCGGCGAGTACGCTGTGATTCAATCTCCGACGCTCGTGCGACCATAATTGAGTTTCGTAGCTCCTCGCTGGCAGCTTTGAAAAGATATGAATCGTTTTCGATTTGAGATTTGGACATCAATTCGTTCTTCGCACTCCTCAGATGATCACTGAGGGCTCCACGGATGCCCTTCATGATTGATATCGACTGTTCTTCGCTGAAGCCGCCATGTTGGAGATTCTTCACCAGCGTATATGTGTCGAAATGATGGACGTATTCGTCTGGGTCTTCTGCCTTCGGCTCAGAATTGTCCTTCTTCTCCAAAGGTTGTATTGGCTCAGCAGATGAGTCTGTATTGACAGTCGTAGGTTCTGGTATCTGAAAGATGGTCTCGAGAGGATCGCCGTCCTTGTCCTTCTGTTTCACGTCTTTGCTGGTGCCGCTCTCCTTTGACGCCTGGCTTGTGTCTGACGAGTTTTCGGAGGGGGTATCATTGCTCTCATTTGGCTTGCCAGTCTTTTCCTTTCTTCGAGCTGCCTCTTGACTCTCTTGTTCAGCGTCTTTCTTTTTGGCCTCGGAAAGATCAACGCCCGCCGCAGGTCCATACCGTCTCTCATATCTCTTCACGGCGGGTACCGGGCTGGTGTGAAATCCTGCTCTGAATGCATATCCCCTTCCAGATTGAACTCTCGATCGCAATGAAGATGAAAGACTCCGCCGTTCCCCCACACTCATCACCAAGCGGGGAAGTCTCAAAGCCGCCGCCATAGCTGCCAGCCCATTGACGAAGCCAGCGACGAACGTTGGAACCAGAATCCCCAAAAAACTCCAGCTGATTATTGTCGAGCCTGCTCAGCGTTCGAGAAGCATTGGAGAAGCGAATTGATGCGTTCGGCCGCGAGTTGCTTTCTTCACACTGAAAGCGGCGCCATAGTGGCTCTGAGAGTGTCTGGTTCTAGGCATAATAGTTCGTAGTGGAAGATCTACAGTACATACACTTACGATGACGGAGCTCCGTCGGTGCAGCGTCATAGAGTATAGCACGGCGCAGCGCAGCGCAACGCAACGGAAGGGAAGGGAAGGGATCAGGTACCGCCACGATGGACGAAGATGATTATGGGATAGCACGGTATTAGCAGGATAAGATATATAATGCTCCGTAAGACATATCATCATTATTTGGTATCACAGGCACTTCCTAATCAAAGGGAATCGGTCTCAATCCTCCACGTCCTCCCTTTTTGCGCGCTTCCTCTCCAGCAGCAAGCGCACTTGGTACTTTGATGCCACAACAATCACCCCAGAAATCCACTCCCTCATGGTCATGCTCCGCATGCGAATGAGCATGTGCCTCCTCATCTTCTTCATCTCCGCTTCTAATGCTCATTGATTCCTCAGCGGGAACTAAGCTTCCGAAAAGAAAATGCTGCATGATGGGTAGTTTTCCCAATACCTCCCTCAGAAACATCTTTCTCATTCCCGTCTCAATCTTCTGCCAGCTCTTTGCGCTCGAGATGTCGTCGAGCATAGGACTATGCCACCGTAGACCCTTGACTGTCTTCACACTGTCAACCCAACGGACTTGTTCGAGATACAGATAATCATGGCTTTCTTCCTCAAGTATGACTTGGTTGTGTATGGCCATAGGAGTGATGTAGTCATGTCCAACGAGCTGGGACGAGCCGAACAGAAACGGGAGAAACTGGTAGTCGTCGAGGCCCCATACACCATGTGAGCCGGCAGGTTCGAGGTAATATGTGGATTGTATTTTGCGCATGAGATTTAAATATGCGGTGTAGACGCGAAACACAACGGCAGTGAAACATTGCTGAGGTAGCATATCAAGTCTGTTTAGACAGAGAAGCCACATCATGAAATTGAGCTCGTGGCCTGAGCCATAGTCCAGGCGTTTCCTTGAACCGAGCGAGTTGACTAGATAAGTTCCAAGCTCTTGGATCGCTGCATCGTCCTGGAGTCCAACGATCTCACGATGCCATGCCGGATGTGAAGTCTCTACTTCATCGAACAAAGACCTAAAGGCTGGATTGCCAAATCTAGAACCGCCCTGGTCCAATGAGGGGTGTTTATCGACTAGAGCATCAATTGCTGCAAGAACCTGTAGTATCTTGTCTATGATCGTCGGCACTGTAGTCGTCTCTTTTTTGGCTGCGGAAATTGATTTACAGCGCACACTATCCGAGAGACCGAATATGAATGCAACGATCAACTGATGCGACGGTGATGACAGAAAGGTCTCATGGTCTTCGTGGGAGAGGATGCGAGGTATGGGTACTGAGAAGGCGTGTGAATCTAGTGACGGTGGCGCAGAGAGCGTCGGTGTCAAAACGGACGGGTCCTGTCTTGTTTCGCGAAGAGATGCTAGACGCTCTTCTGGTTTTCGTCTTGCCAGCTTCTGTGATAGATCTATTGACGGGGTTGTTGAAGATGGAGTTGCTGCTGACTGAGTCCTTTTAGCCTTGAGCTTAGCTGAGAGATCAATTTTTGAGACCGGTTTTGGAGTCTGGCCACTGTCTGTTGGTTTCTCCATTGCTGTAGATGTTCTTATTTCGTTTTCGCAATATCCCCGTACTCTTCTATATCCACTGCATCAAACAAAAAGGCGTTATCAAAATTGTAGGTTATCGAGTTCCTTCAACTGACATCGCATAATGATACTGTATGTATTGGATGTTCAGTGCCGCAAAAGAAACCTCTGGGATTCGCTGACGTCACACATCGTACAGCCTATAGGTACAGCCTATACATACATACTACGTACGGCCTCACCCGAAAGACGATCCATCACATCTGTCAGTCTATCAATCTACAGTATATACTGTACATACCGGCTAACAAGTTGGTTTGTGGCATTGAGGATCATCTAGAGGGGTAACAGCATACATATTGAATAACCATCATGACATCTCGTCGGCATTCGCAGCATAGCGAATCGCTTCACAGCAGTCATCTGGATGCCAGGGCCAGCGCCGGGTCGTTGGAAGGTACACCGATAAATGACCAGCGGAGATCACTGCCGAACTACTCGGCAGTCGACAGTCTTAGAAGATATCTGGAAGAGTCGTCCGGTTCAGAAGTCGATGAGCAGCGGATCCCACATGCTAAAGGAGGCTGGACATGGTTTAGGTCCTTATGCAGACAGTTTTCTAGTCTTGAGCTTGAGAATAAAGGCAGTGTGGCCAGAGATCATCTAGCTCTAGGTAAGTCTTGATCCCAAAATCAACAGAGATGAAAAAATGACACTTTGCTAAGACTACGGCCATGCAGAACGAACATTCCTTGCCTGGCTACGGACATCACTAGCATTCGCTTCAATTGGCGTCGCGGTCACTCAGCTGTTCCGGCTCAACAATGCCACTACCCTGCCAAGCGATCCGTCAGTCCCGGCCAGTAAGACGGACAAGGGTGACGGTTCTGTTCAAA
The DNA here is from genome assembly GCA_001636715.1 of Ascosphaera apis ARSEF 7405. NCBI lineage: Eukaryota > Fungi > Ascomycota > Eurotiomycetes > Onygenales > Ascosphaeraceae > Ascosphaera > Ascosphaera apis. The sequence continues at coordinate 134,662 of AZGZ01000011.1, read as the reverse complement.
GAATCTCTCGCATAGGCAAGCCATTGGGATGCACATTTATTGCTATAGCGATTCTGGTTCTACTGGTTGGCTTCCGGAGGTATTTTGCCGGGCAATACTGGATTGTACGAGGCAAATTCCCAGCAAGCAGGGGAAGCATTACGTTGATTGCATTTGTTGCGGGAGCGTTGATCGTGGCTAGTCTGGCGGTGATATTGGCCATCTCGCCGGGGGTCTTGAGAACCTAATCTGAGCTTCATCTAGGGCAATACATGCACTCAGATGAATGAAGCGGCGACAGTCAACGACGGCAACGGCAATGGCAACGACAAGACCCGAGTGTGGTGTACTGAAATGAATCGATGCAACTTCTTTGACATTTCTCAAATCCATGACAGCATCGGCCGTATACAAAAAGGTGCTTTCAACGCAAGCCCGGTTAGCTCAATCGGTAGAGCGTGAGACTCTTAATCTCAAGGTTGCGGGTTCGACCCCCGCATCGGGCTGTTTATTTTTTCTTTTTTACTCTTCACTTTTCCTTAATTTTTTCTCATCCTCGTTATTTATGTCTTTGACTCGATAATCTCATTTGGTTATTTCGTGCATGAGTGGGAGTCAGGTACGCAAAGAGAAGCAGGCACGCGCATAAGAAAAAAAATCGAAGCAGCGAGTCGATATATTTTACTACCGTCACTTAATCTGATACGACTTCTATACCAAGTGCAACATTTACAGCAAGAAGTAAGTCAAACATAAAATTAAATTAGATGTGAAAGAAAAAAAAGGAACAGCGAAAAAAAAAGAAAACTGACCAAGCCCAGACTCGAACTGAGGACCTTTTCGGCGCCAACATATGAAATGTTAACGAAACGTGATAACCAACTACACCACTCGGCCTGTTGCTTGAAATGAGTGTTTACCAAGAAATATAACGTATACCCCCTGTCAATTTAATCCCCGCTAGCGTAACCTTAATCAAAATTTCTCTCGAATTTGTCGCTCGTGGGAAAAATTGAAGAATCGACAAGCACGATACACGGACAACAGACACGACGGGAAGGACAGCAGAAGACATAGACATCGACTACCTGGAGACAGCTCAAAGAGGATCTTTTTATACATATAATCATACCCCACACATCCATCATGGCCAAGGACCGCGTTGAAAAGAAAGAGAAGAAGGAGAAGAAGGACAAGAAGCGCTCCGAGTCGGACGGCGTCAAGAAGTCCAAGAAGGAAAAGAAGGACAAGAAGGTCTTGAGCGAGTCTGCCCAGAATGAATTGACAGACAAGCTGCTTGCCGATCTTGAGAAGCCTGCTGCCGATGCTGTCGTTGAGGCTGCTGCCGATGGCGATGAGATGGTCGTCGATGTCGCTGAGGAGACCACTGCTGTCGTTAAGACTGATGGGCCAGTCGGTGCTGTCGTTCCCTTCGCAAACCCATTGGTCGAGGATAAGACCGCAAAGAAGGTGTTGAAGTCTGTCAAGAAGGGTAAGTTCACGACACCGTCACTGTTTTTTCTCTTGTCTTTTTTTTTTTTTTTCTGCCCAGAAATATTTGTGCTAATGCGTTGTCGTACAGCTGCTGCAAACAAGTGTCTTAAGCGCGGTGTCAAGGAGGTTGTCAAGGCTTTGAGAAAGTCTCCCGTTCCAGCTCCCAACGCTCCAGCTTCCACCCCTGTTGGTGTTGTCGTTCTCGCCGCCGATATCTCACCCATGGACGTCATCTCTCATATCCCCGTTCTCTGCGAGGATCACGGCATTCCCTACGTTTTCGTCACATCGCGAGCTGAATTGGGCAGCGCCGGTGCTACCAAGAGACCAACCAGTGTTGTGATGGTCACACCCAAGTCGAGCGGCAAGAAGAAGGATGGAGAGAAGGAGGATAAGGAGGAGTTCGCGAAGGTCTATGAGGAGCTGGTGAAGGTTGTTGAGAAGGAGACCAAGAAGGTGAAGGTTTGAATATCTTCCACCTCCCCTCTTCCACCTATTACATTCTTTTCTCATCTCCCAGGGGGGATGAGGCCCATTTGATGCATACAATCTTTGCGTCTTTATGCCCCTTATTTCTCCTGCTCATTTTATTTTTGAATTTTCTCAGTTTGATCTGTTGTTTGCTCAGGCGTATGTATACCTGCACGGCGTTTCCTTTGCTTCTTTTTTTTTTCTGTCTCCCTACATATCCTTCGGATCAACAAAAATCATGTTTGGGTTGGAAAATAGATTCTTTTGACCATTTTCATTGTTCTTTCTCCTGCTTTCGTTCAGCACATGCGAACGGGGGTTTCGCTCAGTCAGCCGGCAACGCAGTCCAACCCAAGGGTTGTACTTCTCAACGTTAAATCGCAACCAGCACTGTTGCAAAACCATCGGCAAATGATTTAAGCTTCAGCTTACTTTTTCAACTTTATACTACTTACCATCCACTCAGGATCAAGAGGCACAAGCACCTCCAGTGTACGAATTATAGACAACCCTTGTTAGGAAACTACAATTGACGAAGCACTTCTATTCATCAAACCTTTAGTTGCGCGCTGTCTTGGGTCTCATCGCTGGTGCGGTTGATATGTTTGCTTGGCTTTGCGGATGACTTTCTCACCTCCTTCCTACATCGTAAGCGAACCGTGACGAGGAGGCTGCTAAATGGTTATATAGAAGAAGTGCGATGTGCCCATGATGGCGTCCGTTACTGTCCTGCAAATCAAATAATCAAATGACATATATATGATAAATATCAGCTTTCAATAAGCGTTGAAGATCACATTAAATTTGGATCATATCACAGCAATCATTCATCATGGTCAGACACTCACATATCAGAGCCGGCAGGGATGTCTCTGTAAGTATTCATGCATCCTTTTATAACAGCCCCTTTTACCCCTTGTCCATATCCTAACAATGGCGATGCGTCAATAGAATCCCATCTACGAGTCACCCGGCCCCATCACATCTGATTCTCTCGCTGCCGAGTCCGTCTACGACAACGGTGTCTTCTCGCAAAACACAGACAGTGACCCGCTCGATGTGCTCAGCAACAACGCAACCTTCGCAACAAGTGACACCTCCGCAGCACGTACCATTCCGTCTGCGCCTTTTGCCGAGGCCCGTCCAACAACATATAATGGCGTCTACACAGAGACAGTCGATGATGCAGATACACTATCAGACCTAGCTGCAGCGGACACTATTGAATACGGCGATATCGATGCCGCTGCGTACGGCTTCCCTACCGCTGCATCTACACGCTCGACGCTAGCTACGGCGTATGATGCCGAGCCCTCGATCACAGAAGTCGACTATGTTGACCGACCCGGAACGACTGCACGTTCGAGAGGCCCAGATGTCTTCGAGGATGACTCTATCGCAGAGAGCCCGACAACTGCGAACGCTAGTTGGAATAGTGGTGTGGGAACGCTGAGTGACCCATCAAGAATTGCAGAGTATGAGTTTGAGAGTCGGGGCTCGCTGGACCCTGAGGAATATGCAGCACCCTCAGCGAGATATAGGGGCAAGCGAGACGTCGAGGATTATGGATTCCTTGATGTTGACGAAGAGGTATAGGGTTGTGCAACCTAGCCTATATTGCTAGATGGTTTGTGAGAGGCATGTTCTATAGTCATGAGAGACGTTGGGGGACCATATATATCAGTCTTTGATCAGATGAGCAAACGACAATATAGAAAAAGAAAAAAAAAAAAAGGAACGCAAGAAACCTCATAGAAATCGAGACTGTTTTTCAGTTTTTAACTTGAGTGCTTCCATCACCAACATGTGACAGTGCGACAGTGCAGTGCCTCACTCTGATTCATGACAGCTGGACTGTCATTCGACAAGTCCGCATATCGACTGTATCCGACTTTGTAGATGTAGAGTACAATATCCGGCAGTCTGCAAGTCAATCTGGCACGCGCACGTGTGTGCATTGTGTCCATGTCCATGCCATGCCCAGCTTCTCGTATGATAAAGAATCGTACATCAACCATGAGTGTCTTCGAGATAATGAGTCGACATAGATCGAACTGTCCGGACAATTTCCGCAAGTGAATGGGATTCAAAGTTCAGAACCAGGCTGTTGGATGTTTTGACCAGCCTAGATAAGCGTCCACGAAACTAATCGGAAAACAACGCGGATCCAAGGAAAACCATTCACGGCCTTGTCAGATAGATAACCAGGCCTACATATAGGCAAAAATTGAACGTGAACAACCTTTCAAAATTGATCGACATGCCATATCAAAATGAACGACCATGTTCACTTCTCGGTACGTGTCGCGCAACTGTAGATTGCTGGCCTATCCCAAACAGGAATACGGTGCTTGAACCACACTGATTGAAGCTGGGCGATAAGTGCGTCTTCATAGAAGACTGGTCTGCTTCGGGCAAAACGCTGGACGCGTCGCTTCTCCAGGAACGGTGGAAGGTGTTTTGACACGCCCAATTCCATGGGGGCTCAAGCCACGAATTGATAGTGGGGAGCCAGAAGGAAAAGAGGATTGTCGGCCCTGACTTGGAAGCTCAATCTTGTCAATGGACGTAGACAGGAAAGAAGCTTATGGGATCATTGGTGTGACGACTTCACGTAGCCATTTGTAAACCCAGACTTGATGGGTACATGATAGACTATCCCATGTTAAACCGTCCCGCATACTCACTCGGACGGGATTCCAAAATGGCTTGGTGAGTACATGTTTGCAAGGCAAATGATAGATGCGACGCATGACGGCATGTAACCCCCCCAGTCTGACCGGCTTGTCCGTAAAGACTGTACATCTTCCGTACCCAGGTATCAGATACACGAATCTTCAATCTGATGCCTCAGATCTTCAGCCGCCCTTAAGGACGATAGTGTCAATGAACCCACGCGAAATCTCGCGTTTGGCTCATTTCCGGACGTCAACGACGACGTCCAGACAGTTCTGAGGCAGGCATAGATACAGATTGGAAGAATTGAAACGAACGAAGAACTCAATCCCAGCCAGCGGGTTATTGACGACTTTGGGTGACCTGAGAACGCCAAGCGGGTGTAGACTCTTGGACTCAACGCCAAAGTCTTGCACAGCTGGTCATTCGCCCAATTCTTCGGGCCTTATCTAGCAGGGGTCTTCAATCGTTAAAAGAACCGGTATACCTCCATCTTCTGCTTTATCATGAGGTCCATGAAAGCGGGCAACATTGATACTGTAGCATTGCCAATGGCGCTTTGATACCAAGCAGCAAAACAGCCACGATGAGGGGAAATGAGATGGCAATTCTCTCCAAATTCGAGCCTACGCCAAGCTCTGATTACCTTCTTGATGAGTCTGGGTTCGTTTATGGATAGATTGAATCGTCCTTGGGTCTGATATTGAGACGCGCTTGAGTCGCGCGGGCGATTGATCAAGGTTAAATGAGGTTTCTGACTGACCCGAGTGAACGTCCCTGACGCCAACCATACAACAAGGCCTCGGAGAAGCAAAACGAGGAAGACGAAAACGAAGACGAAGGCAAGGATTTGGAGGAAAAAGAGAGCAAAGCAGATCATGCAAGGCAGCATGAAGTCATCCTGAATTTCTGGACATATGAGTGGAGGGCCTGCCTTGCCGCATCCTTGCCGCATCGCCATTTTTCCTCGGATTGATTTTCAGCTCTTTTGGCAGGGTTAGGCACGTCCCGAAGTTGTGCTTCAAAGGCGTTACCTCCTCACACGACACTTGCTTTGTCTTGTCTCGCTGGCTGGATGGCTGGCTGGCTCATTTTGGGTCCAGTAACCCACATGAACCGCCGTCTCCACCTCTCCTCGTGGATCTACGTTCGCGGGTAGTTATCCTCCCACCCAGATGCGCTTGACAGAAGTCTATACTTATCGCGACAGCCCAAGGTGAAGAAGGGGGAAGAATAAGAGGAGGGGAAAATGAACCCTCTGATAATGCGGCCTCCTGTGCCCTTACATGAAAAATCTCTGCGCCCTACAGCCAGTCGCACGAACTAAATGAGGGGGGCTCATCTGAACATCACCCGAGTCAGCGGGGGTATCCGATAGCAGGGAATACTGCTATCTTTGTCTTCAGGATGAGCGATAGAGCATACAAGAATCAGTCTGAGCTACTCTTCGGACCATGAGTAAAGCCTACACCTTACCTTTGATGCTCGAACCTTATCTCACGCGATTTCGTATCATTCGCAGCGGTACTTTGAAACCGGTGCCTTGCCTTCAAAGTCCGGACCCCGTCTGGCCGTTGTCCATGATCTGCTAAAGAGTAGGCGTTCTATGGTTGGCGTCGACTTCTTGGTGTTCGGAGGAAAAAACGGGAAAAAAAAATTCTCTACGCGCTGCTGTGCTGGCCTAGCAGGAGCCAGATTTGGCAAAGCTTATAAAATAAGTCCAACGACCTGCTTTTCAAATTCTTTCGTTTCTGGTCTTCCTTTGTTTTGTTCCTCGCAACATAACTCTTGATCACCGCACCTCTTCAAGGGTTTGCTGCGAGGGTCTCAATATTCTTTACTTAACTTGATTGCATTAGGGAAGAGGGTGGGTACCTATCTTTTTTTCATTCTTACTACTACTCGAATATCTACTCGACTTTTTTTCGAGAAACATGTCTTCCACAGACGATCACCAGGTGCGCGGTGCGGGCGCTGCCGATGCTGAATCGGTGGAAGTTGTCAGAACTGTGCCCAGCGAACAAGAAAAGGGGATGAAGGCACCCGATTACGATGCCGGCGCCTTCCCTATCAGTCCTTCCGACAAGGAAGCAAAGAACGTTGAGGTTGGCGTCTATGGACCTGGATCGTCCGACAGCGATAACGGCGGTGAGAAAGTGGCCTGGCATAAGACACAGCGGTTCAAGAAGTGGTCCAGGGTTTTCCTGCATCTGGCTGTCTTCGTTGTTGCTACGGGGTGAATATTCCCTATATAGATGAAAAAAACGGCCTTCGCAGAACCTTTTTCCCACTGACAAGCTTGAATGAAATTAGGTTGTGGGTTGCGAGTTTAGCGCTTCATGCCAAGGACAAGAATTGGGTTGTGCCCTTCTTGGTCTGGTTAGGCATCGTTCTTCGCCTCATCACTTTCTATATTCCTGCTCGCCTTGTTCTCATCCCTCTTCGCTATGTCTGGGAAAATGTCGCACTCCGCGCCAAGGACCTAATCCCCCAAAGATGGCGGACACCTCTAGCTGCCTTCTTCGTCTTCATCGTTTTCTGTTTGGGCGCTTTCTGCTCCAAGCCGTCCGCTGACAACAACAGACAGAACAGAGCTATCAGCTTGGTTGGTATCTGCGTGCTCATCGCGATTCTATATTTGTCCTCAAAGGATCGCAAGCGGATACAATGGCAGACAGTCATTGTTGGTATGCTCGCACAGTTCATTGTGGCTCTTTTCGTGTTGAGGACGAAAGTTGGTTATGACATCTTCAAGTTCATTTCCGATAGAGCCGGAAACTTGCTTGGTTTTGCTAATGAGGGTACGGCCTTCCTTACATCGCAAGACACTGTTGATCACGTCTCCTGGTTCTTGGTCACAGTTTTGCCAGCCGTCATCTTTTTCATCTCCTTTGTCAGCATTCTCTTCTATATCGGTGTTCTGCAGTGGTGCATCATCAAAGCTGCGACGTTCTTCTTCTGGTCCATGAGAGTCTCCGGCGCCGAAGCTGTTGTTGCCGCTGCTTCTCCCTTCATTGGACAAGGAGAGTCTGCCATGCTCATCAAGCCTTTCATCAAGCATCTCACCAGAGCTGAAATTCATCAAGTCATGTGTTCTGGTTACGCCACTATCGCTGGTTCGGTTCTGGTGTCCTATATCTCTATGGGAGTCAATGCTCAGGCCATGGTCTCCTCGTGTGTCATGAGTATCCCCGCGTCCCTGGCAATGTCCAAAATTCGATGGCCAGAGAGTGAGGATACCTTAACCGCTGGTCGTGTTGTCATTCCCGAAGACGAGGATGACAAGCCAGCCAACGTTCTACACGCCTTCACCAATGGCGCTTGGACCGGTCTGAAGATTGCAGCAGTCCTTGCAGCTACTCTACTTGCTATCATCTCTCTCGTTGGTTTGGTCAATGCTCTCCTCGGATGGGTCGGTAGATATTTGGACATCAACGATCCTCCATTGTCTCTGCAACTTATTCTTGGATACGTGTGCTGTCCTATCGCATTCTTCCTCGGAGTTCCCCGGAATGGTGATCTTTACAAGGTCGCTAAGCTCATCGGCCTCAAGCTGATCACCAACGAGTTCGTCGCCTACAATGATCTTATGGGCCCCGAGTATAAAGATCTTTCGCCTCGTTCTCGTCTCATCGCCACCTATGCCCTCTGTGGATTCGCCAACGTCGGTTCGCTTGGTAACCAGATCGGTGTGCTTACCCAGCTCGCGCCCGAGCGTGGTGGTGATGTTTCTTCCATTGCTCTCAGTGCTATGCTTACTGGCGCCTTGAGCACATTCACCAGTGCTGCCGTTGCTGGATTGTTGATCCAGGACGAGGCCAACTGGATTGATTAGATGGGTGTTGAGGGACACTTCGATGCTCTTACGAATCATTCTTGATTCCTACAAAAATCTACAAAAAGTTATTAATGCAGGAGAGATTTCGGGTCTGAAAGGGGTAGCTGTGCATCCTTGTCTTCCCTTCTATCTATCTGCGTCTCCAAAACCAGGGCCTTGAGGGTCCGTCTATAGTAATACTCCACAACTAACGATAAATAAACTATATCATATTCGAGCATAATGAAAACAATTTTGCAAAACATATCATGATCCATCTTCCTGTTCCCCTTGTAGTTTCTATGTGTAATTCCCCCATTCCCCACATAACATCGGTTAGGTAAGGTACTTGACGGGTGATGTCACCATCACCACCTGTCAATGATCGAGGCATCCCCACAATCACATCCACATCCACGTTACAGACAGACAGACAGACAAACAGGCAGGCAGAAGACATGCAGTAGATATCGATTCATCGATTCATACACATTTGCCTCACGCGCACAGGCTGAACTGTCTGCTAATTCGCCGCGCTGATTGAGCATCGCCCCGGTGGACGCCACCTGTACTATCAGCCTCCTTTGCCCGTGCAGTACGTATGTACATCATTACACCCATACATACACGCACGGGAACAAGGCAGAGTAATAGACCCCAATCAGCGTTCATTGTCCTCCGTCATATCGTCAAGGCCAGACCATCTGACTCGCTACTTACAGAGATAACACCCATATACTGCCAGCCTGGGTTCTCCCTTGGTCAGTCGTCTTGACCGTCTTCTCAGTCACCGTTATCCGTTGCCGTCGTCGTCGCCGTCATCGTCACCGATATCGACATCGACATCGACGACGTCAGGTATATGCCTTATTCTATGGTCCGGCTCATCATATCTGGCCGCTGTGACACACATGCTGCCATTATCTGTTTATCAATCTTCTCTTTGACTTGAAGCACCCGAACAGCTGCCGCGATTTTGTGTGTCGGTTTCCGATGCCAAATCGGCTTTGATCGTTGAGCCAGCTAGGCTCGCCTCCTCCGTCCACACCTCGCCATCTCACACTTGGACGTTGTGCCTCTCCTTCTTCTCGCCCTCTTCCTTTCCCTCTTTCGCTTGAACGATCATGTCCTTTCTATTTTCATCAACGCAGACGCTGTTCTCGTCATTCAACAGTGTCTCAACGTACTGCCAGAAACGATTGATCAAGCAATGCCTTTCTTCTGCTGTCGATACAAACAGTCTACCTCTGGATAATATAAGTATTCGATGGGGCCTACGAGGATGCACTTTGGAGCTTAAGGATGTGAAATTGCGTCTAGAGGTACGTATTGCCAAACAGCAGAAAAAAGAAAATTTACATATGCCATATATATATTTCTACCATCTACTCCGTTATATACTGTATCTGTGGTTGTTTACTGATTCAACTGTACCTGTATAGGCTATTGCTGGTACCCTGGAGGCCTCATCATCATTCGTCCCGAGAAAAGCCCAGATTGGTATTATACGCCTATCTATACCAACAACCGGTTCTAGTGCCATCATCGTTGAACTCGAGTCGGCGGATTTGCGTCTTGAATTTGTTTCTGACGAAAATGTCACACACGGCAAACCTGCTACCACGGGAAAGAAGACGCCCGGCAGTGGCCATAAAGGGACAGACATCAGTTCTGCTGCAGACCTCCATGCCGTCATAGATTCTGCGTCGAAAGAGGACAAGGCTGAACTGGAAGCTGCATTGCCCTCTGTTGAAGGAGCTTTCAGCAATTTTTTACGGTCGTTTCGCTCTTTATTCGCCAACGGTCCATCAAGTCTTGCTCGACTTGTTAAAGATGGAGCGCTCAATCGCCTCCAGATCAAAGTCAAAGATGTGTCGTTGAGGGTCGATATGAAAGTACAGGACCATGCAACGTCGCCAGTTCCTGCACCAATGGTACCTGTCTCCACGATACTATCTGTGGCAGACATATTCATGGGAGAAAGCACCCAAACCACCTTAGGTGATGGATCAGCGCAGATTGAAAGAAGACGACAGATCACAATCAGCTCGGTCCAGGCGTTGCTGCTGTCAGAGCCTGAAGTTTTTGAAACTCATGCACGATTTTCGCCCCCGTCTCCACGGTTTACCATGGGGCCGCCGTCGGTCTCTGGGATGGAATTCCCGCCAACCTCATGCTCTGACGATTCAAAGGTGGACTTTGCTATGATGCAGTCAACTATCATCGATGACCTTCCCGCAGACGACATTGTGACACGCAACTTGGCGGAAAATGGGGACCGAAAGACGATGGGACGGAGGAGCTCGGCAAACTCGTCAGGCAGTATGCAAGGCTCAGCAGATCTATCACAGAGTATCCTTGTGTCTGATCTTGACAGAAGCATGTATATGGAGAAGAGCTTGTATTTGAGCACGACAAGCGCAATGGCTGCCCAACAGAAATTGAGAGAGAAAGAAATCACTGAAATAGACCCAATTGTCCAAATGCCCGGGGCTTTTGCTACATCTGTGCTATACGATCCGTATAGTATAGGTAGCGAATCAAATACTGGTGAAGCTCATTGCGTTATGGATGCCGTCGACCCGTATGCGTCGACTAATTCAGCGAGGCGGATTCTTGACGTTGACCAGATCACTGTCAATCTCCTCACGGACGAAAATCAAGTTGAGGAAAAGACCGAGCAAGGGAATTCTACAAGTTGTCGACCTGAAGATGAACCCTCTACTCAAGCTTTCAACAAAAGACCAAAGTCAATGATGGAATCAACCACTGCACAAGAATTTCTGGCATACTCAGCAGTCACGGTCTCTTCGTCCATATCCGATACACGCCGACTTTCACGCCATGAGACGAGCAAATTTCGGCCTGCAGGTCAAATGGAGGAGGAGCCCGATGATGCGAGCAACCAGTCCGCTAATTCCATAGAAATTCAGGTCCCGTCGATCAAACTTCACTGTGATATACCTAGTGGCTGGCTCATTGCTAAGATGGCTGGCAGATTACTATCAGACTTCAAGGAACATGGAACATCGTCCAAGAATGAAGTTCATAACAGTGCCGGCCAGACACAATTGAAGTTATCTTTGAGAAATCTCGTCTTCGACTTTTCTGGGAGGTTACCCCCTCTCATCTTTACCGATGACCATATCAAAGAGAGTTTCCACAATGATACAGAAACTTCGCATATCATACTTTGTCTTGCTTTACGGGATATCGAGGTTGGATGGCAGACCATATTCGCCGAAACTAAGACAACAATGGCCATTGGCAACTTCAAGCTTAGATGCGGTTCAGAGGACATGATTCGGTTTGATGCGAAACAAAGAACCCATTGCACTGCCAGATATGGGTCCAAGATATCAAATCAGCGGCCTGATATTTCCCTTAGAGTAACAACCCTGAACGACGTGAC
>AZGZ01000011.1:75755-122713 GCA_001636715.1 Ascosphaera apis ARSEF 7405 | reverse complement strand
TACTTTCGATATTAACACACTACCAATCAACGTGGCGCTAAATATATCCGCGATTGATGAATTTTTGAGTTGGATTGGGGGGCTGAGCTCCGTTTTGGACATTGGAAACTCAATTGTATCGAATTCAGCCGCGAGAGCGGGGGAAAGCATTCCAAACCAACGAAAACCTCAGCTTGTGCGGTTTCAAGATAAGGAAAGCGAGGAAGCGAATTGGCTCGTCGATGAGTTGCCGCCTCAGCTAGCCCCCCTCGAGGGAAAAAGCCATACTTTGAGCAAGATTAATTGCAGAATCAACGGCGTTGCTATCGATTTGATCGGTGATGAATGCTATGCCAAATTTGAAACTTCTGCCGTCAAAGTTGTCAGCCGGGAAGCTCATATTGGTGCACAAATTGACATGATCTGGGTAGGGGGCCCTTATATCATGAATGATCACCATCGTGACCTGACTGAGAGAGATACGGCAGTTGTTGTATATGCAAATAATATCAGAGTAACATATCTTTACAGACCACAGGAGTTGGATCTTGATAAGCTGCTCCAGCTTCTGACGCCATCGAAGGACAAATTTGAGCGAGATGATGATCTGATATTAGACACCTTATTCAATCAACGCAAGAAAGCCGCTGTACTTCGCATTGATAGCGGTCTCGTTGCTGCAAGAGTGACAGACTTGAGTCAGGTGAAAACATTAGCATCTTTGGGAGAGGACCTAGAAAAGTTATCGAGAGTTGCTAAGTATCTCCCTGAGGATGATCAACCGGGTATCTTGGCCACCATACAGTTACAGAAGATTGATGTTGACATTTCATTCATGGATCAGCTGGGCGATATCAACACGACAATCTATGATGCGGAAGCAGCGTATGTTGCTCTTCCATCATTAACGGCAGGGAAGATAAGGTCAATGGAAGTTTGGCGGAACAAAGAGCATGAACTGATTGGTCCAGCAATCCATCGGGCGTTTAGAGGCAAACCTACAGCAGAAGACACTCCAATGATTATGGCACGCTTCATATCGGAGGAGTTGGAACCAACAATCAATCTCAAGTTATATGGGTTCCGAGTTGAATATCATATACCGACCCTCCTAGCTGCACTGGGTATGGACCCAGGAGAAACCGCTGAACAAATGGCAGCAGAGATGACGAAATCTGTCCTCGACTTTGCAAAGTCAGACTCTAAAGCGGATGTGAAAAAGTTTGAAGAGTCCGATACTGGTCTTGCCCCTGGAGTGCCACGGAGATTATCGGTCGCTTTAAGGGATTGCCATGTTGGGCTGGGATGTCGACGATCCCCTGCTAGGGGCCTATTCGTCATTTCTTCTGGCCATTTTCTTGGAGAAGCCAAGGATGGACTTTCAATGGAAGCTCTCTTGGATCTTAAAAAGGCATCGTTAATGATTATCGACGATAAGGAAAATGTCGGCATCCGATCCTCGTCAACTCGAAATCGAAATGTTACTGGAGATACTCATATTCAAAGATTGTGTGATCTTGGTTACGTCTCTGTATCTACTATCTCTTCAGCTATCCTCACAGTGAAAGCCGTGAGTACTGACGAGACTGAGGAGAGGTCAATGGATATTGAGGTCAGGGATAACCTACTCATTCTTGAGACATGCGCCGATTCCACGCAAACTCTAATAACCATTCTCAATGGCCTTTCATTGCCTACGCCCTCTGTACAGGACCAAAAGTATCGCACCGAGGTTGTCCCTATCCAGGAGATGCTTCAGTCTTTGGCAGCTGAATCATTTTCTCATTTCACGGAAGAACGTGAGAATGTCTCGCCTGATAGTGCATTGGAGAACCTCGTTATCACCGACGAGGGAGATTATGTGAGCGATTTCTCTCCTGTACTACCTGATACAGATACAGGTATCGCCAAACGGCGGCAGCAACAACCCACACAACCAGGCGAATCTGGTATGTTACTTGGAGGGGTTGAGCCTGCTGCCTCTGCGGCATCTAGTATCAGCAGTCTTGACTTCCAGGAAGGCCATTTTGCGCAACAGTTTTCGGTTGGGGGTACAGCGCATAGATGGAATTCAACCAACAACACATATAGCTTTGTCAATGATTCAAAATTACGCTCAAGTCCATTAAGGGTCAGGGTTCGCGATGTCCATGTGATATGGAATCTGTTCGATGGATACGATTGGAAAAGAACGAGAGATGAGATATCGAAAGCTGTACAAAGAGTTCAGGCTGACGCTACTGAGAGGGGGAGAAGGGGAGATGGACAGTCTGGAGACGGCGATGATGATGAAGCTTCTATAGTTGGGGATTTCCTCTTCAACTCAATATACATTGACATACCGTCAAACCGTGACCCTCAGACTTTACCTGATATGATCAATCATGACATCAATGATCTTGCCAGCGAAACAACAAGCCACAACACCTCGACAACAATCACAGCTCATTACCGCCCGAAGTCACGATCTCTTCAAAACAAACCCCTACGTCTGGCACGGAGCAAGCGTCATAAGATTACCTTCGAATTAAAGGGAATATGTGCAGACCTTGTCGTGTTTCCTGCGGGGTTGGACGAAACACAGAGCTCACTGGATATCAGAGTTGGGGATTTGGAAATTTTTGATCATCTCACTACATCCACGTGGAAGAAGTTTGCCACATATATGCGAGATGCAGGCGAAAGGGAGACTGGAGCGAGTATGATTCACCTCGAGATTTTGAATGTCAAACCTGTTCCAGATCTTGCTGCGTCAGAGATTGTTCTCAAAGCGACTGTCCTCCCCTTGCGATTGCATGTTGATCAGGACGCACTTGACTTTTTGACACGTTTCTTCGCTTTCAAAGATGATACTGTGCAACCCGAGGTTCTACCCACTGAGCAACCCTTCATTCAACGTGCTGAAATCAATTCTATTCCCGTGAAACTTGATTTCAAACCGAAACGCGTTGATTATGGTGGTCTACGCTCTGGTCGAACAACGGAATTTATGAATTTCTTCGTACTTGACGAGGCCAACATGGTTCTTCGCCACTGCATCATTTACGGCATATCTGGCTTCGAGAAGCTAGGTCAGACTCTCAATGATATCTGGATGCCTGACGTGAAGGCCAATCAACTTCCAGGCGTCCTTGCTGGCCTAGCACCTATCAAACCCCTGGTCGGTGTAGGAAGCGGTTTCCGAAACCTGATCCTTGTACCTGTGAAGGAATACAAGAAAGATGGGCGGGTCGTTCGCAGCCTGCAAAAGGGTGCTGTGTCTTTTGCTAAAACCACGACTAATGAGCTGGTGAAGCTGGGTGCTAAACTTGCAATTGGCACACAGACAGTTCTACAAAGTGCCGAAAGTTTTTTCAATGCGCCAAATGCAGGAGGCAGTGCGCTGGAGGCAGAGCCAGTGCCCGTCAATGGACTATGGGAAGATGTTTCCATTGACGAAAACGAAAAGGCACATATTTCCTTATACGCAGATCAGCCTATTGGTGTCAAGCAGGGCGTCAAGGGCGGGTACGCTAGCCTAGGTCGGGACCTCACTATGGCGCGTGATGCCATAGTTGCCGTGCCGGGTGAGATCACCGAGTCTGGCAGTGCCTCACAAGCTGCAAAAGCTATATTCAAGAGAGCACCGACTATCATTCTCAGACCAGCAATCGGAGCCTCGAAGGCTGTCGGTCAAACGTTGCTTGGGGTGGGCAACTCATTGGACCCTACACAGAGACGCCGTAACGAAGATGTGAGTTTACTTTGTCAATTGCATTTGGAAAAGCAGCCAAGCACCAGATTTACTAACACTACGAGGATGTACAGAAATATAAACACCATTAAGAACATGACATTTTGCTTTCTTTCTTCCTTTTTTTTTTTTCTTGTTTTGATAATTGGCATCTGCTGCTGCCCCAGCACTTGTAGCAGCAGCTTACACTTCAGCGTCCCTACAACATCTGTTTTGCATGCAATGCATCTGACGTCCTCAGCTCTCAGCACTTGGTTCAGCTTTCTTCTGTTCATCATTTTGGTTTTTTCTGATGCTCACATTTCTCATTTGGTTTTTGATCTGCGCAATACCCTCCCTAATCAACAAGCCATCTTCTTTGCATACTTACCGCCACGATGCTTTGCCTGTCTATCTGCCTGTGTCTCTTACTTGGTCTAGCTTGTACTGTATGTCTACATTCAATTTTCTCACCACAGAAATGCAATCATAGTAGTACGTACCATATTGATCGATGACATGAAGATGGCTTCCTTCTTATCTTCCTCACACATTCGTCAGCGAGCTCTATCCATTGCCGAAGATGCCGTATGTGCAGACGTCATAGACTGTATCAACGCCACTTCGGGCCCTAACAGCAACTAAACCATCTTGACAGCGCTTCATTAATTGAATCTCTAGCTTTCGAAGCTACCAGCAATTGACAGAGCTCTTCACCAGCAGTGGTGCGTGTATACCCCACATTCCACTGTATGATACTGCTAATTCAACGCAATTCTGAGCTTCTCGACGAAGTCCAGGCCCCGTCTCTTCTCGCTGTTACCATATTCTCGCGGTATGTCACCATCGTAATGAGGTCTAGATGGCTATCTTGCTACTTGTCTGGAATTTATATACCGTACATATCCAGCTGCTGATCATCATCGTTTCTGTCTTTCTGACACATGCCTTAGCAGGATACTGTTCTAATTCAACGCAAGACAACGACACAAGTTTCTCAAACAATCTTAATCGTATAGCCATGGCTCTTCCAATTCCTCCTAAATTTGCTGGCCTTGCCGCCAACCCGGACCTGCCTGTGAGGCATACGATCGAATTATGTGCGTGCTCTGTGTCAAATCTATGGCGTGAATGTGAAATACTAATGGATATATGCAGATCTTGACTATGTCTGCCCTGTGAGTTGCAGCTATTTGCAACTTCGTGAAATACGTACTACGTGATGGCCGACCCACTTACTGACCGGCTGACTGTCTACTGCGATCATGACAGTTCTCTGCCAAACAATTTGAGACATTCTATACCTCCGTCAAGCAGCTCATCGACTCAAAATATTCGTCTCGTGTGCAGGTCATTTTCAGGCCACACATCCAACCATGGCATCCTTCGTCTACTCTCGTCCACGAAGCAGCCATTGCTGTGCTGAAGGTCGAACCTACCAAGTTCTGGGAATTCAGCCACGCTCTGTTCAAGAACCAAAAGGCATACTTCGATGAGAATGTCGTCAATGAGACGAGAAATCAGACATACGCTCGACTTGCTAAATTGGCTGCCTCCGTCGGGGTGGACGAAAAGAAAGTGTATGATCTCCTTGTGATCAGTGACAAGCCTGGTCCAGACGGGTCACTGAACGTAGGCAATGGAGTCACGAATGATTTGAAGCAAATCATAAAGGTGAGCATTGGTTCGTTACACATAGTTTGACTGGCTTTGAAGTTAACTAGAGCTTTTCAGGCTGATCGACTGGTTGGCGTTCACGTTTCGCCGACTGTTTTCTTCGACGTGAGTGAATTCACTTCCCTTTCGATCGTCAGATCGTATCGACTGACAGACTGACACTCTCTACAGGGCGCTGAAGCAAAGGATGTGAGCAGCAGTTTCACAGCTGCGCAATGGCAGGACTGGCTTGAGCAAAATGTCGCTTGACTATGGTCTGCAGAGAGCAGATTGTGAGAGAAGATGATGACTATTGTTAGTAAGAGGAAAACATCCAATGAGATCATGATTGCTTCATCAACTTCTTCCTTAGAAGCTCCTTGCATATGCTTAGATATAGAATCTGCTGTGTTGCTTGAGGCAGACATATCTTCTTGAAAGACCCTAAGTCACGTCTTCCACTAATTAGCATACATACTTACATCACTTATTCGATCAGTCGACCCATCGATGAATGTACCCCATCGGCATTCACATTTTCATCATACTATCCGAAGACGTGTTAGATGAAATCAGAGCTGAGCTATGCACCGTAAGGCTTCTCATGGCTCTCTCACCACCAGAAGTCGCGTCGACAAGGCCCGCAAGAAGCATCAAAAATCAAGATCAAGTTACCAGCATGGCTTGAACAGAAAAAAAGGAAGTCGACATTTGGATCGATTATATATAAGAGAGTGCCTCCTTGCGCAAAGCCGCCAGACCTCCCAATCCCTCCCAGCAAGCGATGTCCGTATATTCGATGGCTTGCCGAAGCCAAATTGCAATCCAGGCGTCCAAAATATTGAGGCAGTTGGAGACAAAATCGCAACGGTGATGTTGGTTGCCAACTCTGACCCAATTGATTCGCCTCAAGAATGCCAAAGATTTGCTTCCCGGACAAGCCCAGGACCACAAATGGCCCATTCTCCGCAAAGGAAACGGGCATCAAAACGTTACTCCTCGCGCTGGTCTTCAGGGGTACAACTGGAAACTCTTCTTGAGTCGCAGGAGAATCTTCTCACATCGCCAGAGGCTCGCCAAAATCATGTCATAGTCGATGATGAAGATGGAGACTGGGAGACGGTCTTTGGAGGAAGCCAACAATTTCTACATCCCTACTCCTCTTCGGGGAACTTACAAATCCTTGGTCATTCCGACGCTGGAAGTAGTATCGCAGACTATACCAGCTTTGCTAGCTTTGATCCATCAGAGGCATTCATGAACTCGCCTGGGAGCCGACGCAGAAGACGGCGGTATACCCAATTATCGTCATCGCCATGGAATGATGCGTCAACAAACTTTCTGCGGGTAATGCCCCTTTCCCCTGAAAGCCAACAACAACAACAGGAACAACAGCAACAAGGTCAACCCCATAGCATGTTAAGTTCCCACAGAAGCCATCCTTCAAACGCATTGAGTGACGGAGGATACCCAAAATTGCCACCTTCTCCCAGACAAAAGAAAGCTGTTGTGCCCGTCCTCTCTTCCACCTTTACGTACCACCACCCGACACCGCTACAGCGATCACACTCGAATCCATTCAAAGTGACACCTCCATACCTGGATTGGCGATACCCAGATGACGGCTTCAGTGACGACGATGATGATGGAACCGGAACAGGAACAGGTACCCCTGACTTACCCCAAGAAAACACTGATCTTCCCAGTGGAACAGTGATCCACCATCGAACTCCCCACTATACTTATACTTCCGGCGCCAGCATCGCTGGTATTTCGACCGGGCCACCATCAGCATGGCCTAGCAGTACATGGATCAACGCTTCGTCGCCTGCAACAGCTACACCGCAGTCAATATCTGCATATCAACCGTCAACGCCGTGCCCGTACGAAAGGGTATATGAGGGCCGCTATCCGTTATTCCCCCCTCAGAATTCGCACCAGCAGCTTCACCTCGGCGATAATGGATTGCAAGGAATCAATCAGTGTCCACTACCGAATAAACAGTATTCGATTCCACCTAAGGTGGACCGTGTCTCACGAGCTGAGTCGCCGACATCATGGTACGGCTCGATATGTAATGTGTCTGATGCAGATGCAGATGTAGATCTCACAGAGTCATTTGAAGGAGCATTTCCAGACTCAGTTGATTTACTATGGCAGGCCAAGAAGCCTGAAAAGGAGAAGAAAAAGAGAGCCAAATCGTATTACTCGTCTGGAACAACTCCTCGATTCCTGAAGGTGGACATAACACAGGGTCTTCGTCGACTGTCGGGAATGAGTAGCACAAGACAATCTCGGAAATCGTTCGTCCCGTTGCCTGATGACATTGACGACAACGGCCATGACAAAAGGTTCTCGCGTGAGCCTGAAATTCCTGAGCCCTGTTTCATTAGGGAGGTGTCTACTCAACGACTACATACGGGATATCCATCTCAACCACCCAAGGACCTGGTTATACCCGTGAGAGACAGCAGCAAAGCTCACACTTACAATCGAAACAGTGTATTATCATTCCGCACACATAAGCACGAGGATGAACTCCTGCGCAAACGGCTCACCCGGATTGATTTGGGGAGTTTCACCGATATTGAATTAGGAGATCTGACTACGACTGCGGTCCTATACCCTCGGCCTGCATTGACAGCGGACGAACGTGTTCAGGGATGGCTTTCATCAGACATGGGGGAAACGTCCAGAAAACCCAACATGACTATTGAGTCGCCAGAAGAAACAACACAAGAATGGTTCCGCTCTCAACACGGGAAGTATACCTTCTCTCAACCTCCACGTTTGATAGCGCAGCCTGAGCTACAAGCTATCCGTCGCAAGTCAATTCAACCGCGCCCACCATCTTCACATGTCAATGAGAACTATCTCGAGATTGAGTATATTGTCAAACAACGTCGTATGGGCAAACAGATTCTGTTATTCTGTTCGCTTCTCATGCCAATCGGTTGGCTGGTCGTGGCATATGTCGGCTTTGAAGGGGCGAGGAGTAATTCAATAATGCACTGGAGATCGTATGGAGCTGTAGCGGGGTTTCACGAGAAGGAAGTGAGGTTGGCGAGAGGGCTAGCGGTGGTGCAGATTGTGGTTGTTCTGGTGATGGTTGTTGTACTTCCAGCCACAGTGCTTGCGTAAAAGAGGTTGGTCAATTAAGTATGTCAGGGCTGAGATACTGGATGTATCTACGACCACTGATTCCAGAAACAACATCTCCAAGTCATTTACGTTGTATGTACGGGTAGAAAATAGGGGTAAAGGGGTTTGAGACTGGTTGCCGAAGGATAACCGCAGTCAGCCTTCGAGAGGAAAAGATATAACATTATTCTGCTTTCAGCTGGCATCTAACTGTATGACAGGGCTCGTAATTATATATGTACAAGTGCTTTTGGTCTCACTACACCCAGGCAAACTTTCGACCATGCGAAGTGCGCCGGTCTCGAAACCCTTGTGCTTGAATTATGTGACTGAGAATGGTACGTAGGACTTCAAGCATAGACGTGCATGTATTGTATGTATATGTCTTTGACAGAAAACAAAGTCGCATACTAACAAAGAGTGATGCTAAGATCAAAGTAAAGAGGAAAAGAAAAAAAGAGGGGGGTATCGAAGGGTAAATGGCTATCTCGCAAATTCCATGTCCAAATCCAAAGCAAATAGTGTCATATCCATCATCCAGTTAATTCTTCCATGAATCCAGTCAATCAACAGAAAGTAAAGAACACCACGAACCAGCGCGGTTTCAATGTATTGTCTGCCCAACTCCAATCCATCCCATACCCAAACCCAATTGCAATGCCAAACCCAGTTCCAGGCCAAAATGAAAAAGTGCCAAACAGCAATTTAACATCCAATTCCCAATCCAAATCCACTTCTCTTTCTCCCTTCCCTACCACCATTTCCATTCTCCTGCTGAGCAGCCGCTGCGGCTGCTGCAGTAACAGCAGCAAGAACCAGGCTTCTTCTCCTCAGGCCCTGTGTACTGCGTTTGCTGTATCGCGCTGAACCAAAAATGCCATCACCGGAATTTCCAACACCTCCATTTACGCCTCCCGTAAAAAGCGAGGATGGTGAGGTTGAAGAGAGGGAATGGTGGTCAAACGATGAGCGAGAAGATTTGCTAATTCTCCCCGTGCGTGGTCCGTCGTGCTTATGAGCTGCAGATGAGGACGAGGAAGAAGATGTAGAGGCGGGGAAATGTGACGGGAAGTGCCACTGTTGGGGTTCACTAGTCGGTGCAGCGGCAGCCGTAGACGCAGTGACTGAAGTTGGAGAAGGTAGTGCCGAGAATGTAGAAGAGGAAGAAGCAGAGGGAGACGCAGCAGAAGCCGTCATCCATGACCATGAACTCCGCCGCGAAGCAAACACACTTGGCGGGGGCGAGAGACTTCCTTGTCTGATACCATCATCCGTTGCAGCCGAGGTAGGGAAGGATCCGTACTGATGGCGTTGGTGGTACGATGGTGCGTATCTCAAAGAACTGGGATGCTCGTCCCTTTCAACCTCAGCACCGTCCACTCCCCGCAACGCCGCAGACGCAGCAGCGTCACGCTCAATGGATAACGCAAGACGCACGGTTTCTGAGATATTTGACGCAGAGCACTGTAGTATCGACAATCCCTGTCGTCGCTCACGGATGGAAATGTACTCATCGTCGTCGTCGCCGTCGCCGCCGTCGTCATAGCTGTAGCCACCATCGTATCCCTGCTTGGGTCCGTGGGTGAGCCATTGAGGTGTCGATTGGTTGATATCAATATCATGCTCGTGCTTGTGCTCTGAGTCGAGGAAAGGATATGGAGCGTCTAAGAAATGGTAGTTCTGGGATTGAGGATCAAAGGCAGGAGATAGTGGCGACGCAGAGCCTGAACCGAATTGAGGAGTTGTCGCTGCTGTTGTGGCAGTGGCAGTGGTAGTCATTGTAGTGACGGTACTTGCGCTTGCACTTCGAGGAGGAGTTAAGGGATAGGATGATGATGACAAGGACAGCGACGACGACGAAGACGAGGAAGAAGAAGAAGAAGAAGAAGAAGGATGGGAGATGTCCATTTGGCTGTTGGTTTCCATTTCATCCTGTTCTTCGCAATTGATTTCGTCCTCATCTCCTTCAATAATTGTGTCGGTATTGCTGTGTCTTGAAAAAAGGGAAGCTGGAGGAGGAGCATTCAATGTCGACAGCCGCATCTTCTTCGTGATTACCGAAACAGCCGCTCCCCCCATTTCATCCTCATCCTCACTGTCTCCCCCCACATCAGCGTCGATATGGCGATGGAAGTCCTCGGGATCAATGTAAGAGTGTTTCTGAAGCACGGGTGTATGAAGAGGCGTGAATGACGAGTAACCTCTTCTCTGGCGTGGGCGATGTTGCGATTGTTGTTGCTGTTGCGACTGTTGGTACTGGTGTCTCCTAACAGAAGACGGTCTGCTCATTGACGAAGGCCTATTAGATGACGACGACGACGACGACGACGACGACATCAGATCAGGCATCGCGCAACGTGGCGATGGCGGACAGGAGAAGATTGGAGTCGCCACAGGGTCAATACCGTCCAATTCAGGCTCAAAAGTGAAGTCGACGATGTTATGGTGGCCAGAAGAAGGGGATGCCGAAGCCGAAGAGGATGCCGTGAAGGAGGGAGGTTGTTGGAAGGAGAAGTTTTCAAACATGTTGGATGAGATGCAGTGTCCAGTTCCAGGTGTCTTATTTTTTATTTCTTTTCTTTTCTTTTCTTTCCTTTCCTATCTCTTTCTGATGATAATTGATATCGAAATATTGAATATCAAATATTGAATATCGAGGGATTATGTATAAAAGGGGGTTTGGTTGGTACAGAATGTGCCCCGTGTGTAAGAGAGAGGCAGGCAGAGAGGGAGACAGAGAGGCGTGGAACTTCTTTTACCGGATGTACAGGGAACTGAACGAGGAAAAGAGAAAGAGAAAAGGAATAAATATTAATATCAAACAAGTGACAAGCTAGATCTAGCTTCTTGTCTTCTTTTCTGAGTCTTCCAGATCATGTCAATTGCGTGTCAAATCCAGGCGCAATGCATCAAATGCATGTTAAAATGCAAATAATGGCGAGAAAAATGGACGAACGAGAACTATTAAATTGATCAAAATTGAACTAATTTTCGATTTTTATTAGCGGGAATTCCAGAACCAATTCCAAGGCCGAAGAAGCCTGCCAATGCGCATCAGAATTGAGTGATATTCTGTATACATGAGACAAGTATCGCAGGCATTAGATAGTACATAACCGGGATCAGCCGATGGATGACAGATGGACAGACAGACAGATACAACAGGGTTGGCATTGACATGAAGAAGGAAAAGAAGAAGGAAGGCAAAGGCGAGAGAACAAGAGATAGCATCCTGAAACATCGCAGAAAGCCAATCAGACTGATAGACACACTCTCATACACTGTCACACAGCAAACGCTTCTTTTCCATCATGGCATCTTTACTCAAGAAACCGCTCAAGCTCGCCCTTGTTCAGCTGGCATCAGGTACTTTGAGCGATAACTCTTTCCTCTCCCCGGAAAACCCTAACTGCTGGAACGCTGGAATGTTGAATTTTCGGATTCTGGATGCTGGCGATTTGTTGTGCTGACGGTTCCTGATCACTGGCTCTTGTATGTAGGCTCTGATAAACTCGCCAATCTCTCCCATGCTCGCTCCAAAGTCCTTGAAGCAGCCTCCTCTGGCGCCCGTTTGATCGTCTTGCCTGAATGTTTTAACTCTCCCTACGGCACGAAACACTTCCCCAACTATGCTGAACCCATCTTCCCTGTGCCGCAACCCGAATCCACCGCCCCATCCTACCATGCTCTCTCGCGCATGGCCGCCGACGCAAAGGCCTATCTTGTTGGTGGGAGCATCCCGGAGTACGTTGCGCAGGAGAAGCGGTATTACAATACATCCTTGATCTTCAACCCAGAGGGCGAATTGATCGGTTCTCACAGAAAGATCCATCTTTTTGACATCGACATCCCGGGGAAGATCACCTTCAAGGAGAGTGACGTGCTTACTGCGGGCAACAAGTTGACGATAGTCGATCTCCCCGAGTATGGGCGTATTGCTGTTGCGATCTGCTACGATGTTCGCTTCCCTGAACTTGCGATGCTGGCTGCACGCAAGTGTAATGCGTTTGCGCTGGTCTACCCGGGAGCTTTCAATCTGACTACAGGGCCATTGCACTGGGAATTGCTCGGCCGGTCGAGAGCAGTAGACAATCAGGTGTATGTTGCTCTATGCAGTCCCGCGAGAGATATGGCTGCCGAGTATCATGCGTACGGCCATAGCCTGGTGTGCTCACCAAATGGAGAAGTGATGAAGCAGGCTGGCGAGGCAGAGGAGATTGTCTACGTGGATATGGAGGGCGAAGAGATAGAGAGCGTACGCAAAGGAATTCCGGTGTACGGGCAGCGGAGATTTGATGTGTATGAAGATGTGAAGTATGCGGGGGAGCAGTAGTGGTGAACGACTTGGTGACATGGCCTAACTGAATGATATGTGAATTGCGAGTTTTTCACTTCTTCTCTCACTTGAATCCTGAAATTATTGCCCGTCCCCCTTACTCCATATTCCTTCTTTCATTTCTTCTTCCTCCCCTGTCTCTCATCTCACCTCATCTTATTCTTCCCCCCCTTCTCCCCCTTCTGTCACTCTTATCGCTCCAGTCGATCCTTCAAATCTCAAATAATTTACCCCAGATTTTAATGAACTATAATTAGCATACAGTTACCCGCTTAGTCAGATATGATTATACCGCTTATTAATGCATTACATAATGATCAGCCCTAAGCCCTACACCCTTCCTAAAACAGTAATTTTTCATTTGATACACCCTCTGCCCCCAGCCCTCTCACTCCTCCGTCACTCACTCGCATCGTCCGTCGTCGTGCCTGCGCTTGTCCAGCTTGAAGTCTGCAACGCCCAGCGACCTTCCCCCCATCCTCCCTCATCATCTCCTCGATACACCGTTTTTGCCCCTCCAGTCGGACAAGCTCGATATCGACCTGACATCCTTAATCGTGCGTTCACCTGCCCTGCCCTGCTCTGCCCTGCTTTTCTTTTTCTTTTCTCTGATTCGGTTTGACGGGAGAAGAATTCACAACTAACGACTTACTCTGAAGAAAATGTCTGCCAACACTGGAAAGAAGGGCGGTCGCTCCGCTATCTCTGACGTTGTCTCCCGCGAGTACACCATCCACCTCCACAAGAGGGTATGTTTGCGCCCGAGTCCTTGAAGTTTTTTCGCGTTTGCATGATACGGGTCGGAGTTTTTCAAGAAAAGAGACGGGAAACAATATAAAGATGCATATCGGAAGGAGGTCTTATGGGAAATGATTTTCGGGGTGTGCGCAATCATATGCGATGCCATATGCAAGGGAAAGATTGGCATGCGAGGAAGAAGACTTCACTTCTGTCTATATTGAAGAATGGAGATCAGGCTTCTTCCGAGGAAGCTATGCCATGATAAAGGCGTATCTTCATAAAATCATGAAGATATGCTGCTCTTTTTGCGCAAGGATACATACTGCAAACGTGAAAGCGCATTGCAAACAAAATCTTTGAATGCAAGAAGAACCTTGCCGCAGGGAATCTTACATCCCATCGCGCCCCCATAAAGGATCCTAGGACGGAGAACATTCATCATTTGCAATACGAACTGTAAAAGTTCAGATTCAGCAATGTTCGAGTCTTCTCGATTCACTCTTCCTCGACCATCCATACGAAAGAGAAAAGCACGAATTAGTTTTATGAAGTCCACTTTATGGCCCCAGCAACACCAATATACCCGATGAAAAAAATTTCCAACTCCTTTCTTCGACAAACAGCCGACCAGATCATGCAAAATCTCTGTTTACATTTGGGCATTCGGACGGAAGACTAATTCATACCTTTTCCTCTTTTCTTTTCGACACACGTAGGTTCATGGTGTCTCTTTCAAGAAGCGGGCTCCTCGCGCCATCAAGGAGATCCGTGCTTTCGCTGAGAAGGCTATGGTACGTTTTTACCCAAATTTGATAACTCCTTTTTTCTTGTTATTGCAATACTAATCACGCCAATTTCGTAATTTACAGGGCACCAAGGACGTCCGCCTCGACCCCTCCTTGAACAAGAAGGTCTGGGAGTCCGGCATCAAGGGCGTTCCTTTCCGTCTCCGTGTTCGCATCAGCCGCAAGCGTAACGACGAGGAGGGTGCCAAGGAGAAGTTGTACTCCTTCGTCCAGGCCGTCAACGTCAAGGAGCCCAAGGGCTTGCAGACTACCGTCATTGAGGATGCTTAAATGCGTTCCTCTGACGTGGGATGGCGTTTTTCCTTTTTAAAAAGCAAAAGATAGTGAAAGGAATTTGATGGTGTCTTATACCCTTTGATTGCGTTTTTTTTTTCCTTTTTTTCTTCAATTACTTTCATACCTTCATTTCGGATTCGGGCGGTTGTCATGGTTTCTTGCTGGTTATATGCCTCATCTTCATAAGAGTAGAATTGGTATTGACGTAGAGTGCCGGCGTTCCCCCAAATGCTTTCCGTTGTGATCGTACTGGTTTTTCTTCATGGCGGAATCTGTTTGGACTACCTGGCTCAGCCGATATATATGAGGTGCTGTTTTCGCTGTCATTCTCTTGATCGCTTCGCCCCTTTTCTTCACTTTCCCGAAATGATGGGTGTCCTTGAAGGCCAGCTCATATCAAAATCACTAAGTCAAAGGGGGTGGATCTGAACATACCCAGATGTGAACAGCCCTTCTACACCAAAAAGAGCTGTTTTCAGGGTCAATTCTCACCACAAAGGAAGACAGCTGTGTATTCAAGACTAATGCTCAAGCATAGGACACTCAAGGGCAAGAGGTTTGAGGCCTTTTTATTCTCTCAGAGACCCTTGGGGCTTCAGAGGCTCTTCTCCATACAAAATGAGCTCCAGAACTAGCTGTCTCTGCCTTACAAAATTAGAACCAGAGTAAAGCTTAGGGTATCAGCATCTTTATCCTAAAGAGAGAGGTCTTCAGAAGTGGTGGTTGAGGAGTGGTAGACTGATTCAGAAAATGGTCATTTTTCGCTGTAGACTTGGCACAATTTTTGCTGTAGAAAGCTAGCTCTTGATGCCTTTGCTACGGAATTTTCTTGTCTACACACTAGTAGGGGAGAAGAGACACTCAAACTTGCAGTGAAGATTGCCCCAATGCCTAGCTTGCTCTGGTCTTTCTCCTGACTCTCCAATCCTTCTCCTTCCCTGAGAAAATTGACCCTGAAAACAGCTCTCTTTGGTGTACAAGGCCTGTTCACATCTGGGTATGTTCATTTCCCCCCCCCTCTGACTTACAGCTTGCCGTGGATCCCAGACAAAGATTAGAGATGGGGGTTTACAGACTGATAAAATGTATCATGCACCACCAATTTCATCGGGATTCGATTCCAAAGCAGTGCGATCGCCTCAATCAAGAATAAAGATGCCGTTTACGGTTAATCAAGCTAGCTTCCGTGGGATGCAGTATGTGGCTGAAGACAGCCTGCGCTCGAGGGAAAAAATTGAACCATACAGCAGCACATAATCTCTGGACACGCCGAACGAGCTCCATAGTTCTTTCAATTGAGGCCAAGCTCATGCCTATTGCAGTACGTGAAGGGAACGATACCATGACTGCGGAATATACCTTCATTTCAAAGTTTGTCGATTTATCTACGAACATCGATCACTACATCAGGTGAAGGTGCCATGATTCCCCACCGTCATAGATAACCACTGTATCTTGATTATCTCGACGACCGCATTCCCCCGAGCACGGTTTGCGCCTCCACCTGAATCTTCCGCTAGATGGGTCTCGCGGCTTGATGAGGTATCATGCAAGCTAGGAGATGGTCCCGGACGAAATGAGAGCCGTCTGAGCTCGAGTCGCCAGGTGGTTTCCAGACCACTCGGTATATTAAAACCGTTTAGCGATCCATTGCAAGCAATCGTGGATTGTGTAATGGTCAAAAGAGAGAGAAAAAAAGGAACCCCAGCAATTCAAAATACAGTTCGTTCACAATGGTCACCGTCACAGAAGTCGTGGAGAAACTCCAATTTACGTTCCAACTCGAGGAAATTGAGGAATTGCTTTCGAGTTTCTCCAAATTGAGCTCAGAGGAGCAAGAAGCTCAGCGCATTGAGGTTGCGCAAAAAGTCTTCGTGCTTGCTTTTGCTGATGATGCTGTCCCTGAGGATTCAGCAAAGTTTGCCGAGAACAAAACCTCTGTCTGGTAACTCATAACCCCCGTCTGAAGGAGCTCCCAGCCAAAGTGGCGTATCAAACGTGGGGTGTTACATGGTTGCTGAGACTCAATGGATTATGAACAAGGTCAACAAACTGCTCCCTCTCGCCGAAACTTTTCTTGACGCCCAAAACCACCGAAGAAGTGGCTGCCGCCCTCCTCCTTTGCCAGTTCCTAGGCTTATTTTTCTCTGTTCGGGGTGGAGGTCACACGCAAAACCCTGGATGGACTAGCAATGACAATGGCGTTGTCATTTCTATGTCTAAGTTTAGACAGCTGGAAATCACCGAGGGCAAGCGGACCGTGAATGTTGGGCCTGGCTTGACTTGGAATGATGTGTATAATGGACTCGAACCAGAGGGCATCACAGTCACAGGCGGTAGAATCCCTACTGTTGGTGTGCCTGGCCTCGTCCTTGGAGGAGGATTGTCGTTCCAGAATAGCGAGTATGGCTTGAGTTGCATGGGCGTTGTTCGCTACGAGGTTTGTGAAGTCAAAGTTCCTTTGAGGTGCAGATATCGCTAATGCTGATCTGAAGGTTGTCCTCGCCAATGGATCAGTTGTCAATGCCACAGAGAATGAGAACCCTGATCTCTTCTGGGCTCTCAAGGGAGGAGGTGCCAATTATGGTAGATAAGCCCTGCTGTCAACGTTTGAGAACAGGAAAAGAGACTAACGCGGAGACATTAGGTATTGTGACGAACTTTGAAATGACGGCAGTCAAACACGATGCGTGGTGTGAGGTTCGCGTCGTTGCTCATGCTGATAGTGCAAAATATATGGAGGCGCTCATTCCATTCTCTGATGCCATCGAAAACGATACACATGCAAGTATCATCTTCAACGAGACGGCGGAGATCACTGTAGTTGTGATGTTCTATACTGCTGCAGTTGATAACAAGCCGAAAATTTTCGAACCCTTCTACGACTTGCCTTACCTTACTCATCTGGTCCCCCCGGCAAAAAGAACTATTGCCCAAATTCTTCAGGCTGTGAAGGATGTGAACCAACCTGGTATTCCACGCTGCCATGACTTTGCCACGGCGTCTAGTCTTCCTGACTTGGAGGCTTATAAGGCGGGTGCTGAAGCTCGTCTCAAGGTTGTTGAGGAGTTGAAAGGCACAAGTGTCGAGGCTGTAATGGTTATCCAACCTCTATCTTCATTGATGGTTCAGGCTTGTCAGAAAATGGGAGGTAATCCGTTAGGCCTCGACCCGAGGGGTCAACAATGTGAGTCCAAACATCATTGTTTATTAATGTGCACAACATCTAACTCTTGTTTTCTTTCTTTTAGGGTTCTTGGTTGAGATGGATTATGAACAGAAAGACGAAGTTCAAGCTCGTGCTGCTGGGAAGGCAATTCTCGATGCGTTCGAAACGAAAGCTAAGGAGAACGGGACATGGCTTCCATTCAAATACTGCAATTACTCTTCTCGCGACCAAGACCCACTAGCTAGCTATGGCGAGGAAAACCTCAAGAAACTCCGTGAGATTGCTGCGAAGTACGACCCAGATGAGGTTTTCCAGAAGCTGCAGTTTGGAGGCTGGTTATTGTCACGAGCAGGCCAATTGCAGTAGATATCAGAATCGGTTTTACTCTGGAACTTGCTGTCAAGATAGCAAGGGGGTTTCTCTCCTCTTGCGCATGTATATAAGGAGTCACCAAGACATTATACCCAGCCCTGAATCCCAATTTCCCAACTGGCATCACATCTTTCTTTACGTGTATGCACGTCTGTACGTACATACAATTCATCCATGCTGTTCCTGAACCGAGAAAAAAAAATGACGTTTGAGGAATCCGGCAAAGAGCTCGGCTGACGGCAAGGCCGTGAGTAACCGAACTAAGTACCTTCACATACAAAATTAGGTGTAAAGGTACCTGATATCAACATCTCCCCGCTTCTTCACCTCTTCTCCCCTCCAGGTGCACTGTCCAGCAAGGACGAGCAAAGACTAAGACATCCAAGATAACAGTTCGCCATTACCCCAGGTGTCAGAGATAAAAACCCTCGAAGTGCCCAATTGTTGTGTCTGCTCTGAGGACAGCAATTGACTTATCAACATTGACACACGACGGTGTCTGCCTGCTCAAGATCCTGGTACTCCAGGTACCAATTGCCCTTGTAGCTTATCGTTTTTGTCATTCATCACATCTAAAGGTTGTTGCACCTGAAAGCTTAATGAGTATGACTTGTGCCTGACAGAGCTTAGAATACGCAATTTTTGCTGACTGAGATCGTGCTTTCTTGTTTGCAACTGAAGGATCTTTGTGTCCAGCCAGCAGTCTTTGAAGCACTGTCTTTGCGATAAAGGCGATCACGGCTTTCCTGGGAAACTGAATGCAAAAGCAGCAGTCGCCAAACCGGTTCTCTAGTGGTCGACAGGACTAAGCTGTGATCAATAACTGTTTTCGACAGTCGACGGAATTTATAATCGTGGTTACCAAACGCTGATAGCATTGTGGACGTACCTTACATATCTGTACGCTTGTTGAAGTCCGGACTCCTTCTCAAAATATTGTTCATTGTCGCCATGTCATTCACTCTCACCCGATCTTTCGCATCGCGCGTGAAGCTGGGGTCCCCACGACCATGTCTGTCCATGGCTCTCGTAGGCGGTTCATCTCCACTTCCCGTCCGGAGACCATTCCATTCTTCCCCACTTCTCCAGGGCATTAGATCGCAGATCTTGAAGGATGTTGGAGAAGGTCTGCATGATCAACTCGTGGATTCTATCTAGGAGCGTCGGCTGACTATTGACCAGGAATCTCTGAAGTCCAAATTATACAGTGGTATGTGGAGGAAGGGGCACGAATTGAAGAATGGAGCCCTCTTTGCCAGTATCAATCTGATAAGGCTGTTGATGATGTGAGTTTGTTGTTCATCCGAAGAACATATGAAATTTTGAGGTCTGACAGGGTTTAAAGATTACCTCACGATATGAAGGTGTCATAAAACGGCTGCATGTCCAGGCAGATGATACCGTCGAAACTGGAAAAGTAAGATCACTGCTAAGTTTATGCTCCGATCATTGCTGAACGAGTGACTAGCCATTATGCGATATCGAAGTCGAAGATCAACAATACCCGGATGATACGCTCAAGGTGCAAAGAACGACGGAGGTTGAAATCATAAAGAAACCACAGACAAATCCGCGCGTCATTGAGTCGGAAGCTTCAGCACCCGCTGAGATAAGTGATTTCCCGCAATCGAAGCACCAATTGCTCGCAACCCCCGCTGTGAGAGCATTGCTGAAAACGCACAATGTCGACATTACTCAGGTACGGGGTACTGGTAAGGAGGGCCGAGTCTTAAAAGAAGATGTGCAACGCTACATAGCAGCTCGAACGACTCAAGCGGAGGATATGACAAAGTTTGAGTCGTCTGATATCAGCAAAAAATCAAACAGTGCTCCTATCATAGGCGCCGGAGATACGCCTCAGACGGAAACAAGAGCGCCCCTGACACCAATACAGAAACAGATGTTTCAAAAAATGTCAGAATCGCGAGCTGTCGTACCTTTCCTTTTCTCAGATGAGATGGATAGCAGGTTTTTATCTCGGACAAGACAAGCGCTACTCAATGCCCCGTCTAACCCCATCAAGCTTTCGGTTCTGCCCTTCATTATCAAGGCTGTCTCAACTGCATTACATTCATACCCTATATTGAATGCTCGAATTGACACCATCACCGATCCTACAAAGCCTTGCCTCGTGCATCGACAGTCCCACAATATTGGTGTTGCAGTCGATACACCAACAGGACTGGTCGTACCCAACATCAAGAATGTTCAAGACCGATCGATTCTGGAGATTGCAGATGAGATAAGTCGCCTGAGTACGCTAGCCCGATCGTCCAAGCTTACACCCAAAGATCTTGCGGGAGGGACTTTTACAGTTTCGAATATTGGGGCGATTGGAGGTCTCTGCGTTGCGCCGGTAATCGTGCCCACGGAGGTTGCTATTCTAGGAGTGGGAAGAACAAGGACTGCACCTGTGTTCGACGAGCAAGGAAACGTTGTGAAAGGTGAGCTCACAAGCATGAGCTGGTGTGCAGACCATAGAGTGATAGACGGGGCAACCTTGGCCAGGATGGCTGCTTTGGTGCGAGAACTTCTAGAGCGGCCAGAAAGGTTACTGGCTACATTGAGATGAGCACCGATGTAGCCAACTGCCCGTTTACATAGATCCAATCATTCATATTTAGATTCAACTCGGCCTTTTTCATCGCTTGATAGCGCCAACGATTTGGCCTAAAATTGTTCACCATATCCGTTTACACACAGCTGCATCGATCTAATCACAGAAGAGTAGATGGGAAGAAAAAGGACACCAAAATTCGTTCGTAGATCAAAATGCCAACCTCAAATCGCTAGACGAAACAAGAAAACAGTACACCATGACGCTTCCAATGCTGATATAACCAACTCCTTGAAGAAAACAAGTACTCGAAACAAGGCGCCCATATATGACGCAGAGGTCTTGGCCAAATCCATGGCTTATTGGCTTTGTTGCTCCGATGCCTTCTTGACAACACTAATGGCCTCCTGGAGCACCTGGTCTTGTGTCCTTGACTTTCCACACTCAACGCAGGAAGCGTCCCATTCCTCCTCTGTAGGCTCTTCAAGAGCCGTAAATTGCGAGCGAACCATGTTGGATTTCATGAAATGGCCCTGGCGTGCCTGCACCCGCTCCATGAGCTCTTTCTCATCGGCCCTGAGGTAGATGAAATGTATACTGACTGACGGATGCTCGTATGCAGCAATACGCATGACATCGCGGTACTTGTGTTTTAGCGCTGAGCAAGTCACAACGACACCGGTTGGACATGTTGTTGAGTCAGAGCTCTTGGGTGTCGAGAGAGCCTTGACGGCGGCTTCGCGCAGCTGGATCAACCAGTCCCAGCGGTCTGCATCGTTCAGGGGTATGTCGTTGGCCATTTTGTCCTTATTGGACTGAGGATGATACTATGCCCGGGTGTTAGAGACCTGATAAGCCAGACAAAAGGCGATGGAAGCAGTGATGATTCATATTACTTACATCGTCGCCCTCGACATATGGAAGGTCAAATGCCTTGGCAAGCCCAACAGCAACAGTTGTCTTCCCACATCCGGCCGGGCCTGTCACGATCCAGATATGTTGCTTCTGGTTCTCCCCCTGGCCTCGCTGGGCATCCGATTTGCCAGCATTGGCCTGCTGCTGCGAGAGTTGATTCCTTTGGGTCTCTGCTGCCATCTTATTAGAGATGTTGACGCTGCTGTTCGCAAACATAGTCGATGTGGAAGGGCCGCGAGAGGGCATGATGGTTCGATCGCCGGCTGAAAGCATTATGAAGACTATGGAACCGTTTGTTGATGGAACTGGGTTGGCTGGATTTCCTTGGGACAGTTGTTTTCCGTCACAGGTTTAGAACCAAGCAAACGATGCTAGAGGAGCCGGTATGCAATTGCCTTTATACGTGAAAAAAGGGGTTCGGCTGACTTTTTTGATGGTGTGTCAGGGACCGATAATGTGAAAGGCTCTGCAGTGAGGACCACACGCAGATTATGTGAAAATAAACAGTGAGATGAAGTACGCGGTCGATGATATAGTGGCGAATAAAGCTGGCAACAAGACCTGGCAAAAGGGCCTAATATATGGGATCTCCACGGAAATGATATTGGACCAAGTTTTACTTTTTTATCTTACCACATAGCCCTGCTAGAAGAGGTGGATTCCTGGATGGTTATATACACATGAGCCATCAAAGTGATGACATCCCCCACGTCAAGAAAGACCGGTCACACCATGGATTGCGCTCCGCGCGGAGCGGAAACGAAAGGAAGGGGAGAATCGATGGAAAGTCCACCATAAAGAAGTGAGCCGCAAGTGACGGCTTTGGCGGGTCCCTAAAGCCATACAGATTCGTGCATCTTCGTTGAGAAGACTTCCTGGAGAAGTCAAAAAGAGTGGCAATCGTAAACAATGGTTGCTGAGTCTAGACAACGAGGCTCCTGTTATTCCCGTGAGATGAAGGCAAGATATGTACACTGATTTTTGAGGTCAGCATCTTAGCTTTTGAAGGCCGCAAACAGGCACAGATAACCGCGGGGCTCGAGCGGCAGGTCTGCTGCGCGGGCTGAGATGTCACGTTTGCAATAGGGGTTTTCTGTAGACCACGGTCAAACCGACGGTCACCACTAAATCCTACTCTATAGGGTAGGTGGACCCTATATATTGTGCAAGGCTAATTTAGCGGTATTTATGGGCTCCACTATCTTGACCGTCGCCTGCGTCTTTTCCTCGTACCACGGTCAATTGACCGTTGTTTATTTCTCGACGGTCAGTCTGCATTCAAAGTATGGTTCTGCCGAAAAGAGTAACCACTAAGCCATGATGGGTTTAGCCTCTGTTATAGACGTGTTTTAGATGCTAAAAGGTACCCACACCAGCTGAATTGATGCCTCGATGCCTGAGAGAGACTGACATCAAAAACACCCCCAGTACAAAGCACCTTCAAGCACACTATGAGCTAAACCATTTCAGGTTAGTCCCTTGACAATTAGCGTTGACCGTCGTGAGATTTGACCGTAGGCTACAGAAAACCCCTAATCAAAATATTGAGCTACCCTTGCGCTCGACCAATAAGTTCTCCAAAAAAGAAAAGGAGGAGAGGCGCGGGATGCACCTTCGATTTGACAGTCATCGATATAATTACATGAGGCATACTCCATACTTCACAGGACTCCTGCAAGTGACCGAATTGCGCATTATCATGCAGATTTTCAACCCAACTCGATCTGACGATGACCAGACATTGCCACTGAGATGACTCTTGCTAGGCTTACGAAAGTTCCCCAATAGACGATATCAAGATGAAAGAAAGCAAATGAATGTAGATGAAGCACCTGACACCCTCATAAATTTTCTTCTTTCACACTATCGCTTGATTGATACGCCCTAGACGATTGCTGGCTTGACGGGCGACAGGCCCTTCATCCCGCGCTGAGCTAGTATTGCGCTTCAACAAGCCTCTTTCCCCGGTGTCATGGAAGACTTTCCGAGAGATCCCCCAAACTTTGCAACCCCCACACAGTTGGACTGGTTGAGGTCACGATGCATGATTAGCATCCTTACAATCTGTTGTCTAAAGAAAATAAAGTTTCTCCCGCCCATTCAGGTCACAGAACAGCTTCGTTCAGGGCCACTCCATCCGGCATTCGGCAATAAAGGACGAATTAGATTGAGCAATGGAACAGGGTTAGCGACAATGATATGGAGAAAAACTTCCTCAATGTATTTGTGATGTGTGCGAGTGTATGAGGCTTAGTATCATCTCCAATTCTCATTCGACCTTTTTCCTGCTACACAGGACCATATATCTACTTCAAGCGCACTGCAGAAACTTGTGCGACGATGATGGGGTACAATATTCTCTGTGCGGAGGGTATAAAAGCCAGACATCGGTCCACCTTATCGATGTACGCATACAAGATTTGGATTCTTGACGGTGCAGCACCGGCTATATGAGAGTGCGGGGAAGTTCTTTTCAAATTTTCCACTGATTTTACCCCATTGAGGGAGATCGTGAATTGCAACGTTGTGGCTTATCTCAGGCTAATGATCCGATGCAACCAAGACGCTGAACCAATTCACGGCAAACCTCAATGATCATGAACCATATGGTCGTGATCTTGACGTTTGACATCGGGCCCGGAAGTAGATTCGACAAGTACGCCTCTTATCGACTGCTTCTTGTGTTTCTATGGACATGATGGTGTGTTAGCACAGAATCATCACCGCATCGCAAGATCTGCGCCGTGGGGTTAAGTTGTACAAATCGTGGATCTTTCCTATTTTACCCCAAACCCCACCGGCCATTAATTTAATCTCCAGACGCCCCCGGGTTCGCAGCAGATTGCAATGTCATGACAACTATAACAGCGTGATCAGAAATTCATGCCATAGATTACCGACAGAAGTTGAGTATATCATCAAAACAAGGAGCCTGATGCTTTCTTGCGCAACGGGATGGCGCATCTGATTTGGCGTGCCCAAGCAAAGCGGATTGAACCATCGGCTTCTCCATTTCTGAAATCAGAAATCTCAACGGTAATCTTCCCGGCAGGAAGGAAGGTATTCAGCTCTCTTGCGCGATTCACACAAGAATTGACTTCTAAAAGCCGCCTTGCCACTACTCCTGTGTATTCTGCATGGACATGACATTTATTTATTGGTTCAATCCAAGTCAAGTCTGTGGCGCTTTGAGCTTTCAGAACCTCATTGTATTGGGGCTAAGAACGGCCCGAACCGTTAGAAGTACGTGATGTTCGATTTCAATCTAGAAGACGATCTCACATCTGTAGGATATGGAAAATATTTTCACTGCGAAATGAGTATGGGAACTGTAAATTAAGTGTCCAATTTGACAACATTGTCGAGAATACATCTATACATGATGGGGTATTAGAACGACATTGTGATGTCAGTATGGACTGCGTATCATATCATGTTATCACAGCTCTTGAGTCTGTCAGTGTCACATATCAAGGGCCCGAGCTTCTCTTCTAAGCTCGGTTGGGGGTCAAAGAATATCAACGACGAGTATGAGAAACGTCGGCAATAGCACCTTTGGAGGCTCTGCTTTAAATTGCCGTTTACATCACTTTTTGGGGTGACAAAGTCAAATCCTTCAACTGTGCAGGGAGGGGTCTCTTGACCTAAGCCTACCCCTGAGACTTCTCCTCATGGTTAAGCCTGCAAAGGCATGGGAGTCGAATTCTTCCCCCGGAGGTTTAGACATGATTGACAACGAGGATGGTTGTCGTCTATGTTCTCTCATCAGGAGCGTTGAAAGAGGGTTTTTTTTTGCTTCGCATCATTGGCGCTCCATATTTTCGTCTCAAAGCTACCGGCGGTGGCGCCAGGAAGACCGCTATAAGGTACACCAGGTGGTGGTATTGCTATAGGAGCCGGGCACCGTGATGATCCATTTGGATCGCGCGATGATGATGGCCGGGACGAGGGTCGTGATGATGATCGGGAGTCCGAGGAGTCATTTGTAAAAGGCGGCGAAAAGGGGCAGACACCCGAGCTTGGTCTTCGTTTTGAAGTTTCTGGTATAGTTGCAGGGGGTTCCTCTTCGTTAAGGCCTTGAAGAGAGCGTTGTTTTGGCAGTCGATTTAATTTTGCACTCAAGTTGGCGCCATTCAATCCTTGTAGGTAACTCAGGTGTTTTCTCTCCTTTTCCGACTTGCTAGACACAGACCCATTTGACGTATCGTTTGACGTCTTTTCGTCAGAAATTTCAGATGCATCGAAGGGGCATTCAGTGGCACCCTCTATGAAAGTACTGTCGTTGCTTTGTTCATCATCTTGGTAAAACTCCTCTCCATCCCTGACATACCACCGTGTGATAAGATCATTCTGGACGTTTAGTAATTTATTGACTGTCCGGATAAGTGCAAAGCGGAAATCGACTGGGTATTCTTCGTTGGTCGAGATGAACTCGAAAATAAGATCTTGTACGTGGCCGAGACAGACATTCATGTGGAGATATTCAATGTGCAGAGGGTGGATCAATATACGTCCTCGGTGCATGCGACTGATTGTGAACAGTTAACCACTGATGCTCCAATAAATTCATGGGGAGTGTCCTTACCCTATTTTGTCGAGATACTCCCAATACTCCATGCGACTCGGATCCGACAATAACCTTGTGAGATACCACTTCCAGAAGATTTTCCGTCGCTGAACTTGGGGGCTGTCGATCGTGAAAAGATCATCGTCATCAGAGTTTGAGTTCGTGCTTCTCAATTTTAATGCCCGAGCAGTCAGATCGAATTGAAGTAACTTCTCGTAGAGGCGATGGGCCAAGATAGGGATTGCGCCTCTAAGAAACTTGGCGCCCTTGTGCAAATTGTCGATGTCATCTATAGAGAAGAAGATTAGACTATCATATATGACGTATAGGCAGTAACATGATTAGCGTACCGGAAGTGAAGTTAAGGAAGGCATGAAGGTATTCAATCCGCTTTCGCAGATTGACGTACAAATCTGCACGCTCAACATGCTTCATCTTATTTCTTCCTGGTGGCGAGT
Source organism: Ascosphaera apis ARSEF 7405 (assembly GCA_001636715.1). Taxonomy (NCBI): domain Eukaryota; kingdom Fungi; phylum Ascomycota; class Eurotiomycetes; order Onygenales; family Ascosphaeraceae; genus Ascosphaera; species Ascosphaera apis. The sequence continues at coordinate 96,028 of AZGZ01000011.1, read as the reverse complement.
AGTCCATTTTGTTTGAGTATTCTCAACTATTCGGTCAGTTGGTCTCTGGAGCACTTGAAGATCTGGAATTATGTTCAAGCGTTGCCCACAAGGCTTTGAGGATTGAGTTATGATCAATTGGCAGTGGTTGGATGTCTGTCAGTCTGCTTGGAGGTACAGCAAGTGGAAGGGTTTTATTTTTGCTCTTTATAAAATCTGCCTCAGTTTCAATTGGAGGGCTCTGGACTTGTGGAGCCTTATGGTCGGCTGCTTCAGGCGCTTGCTTGCAACTGTATTGGAAGGAATCATTCGCCAGTAAAGAAATGAGATTAGAGAGAGCAGTTTCAAAGGTCTTTGAATCCTTTGACAGCATACATATATAATATGTTCGGAGCAGTGAAGAGGCGTCCATGGCTGCGACACTGGTCTTCTCGCTCATTCGTTCTCGAGGGTCTCCTCTTTTTTTTTGCATGCGTGACAAGGCTGTTTCTTTACCTCTATGTTTTTCCTCCTGTTTTCTTTTTTTTCTTTTCTTTTTTTTCCTTTTTTTTTTCGAACGGTTCTCCTTCGTGCCGGCACACGGGAACCCAGATGCCCCGATGTAACGGATTCTAAAAGGTATTCTAAGAGAAACACCGCCAGTGACCGGTGGAGTTGGTAATTGCTAGCGTGATTCGTCGAATCAGATGCGATCTAGATCGACCAAGAGCCAGTCTCACTACAGAACACGCTGCATGAAGTAAGCATGGTGGTTTTGAGGCACACACGAGTGATGGTATAGCACAATATACGATAGCCATCATTTCAACTCAATACCATCCCAACCTGATGAACAAGAGTCTGTTGCGTTGAAGTTTTCACGCATACTACTCCTTTGACCACGAGGCGAGCCTGCAGCGCTTCGTCCATCTAATTAGGTTAGGCATCCCGAAAGTCAATGTGCACAGATAAGCCGGCCATCCCTGGGGATCTAACCTCCATTTTCTGGCGGGAGCTTCAAAACCATGATGAGCATCTCACACGAGTTGAGATAGGCCCTCCATTCTAGGAGTGGGAATCCATGCTGCTCAGTCAAATTTTATATCGCTTTTCGTTTCGAGGGATCCTTAAATGCTCACTCAATGGCAGGATGTATGCAACATGAGTTCTTTCTGCCGCAATCATGGCAGGTTCCGTGAGAGACTGTGATTGCCGTGGTTTAGCGAACCAGCGACCTGAGGTGGGGAATAATCTAGTCATAAGGATGCTGCTCAACTTATTCTGTGAACAGAATTGTTTCGCGTACAACTCGTTCCCAGCCCTGACTGGTGTAGATTCATGGACCACGGTACCCAGGCGTTTGTGCAATTTCGTTCACAACTCCGCTTTGCGAGGCATCAGAGTCGGGCGCCGTTTTGATCCAAAAGGGCAAAGGTAGCCTGTGAGAAAGATGGAATCAACCTCCAATACAACATCGATTGAGCCGGCTTATCAGCAGCCATTTCGATAGCATCATGTTGCAAGTGTCAGTGTCAACTGTCAGTAGAAGTCTCACTGAGGCAGCCATAGAAGGATTCACATTCGAAATGCACGCGGGCTCGGCGAGCTATCGGAAAGGTTAAACGCCCGAATGGGGCTTGTAACCCGGCTGGAAATCATGGAGCACACAAGTGGGCGCCGATGAGCCCCCAGCCCTATGATATCCACAACGTGGCCGACTTGCAAAATTGGACCAAAAACAACAAGAAATAAGGGATTGAGAAAGAACACCGGACTGAGGAGGGTGAACGACATTCTGTCATCGTCGTCCAGAGACTTAATTTTAAAGGGATGATGCACGCATGGATCACTGAATGAAGTGGCCAAATTCGTCCCAATGAGCATGCCTTACATCTCCAGGGACTATGCTGGCTGTAATGTCTATATGGTGTATACTTCATGTTCGTGCAGATAGTCAGGCGCACAACTTCAATTAGCGGCGGTCCCCCAGAGACTGTGGTTGAGTGTATTCGATCGATCAGTGGAGTGGTATGACGATGAGGACGTTTCACCGCCCCTACTTGTGAAGAATCCATAACCTAGGAAGTTTTATTACGTGTCTGGCAATGAAATGCTCATTCGGCAACCAACAAGATGTTCTTTTCGTTTTGGTCCCGCAAACCGGAATTAATAACCATAAAGTCCGGCCAACCCCGGCAGTTTCATTGTTGTTTTGAGAGGACCAGACAGTCAGCTCTCACATAGATCCTCAATATGGACATAAAGGAGAGCAGCAGCCGTGCCAGTGTATTCAGGGAAGTGTATCGCTTGCGCGCAAGCAGTTCAGAACGATGAGACGATCAAGACATTGCCATGATGGTTTGCGATCATTCCGCGAATGTAGCACAAGTGCGCATTCATGCATGGAGCCAATCGCATAATTCAACTTTCAATGACCAAAGTGGCGAGAGGTATGTTTGTGGCTTGATGAGACAGAAGTGCCTCAAAATTGTCAGAGCCAAGTAAAAGGTAAGAATGCATGGAAGGGAAAAAAGAAAATTGACGGGTTCTCCTGGTTTGAAGTCTGCTCCGAGAAGCTTGTTTGATGAGGTCAAGTGCATGATTTGATGGAATTTGACTATGTAGTTCAGGCGGACCAGCCTGGTGATGGAAGTACTAGCACAACCCAATGCAGCCAAAGATGTGCTTCATGGCCGCCGAGGTAGCCGACTGACGGGAGTAGGTTATAAACTAGCTCTGCTCCAGGCCGTTTTTTGATTTTCCTCTCTGATGCTCGTGCATCTCTAGCTTTGAAGAATCTTCTCCGCTGAACCGTTGCTGGGAAATTGCTTCTCAATGAATTTCGAAGGAACGGGCGTAGAATTCCCAAATTGGCGTGGCGCCTTCATTCTGAAGTACATACGTACAATTGCCGTGAACTTGAACTGGTGCCTCGGATGGGACCACAGGGCTTGACCAATCCATCAGATTGGATCAACAAGGCCCCACCATCAGCTGGGCCCGTTTGGTCCGCCTTTTTTGAGCAGATAGAGCACGCCTCATTCTCCCTTTTGCTCATGTCTAGCACCACCGGGAAAAGCCAGTGAAATTCCGTAGACCAGTACAGCGAAGTGTGCCCAGCGATATACCCCTGAGCCAAGAAAGACCTGGCGGCGGCTGGTTCTTCACTTCTTCACGTAGATGCAGGCCCCGAGCGATGGCATGACCATGCCTCGAACACGCCTGCGGTCAATTGCTGACGGCAAGTGAGGGCTGGGCTGCGCCATAAAGCGCCAGACTGTAGAATGGCGAGATGGTGGAAAGGAAGATGATAATGGACAGTGGGCAGTGAGCAGTGAACAAGGAGGATGAGATGAGATGAGGTTGACTGGGGGGGAATATGGCGCTAGGCCTAATGTGGCAAGATGACATATGTTACGTATCACCGCCTCCGCTCCGAACAACGACATACGACGGACGACGGACGACAAGCAAGGGACAACGAGCAACGAGCAACAAGCAACGTCAAGCAGGCGCCATATCAATCTCACGCTTACTCCCTTCTTGTACATCTTCCCCCTGGGCTACGCACTTGGCGCAATTCTTGCAATCACGCTACATCCGGCTCTGTTCATTCATCCAGCAAATTCGCCTGCATCTGCTCTGCCCACCAGATCACAAACTCCAGGCCCTGGACCCCACCATTTGCTGCGGCTTTACTGTTGAACGACCACTGTGGACCGGAATCTCTTCAAATATTGAAACCACTGCGCAATGTCGTCCTTCTTCTTTTCGACACCTGTCGATATCGACATAGTCCTCCAGGACAGCGACGTGCGCGAGGCCGTCGACGTGAAACTCGATAAGAACAGGCGGGAGAAGGCACCGCTATACCTCGATGGAGAGTCCGTGAAGGGCGTCGTGACGGTCAGGCCTAAGGATGGAAAGCGTCTGGAGCATACGGGTATCAAGGTCCAATTCATTGGCATGATAGGTATGTGGTTTTTTCCCTTGGGGGGCAATGGCAGGGATGCTTCCAGGACGAGGACACGGTTCTCTACCATGCCAACTTGCATTCGCCATTGGATTTGTACCGATCGAACCACAGACTGATATGCGGAGAAGATATGTTTTACGACCGTGGCAACCATTATGAGTTCTTGTCGTTAGGTCAAGAGCTTGCTGCTCCCGGCGAACTTCTCCACCCTCATACATTTGCCTTCAATTTCAAAAACGTGGAGAAGCAGTATGAATCTTACAACGGAATTAACGTCAAGCTACGATATTTCATTCGGGTGACAGTCTCGCGAAGGATAGCTGATGTGGTGCGCGAGAAGGACATATGGGTTTACTCCTACAGACTACCGCCACCATCCAATGAAGCCATCAAGATGGATGTTGGTATCGAGGAGTGCTTACATATCGAGTTCGAATATTCGAAATCTCAGTACCATTTGAAGGACGTCATTGTGGGCCGCATATACTTCTTGCTCGTGCGATTAAAGATTAAACACATGGAATTGTCAATCATTCGAAGAGAGACCACCGGTACACCACCAAATCAGTACAACGAAAGCGAGACTTTGGTCCGCTTCGAGGTAAGCAAAGCATTATCTGCAACGAATAGACCATCGTCACAATGGACTAACAACTTCTCAATCTGTAGATCATGGACGGATCGCCATCTAGGGGTATAAACGCTGCTCCCTGTGCAATCTTAATCTCCTGGGTTTCAATCGCATGACTGACATATTTCTGGTAGGCGAAACTATCCCTATTCGTCTATTCTTGGGCGGCTTCGACTTAACACCGACCTTCCGCGACGTTAACAAAAAATACTCTACGCGCTACTATTTGAGTCTAGTGCTTATTGATGAAGGTAAGAAGGCCCCTTACACATTTTTTGTCATAGCTTCGTCACTGGTGCTCTCCGCCGGCGCGCAATTTCTAGTGCGCATGAGAGATGTCCTACGGGGTTGCAATGCGTTCGCGTGGAGCCGATACGAAACTCGGACGGCTTTATGGACCGCGCTGAGTGCAATTTGCAAAAGTCGTCCACCATGTGCCATGCCTGAACAATGCGGTGGCTTTAATCATCAATCGCTACTGCGGAAAAACTCTTGTGGCTTTGCTGGCCCTATATTGCATCATCTGAGGCTTCGTCACAAGTAGCGGCGCTATGATCTCCACAAGAGTGAGCCCGACTCCACAATTAGGGAATAGGTTCCCCGCCAAAACCATTCAAGATCGACACCTAGCTATCGCACATCGCCGCCTCGCCGTGGTATCCGACTTCTGCCCGGGCTTTTACTCCTCATTTTACGATTCCCATCTCCACCAGACAGTATCCAGTGCAATGCGTTGGGGCCATGGCGATTGAGATAGATTATCTGTGCTTGTTCTCGTGTAAAACAATTGACCTACGATGAGCGCTCTAGATCACTAACCTGGTTATCTACAACAGATGCGCGCCGTTACTTCAAGCAGTCGGAGATCATTCTATACCGACAAGCCCCTGAGCTTCCACCAGCTCCAGAAAACGGACTACAACCAGAGCAGAGCCGTGGTCAGATTGACCAAGGAGCTGCCGGATTGGGAGGTATGTCTAATGCTCCATCCAATGGACCCGGACAAGAGATGCCACCCACCGCTGCTTAAGACGCGTCCTCGCGGGCGTTTAGCTTAGTGTCGTGATGACGACTACAAGGCGCTTGATTGGGCCTTGACCAAGATAACTTAACTTATGCAAGCTTTGTTACATCTTTATTCATATGCTAAAGAGTACTCTAGCCATGCTTTGACTGGCACCTTCAATCTTAGCTCCCAACACTTTTGACCAAATCAGTGTAATATAATTATCATTAATCATTGGTTTAATTCCCAGTTACAAGATAGTTCGTGGCCCTTTGGTACTTGTAGAGTCAGACTGCTTTGCAAATTACGGCCAAACCCGACAAGACTCAACCTAATTGACTTTCGTTTTGGATATAATCAGTCCTCCACATCTCAGGCACCGGTGCTGCGATTTCAGATTCCTGATGTAGGACATTCGTCAATTTCATAAGGTGACTGAGTACACCTCTGTCGTTTTCGTCCCTTCCAGCTATCTGTATCGCCTGTAAAATCAAGGGATATAACCACACGAGATGCTTTTTCTTGTGTTGTGGCTCTGGTTTCGTCGTAATAACTGACGTCGCCCCCAAATCTGATACAACAGAAGGCTCACTATTAAGGGAGGCTAACCGACTCAAGATATATAATAGCTCACTGTGTGCCAGAGCTGGAGGTGGCATGAGGCCTCGTAATGGCTGATCAGCGATGTATGATTTCAGTGATGTAGCTGTTCGCAAAACCAGATATGGTAGAGAAGTTCCCGCCAAGTGCACATATAATTCTGAGCTATCCTTCTGCGACGGCTCAGATGATAGTTCAAAGAGGGTGTCCAGCAACACGTATGCCAACTTCACCCTTAGATTCGGTGTAGGATCATAGGTCCTCCCCATACGCACCCTAAGAAGGTCATGTAGGGGCTGTTCAGCCCGTGTTTCGGAAAATTCGCCAAACTGAGGCGGATATACGAAAGAGGCTTGAAGGAGGGCAAAGGTGAATGTCCGCCGTATATCATCGTTCACCGATGTCGAACCTAGTGAAGGAATAATTAAACCTTTGAGATTGTTGAAGGACGTGATATCAAAGGCCTCATCTGCAAGGATTGTTGCCCGTGGCGGCAGGGGCATTCTAGTGAGATCGGCAGAGACGATGGCCCTTGCGATCTCAACAACAATTTTCCAGAATTGAGTAATTGAAGGTTCTGAAGCGATTCCATACTTACTCTCAACCCATGGAAGAGAGACTCGCAGAATTTCAAGGGAGGAAGATGTGGCTACCTTGGAAAGGGTAGGTTCCTTATCTGTTCCTGGGAAGGTATATTTGCTGTTGATCAAATTGACGAGATGGCCCAGGGCATGTGCCAATGTGTTATCGATTAGCAGATCAACAACAATACCTTGATTGCGAATGTAGCGTGCCAGTGAATCCGCGACTGCCTTTGAGAAAGCAACGAATGTGGGACGTCGTTTGTCCTGCACGGCAACGAAATCCATCAACGCACAGTCAACCAACTCAGAATAGCAGTGAACCAAAGCGCGCTGGGAGGAAGGCCTGTCCAGGCAAAATGTCGCTAGATACTCAAGCACGGCCTTCTGCACATCAGTGAGACGGTCGACATCTGATGAGTACCGAGACATGATGGAGCCAAGGATAGCAGTTCGGAAGTTTTTGAGAACCTGATCAATCTGTTCCTCTGTCATGTCATCTTTCAAGAGACGGTAAACTTCTTGAAACGATGTTAGATATGCAAGTAATGCTTCCTGATTAGGCAAATCAAGATCAGCCTCGATGTCTGATGAGACAGGGGATCCGTCTGCCCAACATGACCATGCCAATTGCAACAAATCCCGGGGAACGTGTTTAGGGTTTTTGATTTGGGATAACAGGTCTTTGAAACTTGAAAAGACCGCCTCACTGAGCTCAAGTATATTCAACTTCAGCATAGAATTGAAAAATTCAAGGAGACGTTTCCAAGAATGAGCGAAGTCTGAGTCAAGAACTATGACTTCAAAGTAAGTAGCAATGATGTTTGAAAGACCCTTAATTTCGAGGACTGCGGTTTCCACAGCCGTACGACGAGTTTCTGCATCGTGCCCACCCCTGATAACCGCTAACACTTGCATTTGTATTGCTTCGGCAACAGCGAAGAGTACCTTATTCAGACAAATCATCCACGCTTTCGAGGACATGCGCTGACCATAAGCATCCACGATGCGGGTCACAGTCTGAACAACACTGTTCCTGATTTCAGAACGAGGATCCCGGCTCAGATCAACCATCCGTGTCAACAGAACCATCCATAAAGCATTCCTGGACGTCCCAATATCGGTATTTTTGGCTAAGGCAATCAATGTCTCCTCATCAGACGACTCATCAATATAATTCTCAATGGAGAAGTTATCTATTTGACTTCGTAAGAAATCCGAGATAGTCCAGAATGCGGTCGTAGAAGTGAGTGAGATATTGAAGTCCTCCTCTTGCGCAGCAAAGTTGTAGAATGCGATTATCAGGTCGAGAAGGCAATTGGATGGTAACGATGCGAGGAAATCAGATGATAGCAACTGCAGTGACTTGTGAGCCGTTCTTATGAGCTTTGGTGACCTTGCAAGGAGCTTTCGTTGAGGTTGTTGTATTCCATCGTTTTGTAAACTTCCCTGCCTTTGTTGTTCGCCCATATCTTCAAGGAAGACACTCAGTATCAATTCAAACACTATCTCCCACCCTGCTATCAATGATCCTCCGCATTCCTCCAGTATTGATCGTAGCGTTTCAAGACATACCCCGTGGACCTCAAAAGTCGCTGATCGTGACGAAGCTAATTGCGTCTGTGATTGTCTTGCGTATAATCCGCAGACCTGACGTTTGAGTACGCCAAGGCCACGAAGCTGGGTTTGACTCCGTGTAGAATCGTCACTTGAACTGCCCAGTTTGATTGAATTGAAGACGATGGAGTTTAGAATGTTTCCCGCTTCCAATCGCAATGATGGACTTATGTCCTCATTGCTTGTTATCGCGATAAGCGGGGTTGATAAGATGGCCCAGATGTTCTCTTTATCTTGTGAACGTGATAGCCGCGAGGAGTTTGCGGTCGACAGATCCGCGACTTTTTCCAAAACAAACTTCAACTCTCCTTCCTGCGCTCGTGGCCTTCTGACGGCTATTGACATACTGCGCTTGTTCTGATAGCTTTCGGCCCCGGGTGAAAGCTGCAAAGACGGCTGCGGCATTTCTGCAGAAGAGTCGTCTGAGCCCAGCAAGAATGATTGTCCCGCGTGGCTCGATAGACCCAGCAGGGCCAAAGGTATGTTCTTAAAAGCTAGATCAGGATAATCAGTCGTGCTCTCAAACATTTTCGTAGCCGCTGTCTGTACTGCAAGTATCTCGTTTCCGAGAGTACCCTTCGACACTTCAGCTGCTGACGCGCGTTCAACGTCTATACTTTTCCTATCTGACAACTTCGCCGTAGACTTCGTTGATATCCCCACCACTAAGTCAGCATACCATAGAGTTTCGATGATTATGAACCAGGCATCTTGACTCAAGGTTGGCCCCAGTGCAATTCCCAAATTCAGCAGAGCCCTCAGACATAGTAGATTACGTATGTTGAAGGTTACTGGTGGTGCCTCCGACGAAGAAATCGATGGATCAACGACGTTGGGTGATTTTAGGGGCTCCGTGTTCGATGCACCGCGAGAGCCCGAAGAAGAACCAAATATATCAGCAGGCACTGCTGCTTTACCGAGCGTGGTCAGAAAGGCGTCCCGTGGCGTCACCAGTCGCAACAGTCCCGCTACATGTGCAATTTTCTGAAATGAGCGGACAAGGTTATGGTAGAAGTCATTATCCAGCGCCGCGTAGAGAAAGGTCGAGCATGCCGCAAGCAAAGCAGGCCAACAATCATCGATCATTTTGGCACAGCTGTTGATCTCTCCAATTTGAGGATGAGACTCAAGGTCTAAAGGATTTAGAGGGACGCGTGATCTCTCAAAACTCCTCTGAGCTTCTCTGGTTCTCCCTGCTTCGTCCTCAGCCGGCTTCTCTTTCAGTCTCCTTTTATTTTTCATATCAGGAACAGTCAATGGCAGGATGAATTTGGCGATGGACTCGGCGAACGCCCCAATACAGTTTAGCACCAAACTGTAGATGTAGGTCTCGGGGAGCGGAGGTGGATCCTGTTTGTCAAGAACATCAAGGAAGGGGCTGCGAACAAGACTGAACTGAGTACTGACACCGCATGCGCTCAACTGACCAGTACCACTGCCTATGACCCCGGCCACTCCCGTTTCGAGCGTGACTGCTTCATCCATGACATCTCGAGTTGAGACTGGACCAGTTGGTAGTGTCGATTGATGGCCGATACCAATTACGTTGGGTTTTTCAGATGCCAGACGTACCAGACAAGCCATATGATCCCGCATAATATGTCTGCGACCCTCCTGCTCGTCAAAAAAGTAAAATATTTGCCGTATGATTTTTGGTTCTGAGTAAAGACTTCGGAATATCTCCATTGAGAGAACACGTTTCCAGGCTGTCGCGTCTTGGTCGAGCTGGTGAATCAACAAATCAAGAGCTTTTTGACAGTCTTCCGGAAAAATAGACATGTAATCCCTGAGAAGAAGTAGCAGCACCCTTGAAGCTCGTACTGTCAATGCAAAACCGTTTGGCTCGGCTAAGAACCGGATGACTATAGGCATGAGTCTAGCTTGAAGGACCTGACCCTGCTCCGGGTGATGAATGAAAAGCTGAGCGTTGTCGGCAAGAATACTTTCCAAAAGCTCCAGGACAAATTGTTTCGGTAAGCCCTTGACACTGATAAATTCGGTTCTGCCATCTTCAAGAACATGGCAAAAGTCTTGTATAATCTGAAGGGAGAGGTAAGTATTGGTCATTTGTTTTAAGGGTGGAATTCCAATTTACTGACCCGTAATCCATCGTAGCTGGCAGTAGTTACTGTCGTCTTCTGCCCATTCAAAGATATATTCTTGACTGGAGCCTTTCTGCCAATATCTGTTTTCAGCATTGTTAGTGTCAAAACGATCTGCATATATATAGCAATGGGTACAGACCATCATATCTTGCTATCTTTTCGAAAACGGACACGACCAGCTGTTGCATAGTAGCAGATGCTGTATTGGATACAGCAGCTGTTTTACTACTCTGTAGGGTTGAGCTGAGCCCGAAAGTGGTAGCCAAAAGATCGCCATTCAAATCATCAGAATAGTACTGGAACAGAGAAGGTAATGTTTGCAGTACTCTAAGCTGCACATCAAGACCTGTATAGAATTAGAATTGCGAGCATATTGAGAGAAAAACGTTGAATAAACCCATACCTAAGTTTACGGTCTCAGAAAGGCCGTCCAAGACATCCTTCAGCTTTTCATGAGGTAATGCCTGGATAGCCACTAGTCTTTGAATACCCGTAACCCCTATCGTGGTCAACTTGGGGTGACGTGCCTTGCATGCTAGGATAAATGGCTTGCCAAAATAAGGCTTGCGGAGCAGATCTCATTCAGATATCAGTATGCGAACAACATCTGAGAGATCGAGCTATGTATGTCAATCCTACCTGCAGTCAATTGAGCTTCAGATGTCACAGGCAACGCCTTCAGCTCTGCTAGTGATTGTTCGGCCGCCTACGATGATTGATCAGCAACTCAGTTTTCTTGCACGCATACACACGCACACACACGCACACACGCACGACAAAATGATCATTTCATGACACACTTACATGCTTGACTTCGGAGTTCTTCCTTTTGGACTCCTGAATCAAGCTGGCAAGCTCCGTCTGGAAGAGCTGGGCCGTCATGTCCAAAAAGGTGCTGGTCTATCCAATTTTCCAACAATTTTCACATTTCTATCCCATGAACTGCAAATGATACATCACGGCTCTCAGCAGACATGTCAAGCAGAACTCAGTAGCTGTCCTTCCAGCGCCGTGTCGTATCTTGTCGTGTCCTTGTTGTCTCGAGTCGTGAGATCCTCGTCCTCGATAAGATGGAGTGAGGTCAATTGAGGGTCGCCCTGACGCCAAGAAATGCCAAGCTTATTAACCCGCTAAGCCATATTAAGATTAGCGGGAATGGGGACCGCGGTCGTAGCGTGTGTCGATTGAGACGGCGTTAATCTGTACGAACAACGAACAACGTGGGTGGAAGGAAGAGAGGAGAAGATGAAGGGAAGACAGACACAGACACAGACATAGACACACACGGTTGTCTTTGATTGATTTTGCTGCTTGTCAAGAATTGTTGAGAGCGCAATAGTATATCATCCTCGAAAATGGCTGCCAAAGTGCCCCGCAATTTCCGTTTGATGGAGGAGCTCGAAAAGGGCGAGAAGGGTCTCGGTTCAGGTATGAGCGAGAGCAAGCAAAGCGATCAAACATCGTCTACAGTCATGCTCGGCAGAAGGGGGACAATCGCGCTAACATGATGTGTAGAGGCATGCTCTTACGGCTTGGCCGATGGCCCCGATAACGAGCAGACATTGACAAGCTGGAATGGAACGATATTGGGCCCTCCACATGTGTGTAACGTCCTGCGCTTTTAGTATATCTCGCGCATTGAGGTCTATTTCAATGTGGCACTGTTGGCCTGACCGCGCAAATTTTCCTTCTAGAGCTCCCACGAGAACAGAATCTACAGCGTTGATATCGAATGCGGTCCGCAATATCCTGACCTCCCCCCAAAAATCACTTTCGTCTCCGCGATTGTTCTACCAGGCGTTGACCAGAAGTCTGGAGAGGTACGTTTGGGGGGCACCTTACGCCGTTGCAAGCTGGAACTAGTCTTAACAAATCTTTATAGTTCGACCCAAGCAAGTTGCCTTGCCTCTATAACTGGAAGCGCGACTATACCATGGAGACTGTTCTTCTCGAGCTAAGAAGGTACGTTGTTTTGTTGTTCAATCAACAGAAATGAACAAATCCTTTCTAACCCATCTACTCGTCTTCGCAGATATATGGCTCTCCCACAGCATAGAACTCTGAAGCAGCCTCCAGAGGGAAGTGTCTTCAGAAGATAAAGACCATCTGAACATCTTTTGAAACTGATGCTGCCTCCTTTGAAGACAATCTTCCCCGTTGCCCTGGGACAACATGTAAATCCCATGCCTTTTGCTGAAAACCCATGTCCTTTATGCACTACGACTGCCCCCACCGCGCCCTCCATGAGATGCTATGACTGCATTATATCCCCATCTGCCTTGTTTTCCATGTCTCATATCCTGGAGATAGATTCTGCTCTTATCTAAATTCCAATGATCATATTCACGCATTGTGCAATCTAAGTACATATGTGCATATGTTTTTCCGGACCCTCCAGTCACTCCCCCCTTTCCTTCTTCCTCATGGAATGGTATTTACTGCGCTATAAACAGCATGTGTGAACAGCATGTGTGTGGGGATTTGGTCTCCGACCACATTGTCCAGCAGATGTCCAATAGTATTGGAAGCCGAACTACATACAAATCTTTAGGCCTGGGGGGGTCAGATATCATGAAGCCAATCGATCAATGTCCACCCATTTCCCCTCACGCCTATCACTGGTCAATGAGGTGATGGAAGAGACAGTAGAAACCCGCAACTGACGTTCATGGTCTTGCATAGAAAGTGTCTGCGCACTGCCTGAAGAGTTTGCCCCTTATTGACCCACAGTTCCAAAATGATGATATGCCAAACCCACCAGAAATAAGCCCTGCGTCTATACAAACTCAAAGCCAATACTATATGGACTGCACAGAGGCGGATCGGAGGGTTCCTGCTTCTCTGGTTGAGCCACGGGTGACATAGCAAGTAGAAGTTTCGTCAATTGACTATTTGACGTAAGATCTTCCTTCCTCCTCCCACTGAGCAGAGGGCCTCGACCCTTGTGTATCCGGGGTGATCTGCCCTGGACAGCCGAGTCTGCAAAGCATATGGAGAATGTCATGATATAGTCCTTCAAGCGCATTTGAGTGATTTGAAGGCCTCAAGGTCGCTTAGAGAAGGCTACTCAACGATACAATTGCACCGGACAACCTCCAGGATATTGATCTTCTGGTTCTATATATATTTTCTCGTTTCTGTAATATCTCCAATCGAACGAACCAAGGCAATTCGCTTCAAAATCAATTTTCTTCCTATCAATTGCAAAGTTCATAAGCCATAGGCGAAAACGACTCAATATGCTGTCACTAAATGGATTGGCGATGGCCCGAAGCTGTGCTTCATCGGGGCTCAAAAGCTCTACTTCCTCTACTGGCTTTTTAGCATCAAGACAGCTCTACAGGGGCCTAAACCATGTTCAATCCAGTTCTCTATTCCCCAGATCAACATTTACATCTGCAGCACAAGCTACACGGAAGCCATTGCTGCTATCACCAGCCTCGAAATTGACACAGAAGCCGCGCATGATGTCTCTTGTTGGATACAAGCCATTGCTCTCTGTGTCTCGATACGGTACCATGCATTCCGAACAGGATGATAAGCCTCCCAAGGAGTATAGCACGAAAGATCAAATGAAGAGAGAAGCAGTATGATTTGCTCAGAGATGCAATAATGCTCATTATCGCTTTGGTAACTAATCGTGAGCTTAGGACATTGTTAAACAAACATTTGGCTTGATCAGCGCTCCCAAAGATGCCATGTATCTTGGATTGGCAGGTGTCCTGCCGTATCTTGCAACGTCGATTGTCACAGCCACCATGTCATATCAGACGAAACTTGCCATTGAGCAAGGCCACACCACGATGTTCACACCGGAAACTGTCCATAGAATCCTAGATGTCATGGAGCCCATTCAGATTGGGTACGGTGCAGTGGTGAGTTCTTGTCATCTGCGCAGAAGAGATCCTCAATTACTTACAACCGACGCTAGATTCTTTCGTTCCTTGGTGCTATCCATTGGGGCTTTGAGTGGGCTAGGTATAAGGGCAAAGCCGGCATGGTCCGTTACTTGCCCGGCATTCTAGCTCCCGCAATAGCTTGGCCAACCCTGGTTCTCCCCTTCGAGTCAGCCCTACTCACACAGTTCGGCGTCTTTACCGTCATGTATTTCTTTGATGCCAACGCGTGTGCGCGTGGAATTGCGCCTAGCTGGTACGCTAACTACAGATGGGTGTTGACCTTTATCATCGGATTGTCTGTCTTCGTGACGATCTGGAACCGCGAGATGTTGGTCATGCATGGCTATAAGTCTTCATCCGAGACCAAAGGCCAGCAATTGAAGGAGGCAACAAAAGAGGCCATCGATGGAGACAAGGGAATCAAGTCCGCCATCCAGACAGCTTCTGACAAGGCCCCAACTAGCGCTCACTACATGGAGAGCAATGCTGATCATATGAAGCATAGCGAGGGTCAAAAGTAAATCTCCTTTTCGAAGGAGAACTCTCGGGTGTCACTTTCATGACAACAACAATCTTTTCCATGAATAATGTCTCACAAGCCAATCGCTGGCGTTCTGGCGTTCAAATATTTCATATCATGTTTACATAGCATCAGCGTTAGAGAATGAGTTACGCAAATCACAGCATATAGTTTATATACCCTTAGGTCTCTGCGACGATGAAACTAAATCTTTCACGTACAGTATGCTCGATGATTGCTACCAGTGCATTGTATGTTTGAGTGGTATCTTATCGCAACACTTCGCCTCAAAGAATACGGATAAATGTGTGGCATGCGGTGTTTGGGCCTGACTCGCTATAAAGCTGAAACTCCCCACGCTTCATGGAAGCACGGGAAGTGCAGTTAAGCACTCGTTTAAGGTGAGACACGCATCTACGCCATCAAGCCATGGACATGGGATAGCTTGCAGGACGCGCAAGTGCCCCCAGACTGTTTCCTTGACGGCTTGCTCACAAGCCTGCGACGCTTTTGAAAAGTCAGCCAGCTGTACTGTTCTGGTGCGACAGGCGGCTTCGCGTATGCCATCTGGATAATTGAGCGGCTTCCCCGTCATTATAGCGACATTTCATCCGTTGAGCCGCAGGATTTGTCACTTTGAACCCGGGAGCACCGGCTGTGAAATTGCTGCCATGGTTATGACTTGCCAAATTGAGGAGCGGCTGTGGTTCGGCATTCGGCAGGCCACCGCAGCCATGATGTCCCCCCTTAAGCAAAATGTCTAGGCAAGGAAGACGGCCATGCACAACAACGTTCTGGAAATGTCATAGATGATCTCATGTCATGAACGAACAACAAAAGATTTGAATCATTGGGCCCACCGTCGCAATACATGACATACCTACGAAGAAAAATCGAACAGCGGACTGGAAAAGCACTCGTCGTTAGTTGACATGACCATGGGGTCTGTCAGGGGGACAAAAATAATTGATCTGTCGCTGACCCACCTCTCCGCGGTCGAAGCTGCAGTCGCAATTGCAAGAGGCGCACGGCTTTCTAGGGATGGGGCACCCCAAGATATGCATGCGCATTATGGGACAGCTTCCAGTCACGAGAACCGAAAAAAAAAAAAAGGTCAAGAAATGAAATGAAACAACAAAAACGATCCTGGCAACGGGAACTTTTGAAGACAGGAGCAAGATATCTCAGGATTTTTCCGTTTTTTGTGCCGTACAGCCCAGTCCACAGTGCGCCTTTTTCTTTAATTGGCGTCGTTTAGCATGGTGTGAGATAAAGAACTATCAGTTGGCGCGTTGCGTCTGGTGCTTGTCTTGCCAGCATGGCCAGGACCTTTCGCCTTCAGAGACACCCGCCCAAAATCTCCAAGACAGGCCGCTTACGAGACACTCCGCTGGAGAGATATCGAAGAAATGCGTGTCATGATCGTTCTGGAATTGATTTTACCATACGTACATGCCGCGTGTAGTAAGAAAAATGGACGAAACCGAAATTTTTAGGAAACGCCCATGGCAATAGCATTGCCTCACTTTCGAATGATAATCCTGCAGAACTTGTCTGTGAATTCCATGCCTCGAAAAGTCCTTGAAAAACTGAGAATATATGTTGCAAACGATCGGAGAATATGCCTCGCATCTGTGGGAAGCAAACATGACCAAAGGTCGACCGTGTCTAATCTATGCACGACCAGCGCAAATCATTTTTCACTGTTTCTGCTCCTACACTACTCAGGTACGTGCTGATTCCCCAAGAGTATTGGAACATGGTCCGATCACCTCCCTCATGACCTTCATCTGGTTGCCGAACCAGGCTTCATTACCAGAAGTCTAAGGTGGCTATCCTGAAGTTACTTATCATCTCACAGGGGTTGTGCGCCCCGAGGGACTCTCGGCGGTGCTACATCCCTTGAGAACTTAACCTGGACCCTCTAGAACTCCCCCTATCCTCCCCACATGCGGACCATAGACCCATCCTTCTTACGACATTTGACTGTACTGACGTTACTGTGTTAGTAGCTTAAACCTGGACAGAACTATTCCATTCGACTCCAAATCACCCTTGATAAAGGTGGCACACCACGGACCCTCGTTCGCATCATTTGCTTTTGTTTTTTTCTCTTTTCTCTTTCTTTTTCTCTCCTTCTTCTCCTTTTCCCCTCCTCTGCCTCTTTTTACTGCCGCAACCATATTTTAGACGCAACATCCGCGCCGAGTATTGCGTTTGCATTGTCGATTTCCCTCTCACACCATATCTGCGTTCCCCGCTGTTCGCTAGTTTAATCATCGAACGATTATTCGCCATCCACTAAACCTGGGTCGTTTCTTGAAGATCTGGCTTTACTGATTAACTTCGTACCGGTACCGTTCTTCACCATCTTTTCTTCTATAATTGCCAGCTTTGCAGGCGGTCCCGAAAGAACCATAGAAACCCCAACGAAAATCGATTCCACAACCCGAACTTGCAAACCCCAGAATCATGTCGTTCTCGATTTCAAACCGTCCGCGCCCTTCGTGGAGCAGCTCGCGAAGGAATTCTGTGAACAATTCACCGCGTGGCTCATTTTCGAAGTCTGTAGCTTTACTCCGCAGCATGCGGGATCTTTTATTCACACGCGACTCATTACAGCCTGTCGACGAGTCTGCGATTGGCGACGACGATGCTATTGAAGAGGACACCGATGAAGATGAGCGCCAACCAATTCCTCTTCGCAGAGCTATTACAAGCGGATCTACCAAGTCGGGCAAGAAGTCGGTCAAGGAAAAAGAGATAGATACCAGTCTCAGACGTCAGCACAAGTTTATCGGTGCTATCGACCAGGGCACTACTAGTTCAAGATTCATCATCTTCGATGAGACCGGAAATCCGATTGCTAAGCATCAAGTTGAGCTCAGCCGCATTCATGACCAACCTGGGTATGTGCTTAAGATTGCCGCAGACCGTGAAAGGCTGACGCTAATATCTTTTGATCTCCAGATATCATGAGCAGGACCCGGAGGAGATCTATGGGACCGTGATGAAATGCATGAACCAAGCGATGAAAGGGTTTTTGATGAAGGGGTATGAGAAGTCTAACATATTGACCGTGGGTATGACCAGTCAAAGAGAAACGACTTTGGTTTGGGATTGGGAAACCGGCAAGCCCCTTTACAATTCAATCGCTTGGCCTGATACGCGAAATTCCTCGTTGGTCAGGGAGTTCAAAAACAAGGAGGGCGCTCAATACGTCCAGGAAGTTTGCGGAATGCCCTTGTCTACATACCCCTCTGCCCTCAAATTGGTGTGGATGATTCGCAATTTGAAAGAAGTCAGAAAAGCTTACGAAGCAGGTCGACTCGCTTTTGGCACAGTCGATACCTGGCTTATATGGAAGCTGAATGGTGGTATCAAAAGACGAGTGTTTGTCACAGATGTTACCAACGCTTCTCGGACTATGTTCGTCAACTTGAACACTCTTCAATACGACGACAACTTACTCAAGTTCTTCGACATTGACAAATCTAAGATCCGATTGCCAGAAATCAGACCATCTTCACATCCGTCCGCCTTCGGCTGGATTGACGAAGGACCACTCGCAGATGTTTTGATTACCAGCTGTCTTGGTGATCAATCCTCTGCATTACTTGGCCACTGTGCATTTGAGCCTGGTAGTGCTAAGAATACATACGGTACCGGGTGTTTCTTGCTCTATAACGTTGGTAACAAACCTGTGTTCTCAAAACACGGATTGTTGGCTACAGTCGGCTACCAGCTAGGCGATGATCAGCCTCCAGTATATGCCCTCGAGGGCAGCATTGCTGTTGCTGGCAGTGGTGTTTCTTTCTTGATGAACAACATGGGATTCTTTTCAGATGCTAGAAAAATTGGAGAAGAAGCGGGATCTGTGCCCAATAACGGTGGCTGCTACTTTGTCACGGCATTCAGTGGTCTGTTTGCACCCTACTGGATTGATGACGCTAAGGGCACAATGTGTAAGTTGATCCCAGTATCAATGAAGATTCTATATAGCCTAACTAACAACGACACAGTCGGTATCACACAACACACAACACGTGGCCATGTTGCGCGAGCGACACTTGAAGCGGTCTGCTACCAAACTAGAGCTATCCTTGAAGCCATGGAGCTTGACAGTGGAAAGAAGCTGTCGAACTTAGCCGTTGATGGTGGCCTTAGTAACTCGGATCTATGCATGCAGGTACGTTATTGGAAGCTGATTGCCAACGTCGGAATTGTTACTAATTCATAAACCACAGACCCAAGCAGATGTTATCCGTATCCCGGTCGACCGCCCAAGTATGCATGAAATTACAGCCTTGGGCGCTGCAATTGCAGCAGGGTATGCGATCAAGCTATGGTCGAGCGTTGAGGAGATTCGCAAGCTCAACGCCTCCAAGCGCAGGGTGTTCAAGCCTCAGATCAGTGTCACTCAAAGCGAACGAATGTACAAGAAATGGACCAAGGCCGTTGAGATGTGCCGCGGTTGGGTTGATACCGATGAGATATCGCCAACCAACGAAGAAGAAGCCGAGGAAGAGAATGATGTCAAGCGGCACCAGGTTGAAGACAGGAACTCAGGAGGAGAGGCGAATGCGTTTCGGGAACTCGCGGCAGACATCAGTGCCATGAGATTGGCTGCTAATCAGAACCCTCAGTCTGTCACCCCATAGTTGGGTGTCAACCATCTCGTTCTTCTTGTTCAGACTGTTTTCTCTGGACTCACTTTGCATCTTCTTGCATTGCTATCCAACACAGATGTCTCGGTCACCACTTGGTACCAAAAGACGACATCTTTGATATTCCCCCTACCTTGCAGAAGCGTTTGATCGTTCGCAAGGGTCGTTTGGCTTCAACGAGATAAAGCGATTTATGCATCATCTTGGATACCATCTTTTTTTTTTTTTTGTCATATTCAGCCTTTCCTCGCCAGTTTTTGTTTCTAGCATTCTTGAATACAAGACTTCATCTACGTATTTTCAGTAGACTGCCCACTTGAATACCATTTGCTTTCCCCGTGAATGTTGTTTTGGTACAGTCAAGCCACAATTCTATATGACGTCAACTATTTGCTTTTGACCGTTCACAAAAATCGAACTTACACTTCAGCTATCCAACAAGCTGCAACACGACCCCAGGCACCAACGGACATATGAGTTCTAGCGGATGGTCATGAGCGTACCTTATTCATTGCGACAGTGACAAGCGCTTGCATCATATTCTCGTCGAGAGCATTTCTGAGCATGAACAGCTGCGTGCTCACAAACCCACAGTCCCACGTCATGAAATTATCTGCGAGAAACGCGGGGAAAAGCATGCGAAGAATGACTACCGTTGCACTCGGCTCATGGGAACTCGGTTTAGCATGCTCCGTGAAGAGCTAGAGATTGGT